>OX596028.1:103070428-103315091 GCA_951394125.1 Epistrophe eligans | reverse complement strand
TGGGCAAGTTCGTCAGGTTTTATATATTTTTTTTTTGTTATTTTGGGAGAAAACTTTGGAAACAATGTTACTTACCTTGATGTTTCTTTTCTAGGTATTTTTTTTTTTTTTACAAATGCAAATGAGTCAGATTGTGGTGATAATGATGATGATGACAAAGGTAATTGGGGCAAATATAATAATGATTGAGAAGAAGATGATGTTTTTGAAATTCATTTGCGGTTAATGTGTGTGGCAAAAGGTGGGTATATATTAAATTTCAATTTCATTTGTATTTTGAAATTTAGACGTTGTTTAAAATGAGTGGGATTTTCTTCCCACGCTTATCATATTTTTGTTGGGATACATTTTTTTTAATAATTTGTGTGTTTATTTTTAAAGCTTGACAATTAGCTGGGTAAACGGACTTTCTATTTTCATCATATTTGAGTATCATTTTTAAAAATGTTTAAGTAACCATTCCGGCACACAGTCCATAGTTGATTTTTGATCCCTTGTTGTCCCAGAAGTCCACAGGAAATTCTTGTGAACTTCTGTCCCATCGATTGTGGATTTCTGACTCACTTTTTAAATATTCATTTTATTTAGCTTTTTTTAATCTTAAGATGCGTGTTAAGGCTTCAATAGAAAATGATATATTTTTTTACGTACATAAATCAGACAAACAGTCAAGGTTGATCTACCCGACGTATTTTCTTGGACAACTAGTACATCGGGTGGCAAGTTTCGCCGCACCGCCGCTGGTTTAAAAAGATTTTAACTCCCTTTTTGGATCCTCTGTAACATTCACAAAACTCCGTTGCTTCGGTTAGGGTATGTTCAGTCCGAGTTTGAAGTCCTTCCGTCAAGTTTTTGTTTATTTGAATGGTGAGTTCAAAAAGTTTCAGTTGATCTATAACTGCAAAATCCATGTTGTTTTTGTGTAATCAATTTTTTTGCGTGAAACTGAATCTGTATTTTCAAATAATTTTGAGATACATAAAAGTTTAGCTACACCACGATAGTTTTCAACTAATTTTTGTTGCGACATTTTTGAAGAGGTATTAAATATGAACTGGTATTTTCCCGAATTATGAATTATATTCGGGAAAATACCAGTTGACATGAGAACAATTAAATATAAATTTTATAGTGGACGAAATATGAGACTTACACGATTTTACGAAATTAGACGGAATATTGTCAGGACCAGCGACAAAATTTTCTTACAGACGTGGTTTTTTTTTATTTTTTGTACCATGATAACTGAAAAATTTACAACCAAACTTTAGACCCCTAAAATCTTTTCAATATATCTAAAGAGTATTTGATAATGATAATTTGATCTTGTTTTCTTTCAGAATGTCGATCTGAGTAGGGAGACGTGAGCGAACAGTAGAATATAAGAAGAGAATTTATAGCTAAAAAAATAATGTCAGTAATCATAATTAACATAAAACATCAAACATAAAATGTAACTATGCATGTATTTTGTGTAAAACAAATAAGTGTTATGACGCGCACTAAATATTTATATTTGTTTAAGCCCAAAATCAAGGCTGGCATTCTGAAATTAAAATTTAAAATTCAATATGAAATTAATTACTACTTCTTTAAAGTTAGTTCAGGACTTACTGTCAGATTTACTCCAACCAATATAAACGTTATTCTTTTTATTCTCTGCTTCCAGCCAAACTCTTAATGGTTCAAAATACTCGGCTATAGCTTTTCCAGTCATTTTTCGTTCACCAGTAAATACTTCCATTGCATCGGGCCATGGCTTAGAAGCACCCATAGATAACATAGCTCTGAAAACCAACAAACTGACTTAAAATAAAACTTCAAAGTATTTTGTTAAAACTTACTCGAAAGCCTTGCCGGCTTCAGCACTTCCATAGAAATCACAATTATCCAAAGGCAATTCAGGGTTCTTTGGGTCGTATTGGCCAGCTTTGATGCAAGCTGATTTGTAGAATTGGAATTGAATGATGAAGGAAACAAGGTACCTGTCCGTTGTAATCGAAAAATAAGTGAATGATAGTAAAAAAAACAAAAATTCAATTCTTCACCTCAGATACTCAACATCGGTAGAAACATGATACTTGGCAGGAGCATCAAAGTCTTTTTCAGTCCTTACAATTGGAGGCTCAATACCGGAGTACTCTTCTCTCAGCTTCCAGAAGGCACAATTCCAATTATTACTTTTGACCTGTCCACGGAACAAAGCCCAACGATATTTGTCCATAGTGAAAGCAAATGGCAAAAATACAATTTTGTCTAAAGCTGTCAAGAAGAGCTTATTCAGACGAGATTCTTCGTCCATTTTGTAATCCTTGAGGAGTCCAATTTTCTCTAAATGTTTTGGCGTAGAGAAAGAAAGAGCTAGAACGTCACCAACAGCTTCGTGAAAACCAGGATTTGCACCAGCACGGTAAACATTAGGAAGATGTTGATATTGCAAATAATATTGAATATGTCCTTGTTCATGATGAACTGTTGTCAGCTGATCTTGGGTAACTCGGGTGCATTGCTTGATTCGAACATCATCGATAAGAAAAAAATCCCAAGCACTGGCATGACAAATCAAATCACGCCCATCAGTTGGCTTCTCAATGATACTTTTCTCCCAAAAAGCTCTGAAATTTTTTTTTTTTAATTACTCAGAAAAGTATTACTAGTTATTTTTATACTTTGGTAACTTCTTCAAATTCAAAGACTCAAAGAATTCATCAGCTAATTGGAACATTTTCTTAGCATCGTATCCTTGTCGAAGCATTTCATCGGCGACGTCGATCGAAGGCTTTTCAGGGAATGGTGCGACAATTTCAGCAATTCTACCCCACTTCTGAGCCCACATGTTGCCTAAAAGATGCATTGGAATAGGTCCCTCTGCAGAGAGAACTTTTTTTCCATAGACTTGCCTCAAACGCCAGCGAACATATCCATGAATCTGTTCATAAAGTGGGCGAATGTCTTCATAGATATCTTCCAGTTGCTTTTCTATTGTTTCGTCCTCATATTCATCCAACCATAGCTCAGCCCCAGATGTGAAATCTTTTAAGGAAATTTACAATCCGAATTAGATAACTTTCGTTTACCAACAATGAGGTAACTTACTATTCAATTTGGCAGCTTTAGTGTTAAGCTCAACATATTTGTTAAAACTCTCTCGAGTTGGTGTGCCAGCTTTGTCATACCACATCTTCCAATAATATTCTAATTCCTGAGGATTTCGGCTTGTTCCAAAAATTTCCGTAAGCTCTGGTTCCAACTGCATTTCACAATTCATTCTATCAGTGAAGCTGCAAACTCTTACCTTAGCATAATTTGAATCCATTTTTGACAATGTAGCTAAAAGTTCATCGTAGTCTTCTTCAGAAAGAGCTGCATATCCTAATTTTACTAATTTTTTGAACTGCCTCTTTAAATCCGAATTACTGAAGTTTTGCCAGTCATACTCCTTCAAGTCTTGAGCAATTTGTTTCTTAAACTTGGCTGTATTTGCTGAGATTTCATTTTTCACTCTTTCATTTGCATCAGTAATGTTTGAAATGTACGCCCAATTAGCTTCAGTATCAAGATTAGTCTGCTTATTCAGTTCAGCATTTAGATTTTGAAGGTATTTAGCTGCTTCTTCTTCAGTATGGGACCGCAAAACGTTTCTGCCATGACAGAGCTTAAATTAAATAAACTTTAAATAATCTATCCAATTAGTTTTTGTCAGCCAAACTTTACCCCAAAAGCCCCTAGAAGGTAAAATATCAACTTCATTCGGCTTAATAAGTTTAAAAATTAATTGTGAATACCGATAACCTGAACAAAAAAAATTCTATTGGATTACCAACTTATTGAAATTTAAGTATCCCACTGGCAAAATCGAATATTAGCAGGTTGTATTTAAGAAGATTTACACAGCTTTTGACAAAGTTTTTTTTTTTTTTTTTTATTAAAAAGAAGATAATTTAATAAGTAGCTGATAAGCTACTGTATATAGTTCGATTTAGTTTCAAAGATTATTGACTCTTATCGGTCGATAGTAAATCTTAAACAATTTTGTATAGAAAGCTTATCGATCTGGGTATCACTGGTGTATGCTTGATTATCTTTTATGCTTGATTACGATACGCTTAGATGGTATTGACCTATGTACTAAAATTAAAAGAATACTCTGCGAGTATTTCTTGTTAACTTGATGTATGAGACATTAAAACAGGTTAACAAAACAGGCATCACTTGTTTGTGAATTGTCTGAAAAAGCACTTAAGATTTTGTTCAGATAGCAAAGCCAGAGATCTAAAATGTTAATATTTATTTGATATCAGATTCACATCATGCCACTTAGAAAGGAAATTCTTCACATTTTAGATAAAGGAGATATCGTTAAAGAATAAAAACAAGATCAATAAAAAAGTTGAACCTTCTTGGCCAGTAGAGCTTTACAAATAAACCTTTTAATCGAACCACTACAATTTCCCTTCACGAATAAGTCCCCACCAAATTCCGCTTATTTAAGTTGTTATAAATCCATAAATATAATCCATACCGTCTTATCTTTCATTTGACACCTCATTTAAGAAAATAAGAAAAATGATTACTGAAGTTATAAGCCATTTACGGATATTTTAAACCTGGTTTTCCAAAAAAAACAAATTTGAACTACCAATAGACTAGATTTTTGAAAAATATTTGTTGACGTTTTATTAAGCCTGTGGTTAACGTAGAAAAAAGATTTATACACCAAAATGACCGTTATAATGTCAAGATTATAATGCAATAAAGATTTTGAAAATTGGAGATTAGAAGCACAGTTGTAAATTTCCTGAAAACCTGCCTTCCTTACTTGCAAGCCTTTAAAACATTAAAATTGTATGATCACCTGATTTATATTAATATATAAAAATAGCAGACAGTTTAAGCTTTCTTTTGACACCAAAAATTTTAATAATCGATCCACAGTTTTCTAACTTATAACGGATCTTTTGCAGCTAAATCGTCAACATTTCAATTTTTTCTGATATTTACATTGAAAAAATTTCATCAGGTCGGTTCGATGGAAATGTGGAAAAATGTTGGAGCATGTAAAATGGTTTAAGACAAGAAAAAATGGACAGGAAGGTTGCCTCTTTCCCCTCCTTGATGCGGGAGGGGAAGATTTCTTAAAAAATTGAAAAAAGAGCGAATCTTACAGCTTTCGCATTTAATTTTTTAATTTTAATTTTTAAAGCCTGTGGTAGAAAGGTAGAAAAAGCAACAAGCCAAAGTCTCATTTAAATATTTCTTTACAATACGTTCCAGACAAACATAATAAATAAAACTTAAGATTTATGGTGTTCAAAATATTTTATTGCCGTGCTGATATTGAACTGATAACAAAAACTTATCTCTCCTCTCCTATCGACATTCTGAAAAAAAAAAAGAAATACTCAATAAATTTTTTCATATCTTCAAACTACCTGTCACCCTTACTGTCAGATTTACTCCAACCAATATAGACGTTGTTCTTTTTATTCTCTGCTTCCAGCCAAACTCTTAATGGTTCAAAATACTCGGCTATAGCTTTTCCGCTCATTTTTCGTTCGCCATTAAATGCTTCCATTGCATCAGGCCATGGCTTCGAAGCTCCCATGGATAACATAGCTCTGAAAACCAATCAATTGGATTCAAAAACTTCACAGTCTTTTCTTAAAACTTACTCGAAAGCTTTGCCAGCTTCAGCACTTCCATAGAAATCACAATTATCCAAGGGTAATTCAGGGTTCTTTGGGTCGTATTGGCCAGCTTTAATGCAAGCTGATTTGTAGAATTGGAATTGAATGATGAAGGAAACAAGGTACCTGTCCGTTGTAATCGAAAAATAAGTGAATGATAGTAAAAAACAAAAATTCAATTCTTCACCTCAGATACTCAACATCGGCAGAAACATGATACTTGGCAGGAGCATCAAAGTCTTTTTCAGTCCTTACAACTGGAGGCTCAATACCGGAGTACTCTTCTCTCAGCTTCCAGAAAGCACAATTCCAGTTATAACTATTGACCTGTCCACGGAACAGAGCCCAACGATATTTGTCCATAGTGAAAGCAAATGGCAAAAATACAATTTTATCCAAAGCTGTCAAGAATAGTTTATTCAGACGGGCTTCTTCGTCCATTTTGTAATCCTTGAGGAGTCCAATTTTCTCTAAATGTTTTGGCGTAGAAACTGAAAGAGCTAAAACATCACCAACAGCTTCGTGAAAGCCAGGATTTGCACCAGTACGGTAAACATTAGGAAGATGCTGATATTGCAAATAATATTGAATATGTCCTTGTTCATGATGAACTGTTGAAAGTTGATCTTGGGTGACTCGGGTGCATTGCTTGATTCGAACATCATCGATAAGAAAAAAATCCCAAGCACTGGCATGACAAATCAAATCACGCCCATCAGTTGGCTTCTCAATGATACTTTTCTCCCAAAATGTTCTAAAAATATATACCTTTTAAAGAAGTTCATATAAAAGACCTAAGTCATGATTTACTTTGGTAGCTTCTTCAAATTCAGTGACTGGAAGAACTGATCAGCCAATTCAAACATTTGCTTAGAATCATAACCTTGTCGAACCATTTCATCGGTTACATCGATTAAAGGCTTATCGGGAAATGGTGAAACAATACTGGCAATTTCACCCCAAGTTTGAGCCCACATATTACCCAATAAATGCATCGGAATTGGTCCCTTCTCTGAAACAACTTTTTCCCCATAGAACTGACGTAAGCGCCAACGAACAAACCCATGAATTTGTTCATAAAGTGGACGAATCTCAGAATAGATATCTTCTAGCTGTTGCTCCATTGTTTCATCTTCGTATTCATCCAACCAAAGCTCAGCTCCAGATGTGAAATCTTTTGAAAATGTCAATTGAAATGGTGCCGTATATATTCCAGAAATATTTCCATACTTACTGTTCAATTTAGCAGCTTTTGTATTTAACTCTACATACTTATCGAAGCTTTTTCTTGTTGGTGTTCCTGCCTTGTCATACCACATTTTCCAATAATATGCCAATTCTTCAGGATCTCGACTTGTAGTTAAAATTTCAGTCAACTCTGGTTCTAGCTGCATTTCACAATTCATTCTATCTGTGTAACTGCAGATCCTTACTTTGGCATAATTTGAATCCATCATCGACAACACAGATAAAAGCTCATCGTAGTCCTTCTCCGGCAGTGCGGCATATCCCAGTTTTCCTAATTTCTTAAATTGCCTCTTCAAATCAGGATCCTGAAAATTTTGCCAGTCATACTTTTTCAAGTCTTGAGCAATTTGTTTCATAAATTTGGCTGTATTAGAAGAGGCTTCATTTTTTACTCGTTCATTTGCATCGGTTATGTTGGAATCGTAAGCCCAACTAGCTTCAGTATTTATATTAGTTTGCTTGTTCAGTTCATCATTCAGGTTTTGAAGATATTTAGCAGCTTCTTGTTCCGAGTTGGCCAAAAAAACGTTCCTACCATGGCAGAGCTAAATTTATGAATTAAAAAAAATCTTAAAAATGTTCAAAATTATTATTTCAGATTTATTAATTATACCCCAAAAGCTCCTACGAGTATTAGAAGTAACTTCATCACTGTGAGAAGTTAAGCACACGAATGAATTCAAAAATTTAAGTAAACTATCATTACACCTTGTTTTTTTTTAAGTATCATAAACTTTCTAGTCAAACATTGCTAGTCGAAATATTTAAGGAAATTCATACTTCAGAGTCTTATCTTTGGAAGACTGATATAACTTATCAGCTTCTGTAAGGTTTTTTTAAAAATTTGTTTCGATATTATTTTGAAATCAGTCGATGGATTATAAAATCACCACTTAAAGATTTTGTATATCTTATCGAATGGAACACTAATAAATGGTTTCCACTTAAGTGTTACTACAAATGCTTTCTTAATTATAATGATTTTGAGAGTTTTTTTTATACTTAATTGACCAAGAGTCAATAACAAATTTTGGAAACGGTAGATAATCTAAGTTTTTTTGTTGCAACTTTTGATGGTTGAAAAATAACGATTTTTCGTGTCATTTGTGCCCTAAGTTCAAACTAAAAATATAAAAATATAGGCTTTTTAAATGTCCTCAATCCAGCCTAAAGTCTACATGTATAAGCCTGATTGAGGACGCTATACGTAGCTCCAAAAGAAAAAGTCGTAAGAGATGTGTACCCTCGATATAGGCGGACAATTCACTGGCGCCATTCCATAATTCCATAAACCAGCAAACACCAAACCAGCAACCCGTATACACTCCGCTTGTAACGCTTATACCACTCGCTTAAAAGCAGATATTTTGTATGATAATTGAACCTAAGATATTTTTTTTTTAGAAAAACCTTCCACAGGAGGTAAATATCACACAGTAACTTTTCATTCAGACTTTTAGCCAACATTTTTGGTAGAGATCTTGAATTAGATCAAAGTATCTTCCGTGGTTCTTGGGTGTTATTGCTGTGCTTCCAAGTCTTTCCAATTGTTTAAAAGACCCTCCTTTAAATATTTCTCTATAACTGCATGGCCTCTTCTCATTTTTTGTTCTCTGAAAGTGATACTACTCTTCATCAGCTCGGATTTAGCCTTTTAATGTCTTGAACTAATGTGCCTCATATTTTACGATGATCTTTAAATTTGATTTGACGAATAGTTAAAATACGGTAAATTTAGCATATTGTGTACTCGTTAAGTGATACACAAAACATTCGATAAATTATTTCTTATTAAAAAAAAAAAAAAAAAAATATGTACATATTTTCAATCTAATCCCGAATTTCTTTTTACAGGATAATCAACAAATTATATCGTGAAATTAAAATGAAAACCAGGTAAGTCCTTCATACTTATTTTTATTAAAAGATTTTTTTTTTTAATTACAAAAAATCATATGATTAGATCTCATAAATTATTTGACAACTTTCTATGTTTTGAGATTCAAATAGTTTTTCTGTGAAAAAAATTTAGCAAGCTGTTTTTCTTTTAGACGAGGATACATATTATATTCTTCTTCAAATGTCATTTCTGCACACAGTTAAAGAGAATTTCCATCAGGACCAAAAAGGTCTGCCACATATAAATCACATTTAAAAATATCTAGTTATTTAAATTCAAATAAAACTTACCAGCAAAAAACTTTTAACTCAAAATTGTTGACATCTTAAAGAATTATTAATGAGTTGTGTGTATTCTTACAACTAATACACCTCTAGTTGATTAAAATAAGAAGTCTCAGAAATCTTAGGGGTTTATCAATTAAATAATCTTTTGAAATCACTTACTTTTCGTCTTAAACCTTACGTAATTTATCTGCCAAGCTATGTATTTCACTGGTGAGTACATAGCTATTCAAAAAATATACAAATGCATTCTAACCCAAATATGTTCAGTACATCAGCTTTACAAATTTCACAATTAGATTTGCCTAGTTAAACAAAAAAAAATTAAAAGAAACAAAATTTAATTCTTAAAAACTATTTTATTTTATCTTTTTTTATTTTTAAACGGTCTCTTTTTTTGTTAAAATTAATTTTGTAATGTCTTTCGTTTTTCTTATGCTACACATTCTGAAAGAAAAAATATTTAATTTTAAATAAGAAACACAGTACGTTATTTTTTTACAAACTTACTGTCAGATTTTGTCCATCCAATAAATACGTTATTTTTAATATTTTCAGCTTCTAACCAAATTCTTAAAGGTTCAAAATATTCGGCTATAGCCTTTCCACTCATTTGACGCTCTCCATTAAATGCTTCCATTGCATCAGGCCATGGCTTTGAAGCTCCCATTGATAGCATATTTCTGTAAAAAAAAAAATATATAATAATTTTATTGAAACTCAAACCATTCAAAATGTCTTAAGCTTACTCAAAAGCTTTTCCAGCTTCTGCACTTCCATAGAAATCACAATTGTCCAGTGGAAGTTCTGGATTCTTCGGGTCATATTGTCCAGCTTTAATACAAGCTGATTTATAGAATTGGAATTGGATGATGAAGGACACGAGGTATCTAAAAAAAATACACAACAAAGAATTGTTGAAATTAAAAACTTAACAAACTTTTTAGTATAATCACCTTAGGTATTCCACATCAGCAGATACATGATACTTGGCTGGTGCATCAAAGTCTTTTTCACTTCTTACAACTGGCGGTTCAATGCCTGAGTACTCTTCTCTCAGTTTCCAAAAAGCACAATTCATGTTCTCAGGTTTGATTTCTCCTCGAAATAGGGACCAACGGTATTTGTCCATTGTAAAGGCAAATGGTAAAAATACAATTTTGTCCAAGGCAGTTAGGAACAATTTATTAATTCTGGCTTCTTCGTCCATTTTATAATCTTTTAATAAACCAATTTTCTCCAAATGTCTTGGTGTAGAAACTGACAGCGATAAAACATCACCAACAGCTTCATGGAATCCCGGATTTGCCCCACTTCTATAGACATGCGGAAGATTTTGATATTGCAAAAAGTACTGAATGTGACCTTGTTCGTGATGAACTGTAAATAGCTGTTCCTGAGTAACTCTGGTGCACTGTTTAATTCGAACATCATTGTTAATATAGAAATCCCAAGCACTGGCGTGGCAGATTAAATCACGGCCATCAGTTGGTTTTTCGATTATGCTCTTCTCCCAGAATGTTCTGAAATCAAAGAATCAAATTCGAATAAAAACTTATATATAGATAAAAAGAGAAAATTCTTACTGTGGTAGTTTCTTTAAATTCAAAGATTGGAAGAACTGATCTCCCATCTCGAACATTTTCTTCGGAGTGTATCCCTGGCGAACCATTTCATCGGTTACATCAATTAAAGGCTTTTCGGGGAATGGAGTCAAAATGCTAGCAATCTCGCCCCAAGTTTGTCCCCACATATTACCCAATAAATGCATTGGAATGGGTCCTTTCTCTGAGACGATTGCATCACCATAGACCTGCCTCAAACGCCATCGAACATAACCATGAATTTGTTCATAGAGGGGACGAATTTCTGCATAAATATCTTCAAGTTGTTGCTCGATAGTGTCATCTTCATATTCTTCTAACCACGCCTCAGCACCCGATGTATAATCTAGAATAAATAATTAACATCCCAAAACACATTTTCTATATAATAATACTCACTGTTCAATTTAGCTGCTTGTAAATTAAGCTCAAGATACCTCATATAACTATCCCTAACTGCTGTTCCAGCTTTATCATACCACATCTTCCAGTAATATTTCAATTCCTCAGGATCACGGCTTTTTGGTAATAACTCTTCAATTTCAGGTTCCAATTGCATATTGCAATTCTCCTTATCTTTATAATTACATATTCTAATTTTTGCATAATTCGACTCCATTTTAGACAATACTGACAAAAGTTCTTCGTAGTCTTTTTCAGGCAAAGCTGCATATCCAAGTTTAGTTAACATTTTAAATTGTCGTTTCAAATCCGCATCATCGAATCTTTGCCAATCGAATTTTTTGCAATCAGCAGCAATTTGTTTCATAAATTTTGCCCTCTCAGCTGAGGCTTTATTACGAATTTTTTCATTTGCATCGGTAATGTTTGAATCAAAAGCCCACGAAGCTTCGGTTTCAATATTTGCCATTCGATTAATTTCATTATTGAGATTTTCTAGATACGTAGATGCATCAAGTTCGGCACGTGTTAGTTCAGCATTTGAAGTTTGAAAGAGCTACATAGTATATTCAAGAATAAAATATAGATTCTAATCTTTTAGGGGAATCACTTACCAACACAGCTCCTATGCAAAACACGAATATATTCATATTGTCTTAAGTACTAAATAAAATTGCCTGAAAAAGTATACAAAATAATGTTTAAAATAAGTTTAAATTTAAAAAAAAGAAAACAAAAGGTATCTCAAAGTTCAGGATTTGGCTAAAAAGTTTGTCTCTCTAAGGGTCATTGGCTAATACGAGACTTTAAATTATTCTTAAAGAAAAAAACAACTTTTCAAATACTTACAGGTAGTAAAAAAAAGCAAACAAAATCTAATTTATTAAGCCATATAACCGATATCGACACACAGTTGATATCTTACCGGTCCAAGCTAGCTCACACTTAATTAATACTATCACAAGCTGATGTGAATCCACCATGAAATTGATTCAATTACTGTAATTGTTTCAATTATTGCTTATATACAATAAAAAAAATAGCTATAGCATAAAAGTAAGTCATGGATTCATTAAAAAAACGATATCTACAGATTAAAATTTTAGTACCTCTATAACAGATAGCTGAAATAAATTATGACAACAAAAACAGATGAAGGCCTTTCTATACAAATTTGTGACATAAAGCATTATTTTTATAACTTTTACAATATAACTGCAAGATCTGAGGTCTTGTATGCAAATTTTCAAATGGCTACCCATTAGCAAAACTGAAACTTCACTAAAATTCACAAGAGAATCTATTTTCATTTCGAAAAATTACTAAAAAAATCACTTCTCTTCGCTAAGCTTAAAGAAACACAACTTCTAAAATAGTTAAATATTAACCATTTAAAAAAGCCTTAAAAAATATTGAAAATTAAGTTACCGGTAACTCCCACAGTGAAAATGTTCACATTGTTCCTTTGCTTAGAATGTGGAGCGAATGTATGAAACGCAATAGTGAACTTTATTTTTTTTTTTTTTCTTTTACAAAAATAAAACCAGTCTCAAAGTCTTGAGAGATCAAGAATCAAGAATTACATTGGATTAGAAAAAAAAAAAAAAAACAAACCAAACCAAAAAAATGTATAAAATACAGATGAGGATTTTTCTTTCAAAGCCTTAAAATATTTTGAATTTTTTTATTAAAATTTAAATTCATCTCACTGATGATGTACCTACTTTTATTGTTTAAATGATTTTTGTTTGCAAAACTAACACTTTTTCGATATGTATTTGATTTGATACAGATGTGAAAATCAGTAAACTTACCGCCAAGATTTATCAGACACAAAATTTTTGACTCAACAGTTAGACACTATGTTCAGAACTAAACTTGATGGCGCAACTATAGGTGGTTTTATTTCAGCTTATAAGACAACTCGTTGAACAACGGCAAAGGCGGTAAACTGGTGATGACAATTTTTTTTTTTTTTTCACTTTCTTCTTACCTTAAGTTCTTTGATCTCCTTTTGATTATCTTGAATGTTTAAAAAAAAAATTGAAAATGCGTATAGAGGTACTTAGCGATGGCATAAAATTTCAATTTAAAATAAATAAATTACTGAACATTTATTTATCTATCGACAACGACGAAGACGACGCACAGTGACAGACAAAGGTACGAATTGTATGTTTTATTGTCGCTTAACCTATCCGAATGTAAACAATGATTGATTGAAGACGCGTTGAACCTAAACCCAAGTAGCTCTAGTCTTGCGTCTATGCGGCTGATTCTTTCTTTTGAGCTAAAGTAAATATTTACTCAAAACTTTATTTTTTTTATGAGAGCTATAGAGGTTGTGGAGAGTAGTGAAGAAAGAGTCATGATTAGTTTTCATTTAATTGTAACGAGCTTTAATTGAAGCTCTATAGATATTTGGATCAGAAGCTACGGGCTATTTTATTAGTACAGCCAGGGTATATCGTAAATTGTGAAGCTTTATGGTAAAGCTGACAGCAGCTTATATAGAAAGAGGTTGAATTAGCAAGACTTTTGCAAGGTTCGGTCTGGCTAATCAATATTCTATGTCTGTATTTGAATCTTAACTTGAGAGTTTTATTTTAACTAGGTAGGTACCTACTAGACTGATTTAGCAGAGGCTTTAAATAGCCCATAAATTGCCGAATAATTGTAACCCACAGATATTGTTTTTAAAATTATTTTTCTGGTATTCCACATAATGTTCTATTTAGACCCCATGTTCCAATATCTGCTTCCAGCACTTCGATTCAAGAAAATCAAATTATTACAAACCTTTACATTGCTTACAGCTAAAATTCTATTCATCGGAACCTTTAAGGTTGAAAAATAACAGGCTTTAGTTTTGGTGTATCGCATAAGTATGTATATAGCTTTTAAAAAAAAAACAAAATTGATGTTTTTTTTAATCAGCCCTATCGTCAATTTAATGGGAACTTTTTTTCCCCGGAAAAACAAAAAAATCCTAGGGAAAGAATGTTTCCCATCGCGAATATCCCACGAAATAATTTTTCCCCAAAAACTTACTAGGGGAAATGTCTGCATTGATATGAGGAAAAAGTTCCCTGGAAAAATTATTCACGATAGCTATTTTGCTGAAAATAATATTTTCCCTTACAATTTTCAATATGATTCCTGATACCAAATTTCCCAAAATGGGAAAAAACTCCGGGCAAATTTCCTTCGCGATAGGGCTAAATATTCTTAATGAAAGAATAAATGAAAAAACGTATAGAAGCTTCTTAACAATCTACTGAAAGGTATTGTTGCTCCAAAAAGTTGCGAAAAAGTATCCCCCTACTATTTACTTTAAGACAAAACTAAAGCTATTATGTGTGATTTCGACAAAATTGTTTAACTTTACAGCTTTGCGCGGTGGTTTTTAGACGATATTTGTGTTTTTCTGATATGCGTAATTAAATAATTAATATTTATTGCAATATTTAATGTAATTATAGAATTTGCTCTTGCCCTTAACATCCTATAATTAATTTGTTTTAAGTTTTGCTAAAAGTAACCCAAATTAAAAATACATAGTTTACTTTTTTACAAAACATCAAATTTTTTTTAATTTTCAAAGTTGAGCTAACACTTTTGTGCCATTTGAAGTTTTAGGCCGTTGGTTGAACTTGAACTGAAAACATGAACAAAGCATAAACTGTTTATGTATTCAAAGTTGGTCAACGGCATTTATATTAAAATTCTGCGCTGCTTTTTGGTAAACAATATTTTATGTGATGACTGTTGAATATTTGCATTTGGAATGACTCTGAATTTACTTAAAGATTTTGAACTATTTAAATATTTGTAAAAAAACAATGGTTGAGAAAATCAGTGAAAGAGTTAAATTTGTTTTGGTGGGGATTAAAAAAAAAAAAACGATATGCAACTTCAAACAACGACTTGAACGTATAAATACTGCTTTAAGTGTGAAATTATTGATGAAAATCACAAGAGAATCCTTTGGCACGAAAACAGAATAATTATGTCTCTCAGATCCCGTAATTGGAAGCTGAATTGGTTAATTCAATTGTAGAAGTGAGCTTCGAATAGTTTCTGATGTCTTGAATTCGAATATTGCTCAATTGGATTTAGGGCGCCTGACACTCCAGAAAAAAAATTGACGAATTATGAAGCTAAGCTTGGACATTTACTAGGTTGACTTAAACCCCATCCAGAGATTGTGATGGGATAGAGATGAAATCATGTGGTGAAACTAAATATCGCACGCATTTTGAGTTCTACTTTCTGAAAATACAACCTCTATTCTTATGAACTTAGACCGCATTCGATTCCCACACGCCAATATAAGCAAAAGAACTTAAGGTTTTCCAGATTCTCAAATTTCAATTTGGGTTTTTTTTTTTTTAATACATCAATTAAAAAAAAATGTAAATGTCATTTGTCTCGAATGTCTCGAGAACAAATTTTATTATCGACTTCGGCTTAAATTCCAAACATAAATAATATTATGTGTTTGTGTTCTCTGGCAAATTTACTTTAATTTGGCGTTATCGCTTCTAAACATAAAATAAGATTTTTGGAAAGAACTTTCGCTTGTTCTTATTTTTTATTTTCTAATTTAGTAATTTATATGCTCAATTTCGTTATCAGCTCATAAAAATCTTTAAGAAAATTTACTTTGCAAAAATAATACCGCGTTGAAGTCAAAATTTGTTGCCTAGTGTTATTATTATTCTATTATTATGCTTAAATTATAACCAAAAAACCAAAATGCGGTTAGAATTATTAGGTAAACATTTCAAAACATATTATGTAGACAAAACACTTCAAATGGTTTTACTACTACCCCTGCATTAAAATTTGGGTTATATTTTTTTAAATACATACATACATACATTGCGTATACATTGATTGATAGATCTATTTATTTATTCAAGTGTAATCATTTGGTTTTATGTATTTATTAAAATTCGAAATAGGGCGCAGCTGAGTCATAGCTTCCTCGGGGTGCTCTTTATAAAAAAAAAATTATCATTTTTAAACAACTCAAGTCTAATTTTTCTGGACGGATTAGAGAAACAACTTGGCTAAAGTTAAGGTGAATCGCACCTTTCCAAACCTAAGAAGACCAAAGATTACGCCTGGTCCTGGTTTTTTTAAATATTTTTACCTACACATGAACTTTGTTAACTATGTACATTCATTATAAAATAATTTGATTTGCTATTTATTTCTTCGCCTTATCCTACTTAATTCCAAATTTCCTTCGTTGTAAAAAAAAATTCAAATATTTCGAGTAAGCACTGTGTTGACTTGATACCCATTCAGGTATTGTGATGAGATGGAGATGAAATCATGTGATATTTACTAAACTAAACGTCGCACGCCTTTTGAGTTTGGCTGTCGAAAAATACAGCCTCTATTTGTACATTTTATTTGTACTTATCTTACTTCAATTAAAATAAGAAAAAAAATCAATAAAAATCATATAATCTACAAATTCTTCAATTTAATTCCAAACCAAGAATATATGTATATCTAAAAATACATTCGAGTCTTAAGTGCTAAATGAGTATAATTCCAATCTCATTTCTGGACGTTTATAGTCTTGCTTTTCATCTTGATGTAGTACTACCCTATAATTATGCTTTTCCTTATGAAGATTTACATTCTGTAATTAAAAAAAGAAAAAAAAAATGTAATTAATACAAAAATGTTCTTCCCAAAAATTTAAACGAATATTTATATTTACTTTGAGTAACTTCCCATCCAAGAGGTATATTTAATCTCTCAATTTCTGATTTTAACCAAACCCTCAATGGAGCAAAATATTCCAATAAAGCAGTAGGATCCATTTCACGTTTGCCAGTAAATCCTTCTAAGGCATCTTTCCAGTGTTTTAATGCACCACTTTGCAACATTTCCCTGCAAAAAATTGTTGGAATAAAAATTTGAAGATTTTATTTAAATTCTGCTGTTGAATCTTATTATAAAGTGCAAGCCCAAATTGGAATTATTTTTTTTTTTTTTTTTTTTTTACTAAATGACACAACACTTGCAACACCAAGTATGTATCGAACTTTTTGCATTGAAATAAGGTAAAATAAGGGAATAGTTTCCTGGAAACATTATTCAACATAGCTATTTTGCTGCAAGGAATATTTTCCCTAATAATTTCGAAGACTATTCCTGATAGCAAATTTCCCGAAATGGGAAAAAACTTTCGGGAAATTTCTTTCGCAAATATGAATTGTCGCGTTCGGGGATTAATCCAAAGCCTTCCGGATAGGTTTGTGTTTTTGTAATCCCTTGTGACAAAACAGCTGATGCAAAAACAACCTAACGTATCTGAAAATTTTTGGGATAGGTGGATAGCCGCCTATCGAACGCAAGGAATATGTCAAGACTCTGGGCTTTAATTTTTGTACTTTTGTCCGTGATTAAGTTAGGTTAGGCTTAATTGGCTGTCAGCAAGAAAGCTTTACACACTTAGACCATTATATTTTTCTATTGTGATACCACAAGAATCTAGGAAACTTTCTTTGGTCCGAGGAGTAACTCGAAAAATGTTCCCTTTAAATCCATTCCACATATTTTAAGTCACGAAAAAATATAATATTTATAATAAATTTTCCCATATTTTCTAGTCTTCAATTTTGTAACTAATTCCAGTTAAAATTCAAATACATAGCTTTAAGAACTCACTTAAAAGCATTTCCAGCTTCTGCACTTCCATGAACATCACATTGATCTAAAGTTAAATTAGGATCTCCTTCAACATATTCTCCAGCTTTCCTGCACATAGCTTTATGGAATTGAAATTGAAAAATATGAGCAGCAAAATATCTGTAAAAAAAAAAAATTAAGTTTAATATTGATTTTTTGGAAATTCAATACGAAAATTTCAACTTACCTCAAATATTCAACATCAGCACTCACATGGTATTTAGCTGGTGGATCAAAATCATTTTCACTACGTTCAACTGGTGGTTCAATGCCACCATTTTCAGAAATCATTTTCCAAAAACCACAATTCCAATTGCTTTCGTTTAAATCTCCACGGAATACAGCATGTCGATATTTGTCGAGACTGTAGCCAAATGGTAAGAATGCAATTTTTTGCACGGCCTTTGAATTAATAAAAAAATCAATTGAAAAGATTAAAAAGAAAGTAAAATAAATTGTTTATGTTTTGAATATTAACTTAAATTGAAAATAAATATGTTTAATACCAAGAATTCGATAAAATAAAAGGTAAGGAAAAAAAAAACAAAAAAACAAAAGAAAACCTTATTATCTAATTTTAAAAAAAATGTGACTGTATGGGTGGAAGAATGCCGAACAAGTACAGGGAAGATGAGAAGGGTTTTTCCTTAGAAAAAATTGAAATTGTTAGTCATACAAAAAAGTACCAAAGCTGTGGAATTAGGGCGCCTGACACTCCAGAAAAAAAATTGACGAATTATGAAGCTAAGCTTGGACATTTACTAGGTTGACTTAAACCCCATCCAGAGATTGTGATGGGATAGAGATGAAATCATGTGGTGAAACTAAATATCGCACGCATTTTGAGTTCTACTTTCTGAAAATACAACCTCTATTCTTATGAACTTAGACCGCATTTGATTCCCACACGCCAATATAAGCAAAAGAACTTAAGGTTTTCCAGATTCTCAAATTTCAATTTAAGTTTTTTTTTTTAATACATCAATTAAAAAAAAAAATTAAAAATGTCATTCGTCTCGAATATCTCGAGAACAAATTTTATTATCGACTTCGGCTTAAATTCCAAACATAAATAATATTATGTATGTGTTTCTGTTCTCTGGCAAATTTACTTTAATTTGGCGTTATATAAATAAAATAAATAAGATTTTTGGAAAGAACTTTCGCTTGCTATTCTTTTTTTATTTTTTTATTTTCTAACTTATATGCTCATTTTCGTTATCAGCTCATAAAAATCAGTAAGAAAAATTACTTTGCAAAAATAATACCGCGTTGAAGTCAAAATTTGTTGCCTAGTGTTATTATTATTCTATTATTATGCTTAAATTATAAACAAAAAACCAAAATGCGGTTAGAATTATTAGGTAAACATTTCAAAACATATTATGTAGACAAAACACTCTTCAAATGGTTTTACTACTACCCCTGCATTAAAATATGGGGTATATTTTTTTAAATACATACATACATACATTGCGTATACATTGATTGATAGATCCATTTATTTATTCAAGTGTAATCATTTGGTTTTATGTATTTATTAAAATTCGAAATAGCGGGCAGCTGAGTCATAGCTTCCTCGGGGTGCTCTTTATAAAAAAAAAATTATCATTTTTAAACAACTCAATTCTAATTTTTCTGGACTGATTAGAGAAACAACTTGGTTAAAGTTAAGGTGAATCGCACCTTTCCAAACCTAAAAAGACCAAAGATTACGCCTGTTTGTAAATTTAATTAATCTAGCTAGAGAATCTCAACGTATTTGTTCAAGACTCAAGAATATATAAAAACAAAAAAAAAATAATACAACACACCTCACAAATTAATTCCCACACTTACATTCTTAAAGAGTTCATTGATCCTGCTCTTATCGTCCAATTTTCCACTCTTAATAAATCCAATTTTAGCTAAATGCTTAGGTGTTGACACCGATAGAGCAATAACATCACCAACAGCTTCATGGAATCCTGGATTTGGTGCCTGTCTAAATGGCATCGGTTGATGCTGATACTGTAGATAGTACTGAATGTGTCCAAGTTCATGATGAGCCACATATAAATATGTTGTGGTGACTTCTGTGCATTGTTTAATACGAACATCATTAGTTTCATATAAATCCCATGCGCTAGCATGGCAGACAACTTCACGATCGGTGGGTTTGACGAGGACGCTTTCTTTCCAGAAGATTCTGTAGAGAAAGTAAAAAAAATCCCATAAAAAGTTGCCGATTGAAGAAAAAAAATGAATGAATCTCAAGACACAAGTCATTGGTGTTGAGAGATGATAAACCTCAGGAAGGTCAGTTTTTTTTTTTTTTTTGTTTTACTTGATCAGCAATTTAGAAGATTGTACAATAAAGGTTATCATTAAGGGGGCACAATTCCGTAATCAAAAAAAAAAACACAATAAGTAGTACGAACTTACTCTGGCAATTTTGTCATATTTAGTGATTGGAAGAATTCATCTCCAAGCTGGAAAATCTTCACAGGGGTCAATCCTTGCCGTACCATTTCGCTGGTAACATCCACATATGGTTTTTCTGGATATGGAGTGAACAAATCAACAACTTCATTCCATGACTGACCCCACATATTGCCCAAGAGGTGCATAGGAATATTTCCTCGTTCCGTAACGACTTTGTTTCCATAGTGTTCGCGGAGCTTATAACGTACATAGCCATGGAGTTCCTTGTAAAAAGGCAAGATTAGCTGAAAAACTCGGTCTAAGTTATCTTCAAAATTCTGGTCGTCGTATTTTTCGATCCAATCCTCGGCATATGAGTTGAATCCTAAAAAAATGCATCATAAAATGTATTAGATAGTTTCAAATGATAACCCAGCCTAACCATTCAATTTTGCTGCTTTTCTGGTGAGATTCACATATTTCTTGAAGTTCTCTCGCATCGGAGTACCAGCAAGATCATAAAACGACTTCCAATAATACTGAAGCTCCTCTGGATCTCGACTGTTCTTCAATCGTTCTTGGATGTGTGGTTCCAGGGTCAGTGAGCAATTATCTTTATCCTTGTAGGAGCATACCTTTAGAGTGGCATAGTTTTTTTGCATCGCCGATATTGCATTGTGGAGTTCTAAGTGTTCCTCCTTCGGAAGAACATCAGATCCAAGTCTGGTTAGGATCTTAACTTGTCTATGGATATTGTCATCTTCCAGATTCTGATAACCCAGTTCCAAAAGTTCCTCAGCTAGAGCTTTATTGAATGCTGCATTTTGCGCCAAAATCTCATTCTTCTTCTGAATGTTCTCATCGGTAACATTGGTATTTGCTATCCAGTCGGCGAGAGTTGCACTATTCGTATGCAATCTCAGGGGTTCGTATTTGCTTCGCAGGAACACAGATGCCTGAATTTCTCGCTTCGAACATGATGAAGCAGCCAAGGTTGAGGATAATGAACCCAAGCCAAAGATTAGGGCAATGACGATATGTATTCCTAGTTGCTTCATGTTTGTTAATCCTCCACGGACGCAGGCACAACACAGACTGAATAAAAATCCAGTGTACTTTGTAAATTCTTGAATAATTCTTTTTCATCGACGACTCGTCGTTGTCGTCGTCGTCGCATTCATTTAACAAGGTTATCGCTAGCCATAGTTGTATTGTGGTTCAGCACTTAAACAGAGATAAGTTGATAGGTTGCATGCTGGGCGGTAAGCCGGTTTAGTATGTCCAGTCTAAAAATCCATTTTTGTTTTTGTATTTTTATTGAAAATTGATACAAAAATAGGACAAACAAAATATAACAAAAAATAGCAAAAACAAACAAAGAGTACAACATGTTATAGGGTGTCGGTATGCAGTGTAACGGGGCCGTATGCTCCAGAGATTTTGAAGGGGTGATTTTTTTTTAAAAAAAGGTCTGTTTAGCATCGCTTTTTCCATTATCTGTGAGAACTTGTCAGATAGATAAACAAATACAGTGAGAACTTGTCAAAATTAAAAAGTTAACAAAAACTTTTCTTTAAAAAGAAAGAAACTTCAAATTGGGCGTTTTTCTTTTTTAGTTCAGAGCAGAGCCTGTCAAAAAAAAAATCGTGTTTCTTTTTTAGCACAGAGCATTCAGAGCTCCAATTTTTTTTTCTTTTTTCGATCTGAGCATGTTCATAGTGCGAGCTCAGAATAAATTGATAGAGCAGACGGAGTTTAATAGCTGAACACAAATTTCACAAGTGGAAAAAATAACATCAGAACAGTAAAAATGCCGGAAATAAATAAATCTGAACTCTCAGAGCAGAGCCCGCTCAGTTCAGAGATCGTTCAGAGTATGTTCGGAGCGTTCAGACTCTGTTCAGAGCTCTACTCTGAACTTAAAAAGAAAAACGCCCATTTAGAAACAAGTTGCTAGAGAATGTTTGACGTTTTCTTTTAGTTCTCTCTTAAATCTTTTATGCCTTTCTTTCAAATAGTAAAGGCTGTCCTGTAGTTTTCTTTAAGGCGAGGCGTGCGCAACTTTTAGGTGCTCAAAACTTTGGTTTTTATATTGAACACACATGATATTTCCCACTCTCTCATATAAACCGATGATAGACACTTTAGAAACCAAACAGTTTCGAAACAAAAAGTTGCATGTGCGCACCCTGACCTAACGGTATTTGGTTAAAAGCACATTATTTGAGGTTTGAAGAGAAATATCCAAAAACTCTCCTCAAATCGTTGACCGGGCGATTACGCTCACTCTTCTTACTTCGTGTCTTGTCCCCTTGAACTGAAAGTTTCCTCGTGTGAAAGGGAACTTGCTTGGCGCCATTCTTGTCTAAAAACTGAAAAATTCTGGTAACTCAATTTCCTCGTTTGAATGAGACCTTTAATGTTAGTCCCATTTCACACGAAAAAAAAAACGTTGCTGGAGATTTTTTGAGGTTTTCTTTTAATTTCTTCTAAATCTTCTTCCCTCCACACGAGGAAACAAATTCGTAAGAGATTTTGTGCAGTTTTCTTTTGAAGTAGCTTGGTTGAAAACATATAATTTTTTGTGTGAAGAAGGGTGCCAAAAAAACTTCCTTATTGGTATTATATTATATTAGGCGTGTTTTTTTGCAAGCCCGGTGGGAATTGCAGGAAAAAAACGACCACAGGGATTAGTGACAGCAACACAGAAAAAAAATGGAGTTTTCATACAAACTATCGATAACAAGTATATAATTTATGCCGGTAACACAGTTTTTCTGTGTGCTTAAGTTAAGCCCGGAGAATTATCTGGGTTTAGCTTAGCCCGTAGGGCATTAGTTGTTGTTGTATTTAACATGGTGATTGTTTAGCACCGACATTGTTTTTTTCGACCAATTCCCTCTGGGCTTACAAAAAAACACGCCTATTATATATTAGTTTCGATGTGTTTTTGTTAGTGGACTTGTTTTTTCTTGATTAAAATTTGTAAAACTTGTCGTACACAAGCGAGCCAAAATGCATTTCGATTTGCTGTTCAAAAAAACTATTTACGTGTTAAATTAGCATTCAATATGTAAATTGTTCAGCATTGACGTTATTTTTTCATCAAATTCCCACAAGGATTGAAAAATATACACCTATTTATTTTCAGATTTGCAAACAAATCCATTGCAAAAATGGAGCCGCTGCTATAAATATTTTCATTCTACAATTTGTTTCCACCTTCATAATAACCCATTTCAATTGAACTACCTTACCGACATTTATTTACTTCTCCATAAATCCACTGGCAGCACATTCTTCTTTAAGCTGTCATTTTTTTATTTAACTGTAAAATGTCACTTTTCAAGAGAAAAATTCCGCAGAACAAACATTTGTCTCTTCAGTTTTGTTGTGACTTTGGTCGTTGTAGGTTGGCCTGCGGTTCGTCTCCGTCGTGATTAAATGAAATTTTAACAAATTTTTAGTTTTCGTTTTGGAATTTTATTACTTTTTATTGTGGTGTTTGTTTATTAAATGTGATAGTTAATTAAAGTGTTAGTTTTCCTTAAAATAAATCGCGATTTTTTCCCAAAAGTGTTTCGACCGACCGCGCCGCGTCCGTCGTTTTTTTTTATAAGAAAGTTATGAAGAAATAAATTTAAAAAAATAGAAAAAAAAAATTAAAGATGAGCATGTAAGCGAAAAAGTCAACAAACGAAAGGAATTTCTTCCAAGAATAAACGAGTGGTGCAGAAGAATAATCCTTACTCCTGCCCTTAGTGATGCTGTTGGAGTAAAAAAAAAAATTACTCCACCTCATCTTCGTTGCAAATGCTCCAATTTGTTGTTGAAGATTAAGCAGAAAAGTTGTGTTGTGTTTTGGTGTTTTGTTGTTGTTGCTGTTTTTGCAACATTATTCTTAAAGTGGGTCTACGTTTTCAAGAAGAAAGTTTCTGTGTCACACAACCTGTTTTTTTTTTATTTTGTGTTTAAAGTGCGCGTTGTTATTTCCCTTTTTGAAAAAAGAAAATAAGTGTGTGTGCTCTCCAAAATGAATAATCATTCGACACCTCCTCAGCAGCGTCACGGCCATGCAGCCGTCGTCGCTGCTGCTGCTGTTGCTGCGGCTTCAGGTCCACCGTCCACATCTTCGGGTCATCATCATCATCATGCTGTTTTGCATCCACCATTCATCAGTAATTCGCTGGCAATTCGACAAGAGATCCAACGCTTCGAAAGCGTCCATCCGTCAATTTATGCGATTTACGATTTGATTGATTTGCTGCCCGACGCTCAAATTGCCCAACAGATCCGGGATCATGTTGTTTGCATTGAAGGTGAGTTCTTATTTTACCTTTTTTTCTTTTATCTTTATCTGACCAATTTCATCTTAATAATCATTTCTTCTTGGCGAGGAAGAGTGAAACTGTAATAGGTATACAAAATGCTTTTAAAAGAGAGGCAGTCAATAAGTTGGGAAACAAGAAACCGGCTTTTATCGTTGTTGTTGTTATCTACGTCGTCATCGTCGGTGAACTTGGGTTTTTGTTTACATTCAAATTGGAGGGAAATTAAAAGAAAAAAACAGAACACAAGCAGCAACAGTTTAGGTTTTTATTTCTTGGAACGCATGATCTGATCAGGTCACGAACTGATCAAGTTCTTCGATTGTTTGTGGTCCAGTAGAGCATTTAATAAAAAAAAAAATATTCTTAGAAATGATTTAAACTCTTAGGAACCCTGGTGAAATCTTAAAGAATTAATGTTCAGGGCTTATCCAGCTAATCCTATTTTGTCCTAATAAGACGAATTGTCATAACCTGACCAACTTAGGAAATAAAAAGCAAAGTATTTATTTTTTTATTTAATTCTGTGAAGTTACACCCGCAACCTCTTGCTTCTGCTGAAACTTAGGGTGATAACAAGTTTTTTTTTTTGCATCGTTCCCAGTCTGCGATAAAATTACCAAGTTGTGGCCATGACTTCATAATTCTGAGGTTACGAAGACGAATTTTAAATTAAAAATAAAAACAACAACTATCAGTATAGTTTTATTTGTAGCATCTGACTGATAAGCCCATTGTCGTGCCTCTTCGAAAGGCATTTTAAGTAAAGGTCATAAAAACTTCAACATTGAATTCAGAGACTGCATATTTCTTCAATATTCTAAATCATTAAATTTTTTACGAATGACTCCATGGATAGAATTGTTTGCCCTTTCTCAATCCTCCCAATTGAAATCTTCTTTCAATGTACACAATTCTAATAAGCTTCAATTTTCTAGTCAGACAACATCTGAGTGTAGGTTTCGCTGAGTTAAACTAGGTACCTGACTAAATTTGTTGACCATCCAACTCGAATCCAATACTATGCAGGTCAATCCATCAGCATTATTTACCTGGCCCTTAACTGTCAATCATTTAAAAAATCTGACTACCTCTAGGCTTATCAGATCTGTTTAGCTGAGAAAATATTAGGACCAAAGTTTTAGGGCAATAAAATGACCTGCCCACTTTTATCTTTTTTTCAGGACAGTTAAAAATCTAAATAAACCACATAATAGTGTTAGGTAAAATAACGTTAAGAGGGGTAATAATACGACAGGCCATTTTACCTCACTCAGATCTCAGTGTTCCCCAGGTGTATGTAGGTAACAAGGATAAAGGGAAGGGTGAGGAAAGGAGCTAGTGGATTTTATGTTCTTTATGTAAATTACATAACCAGTTGCTAGAATTTAATACTTTTGTATGAGTCAAGATTATACACCATATTGTTTGTTTGGGGTGCTTTCCTGAAACATCGTAAATTCTGGATGAATTTAAAGATGTTTCTCGGTGGCAAAACCGAGATATATGTCCCCCAGATCATCGAAGAAGTATTCTCCAAGGGTTGTCTTTCTGGTTCTTGCTAAGCTGGGGCATTCGCAGAGGAAGTGATAGGAGACCTCCTCCACCCTTCTTCATCCTGACATCCTCTGCATAAAGGGCCCGACCCATAGAGTCCTTTGTTTCCGACGTGGCGAAGTATACAACTGACAGCTTGATAAAATATACGATTTCTTATGGGAACCGGCCCATAAGTGACGCATGCGTCCGCCGCAACGGAAAAAATAGCCGAACTTTTAACTTTTCCCCTCCGGCAGATCCGTCGCTGCAACTGACGCAACGGATTCTATGGGTCGGGCCCTTAAGTCAGATGTGTTGATGCCCATTCGGCTCATATGGGTTCCCATTGAATTGTAACCCGTCAGGATTCCAATCAAGAGGAATTGTTGAGGTCTGCTTAGCGTGAGAAAATAGTCTGTATTTTCTGAAGGTTTCTGAAAACCCGACATGTATCAATTTCTTTCGTTTAAGGCTTTGAGAAAACTCTGGTGGATTCTAATTTTTTTTTTTGCATCAGTGGCATGAATATGGACGATACGATTTGGCTCGGATCAATGGATGACCGGTTTTTGGCCATTTCATCCCCAAGTTCATTCCGTTGTATGTGCATATATCACGGACACGGTGTCCCGGGACCCATTGAAGGGTAACTGTGTTTGGTGCACTTATTATTTTTATATAAAGTGGTAAGTTAGGTGTCTAGGTTTTAGTACATGGACAAGTCGTTGTGGACAAGTGTGGTTCAAGGTCGCTTCCAGTCCACTTGTGGATAGATAACAATTAAGTCAATTTAATTTGATGAAAATAGTTTTGTTTTCAACTGACGTATCCATTTTTGATTCAAGGGATATTTTTTGACCAGATTTAGATTAAAAATTCTTCAGGTTATTAATGTTATAAGCTTCCAAAACCCAAAAAAGCAAGCTCATTAAATATTATTGTCCCAAAATGTGTTTAAATATATCAAGACTGGCATGGGACAGTATTTAAAAATGTCAGATATCTTTAGATAAATGACATTAAAATATTTAATCACAAATTGTGTGAAAAAAAAACGAATTAAACCCCAAGACTTAAAAAATCAAGTCAACTAAATCCTTAACTTCAATTAATCTTCTTTAATTTTTTTTTTTTTTTGTTTCATAGCTCTGTCTTTTGCCAAACAAATTACGAACGAAAAAAAAAAAAACAACATAAATTTCTTACTCAACATGACGCCCCCTTAATCCGCCCCATATTTCCTTTCTCGATAAGAAACTTATTTTGGTATCAACAACTAGACTTCTTCTATTCTATTTAATCCCCTTACGGAGATATGCAATGCACTCATCCAACTGTCTCTTCAGTCTTTTTGTATCCCACTGTTTTTTTTTTTTTTTAAGGGAAAAAATTAGATTAGATTGGGAATATGGGTCGCTTCCTTCCCTGAGGGATGAAAGAGTAGGTAGAGTGCATTTATCACAACACAGCAAGACTGAAGCAATCGAAGTAATTACGCGCACATGCAAATAGTAAAGGCATACAAAATCAATCACTGCCAAGTTGTGACACAATGCGCTTTGTATATATTTATACATATGTCATACATACATATGTACATATGTATGTATGAAATGAAGCCGAGAGATTGAAGGTGCAGGTTGTAGCATTCTTCGATTTTCCAAACAACAACAAAAACAAAAGTGAGAAATCCAATTTGAATGAACGGATTAAAACGTCTCTCGGTAAATCGAATTTTTCCATTAACAAAAAAAAAAAATCTGCCAAATGGCCATAACTCACCCCTGAACAGAAGCAGCAGACCCTGAACGATGATGGTTTTTGGTCAGACTATTAAAAAAATAAAAAGAGTTTAACTCCATCTTTTATTTTTTTTAGGAACGTGTTGTGCAATGCACATATTACCACCATCGCTATGCATTTTGAATGCAAAACACACCGGCAACCGTCATCATCGTCGTCATTGCCTATTCTATCAACAAAATGAAGCATACAAGAAAAATTAAAATAAAAAATAAAATTAAAAACTTTTTTTTTTTATGGTTGTGTAGGTACGGGTGTTCACTGTTCAGCTTAAAAGGGCGACTAGTTTTCTCTCATTCTCAGGTAACTATACTGACTAGCTTGAGCTTCCTTATTTTATTCGATTCATGTGCCCAAGCGCCGTCGGTAAACTTTCAATTTCAATTCGATTAGCATTTGGAGAGTTTTGCTGCAACCATAGAAAAAGATTGCCAACTCAGGTGGATTTTTTCTTTGTTTGACTCCAAATCAGATTCGTCGGCATAGCGAATAATTAAAAAAAAATACTTTGTAGTTTGTTGGAATTTATTCAGTTGTAATAATTGAATTATTGAGGTACCGCCTCAACACTCAAACAAATTCTTTAGTAGAGTCTGAATTTTTTTTTTTAATTTCTCGATTTTTTTTTTAAATTCTCTCCATTTTTTTAAAATGTCTATCAGTTTTTTAAAAATTTCTATCAGTTTTTTAAAAATTTCTCCATTTTTTTAAATTTCTCTTCATTTTTTTAAACTTCTGCATTTTTTTTAAATTTCTCTCCATTTTTTTAAATTTCTCCATTTTTTTTAAATTTCTCCATTTTTTTTAAATTTCTGCATTTTTTTTTAAATTTCTCTTCATTTTTTTTTAAATTTGTCCATTTTTTTAAATTTCCTCCATTTTTTAAAAATTTCTCTCAATTTTTTTTTTTAAATTTCTCTCCTTTTTTAAAAAATTTCTCTCCATTTTTTTAAATTTCTCCATTTTTTAAATTTCTTCATTTTTTTAAAATCTCTCCATTTTTTTTAAATTTCTCTCCATGTTTTTTAAATTTCTCTCCATTTTTTTAATTTTCTCCGTTTTTAATTTCTCTCAATTTGTTTAAAATTTCTCCCCATTTTTAAAAGACTTATAGGTACCCTCAACTCAATCTTCCTTATTTGAAAGATTTTTGATGATTTCTTGCTCTAAAGTATTATCCGAACTAATTATAAAAGCAAGCTGAAATGATTATCAAATATTGACTACATCCAGAATATTTTATTGTGTTGTCTTACGGTATTTTCTATTATCCGATATTATCCGGGTGCCAGATCTCATGTTTTTAGGGCCCTTAGTCAGTTTTACTTATTGGATTTTACAAATTCAACATATTTTGACGAATTCAACTAAGGCCGGGTATGAATTCCCGTTACTCGGGAATTTATTCAATTGTTGTTCATTATCCGACATTATCCAGAATTATTTAAATAATTATTTTTTATATATTTTTTCATATAAGTTGATTATATCGTATTATCCGATTTTATCCCAAGTCATTTATGATCTCTTTATTATTCATACAAGCTTATCTTATTCGTAGTTTTTTGTATATAGATTGTCACACGAGTCAGATGAATATTTAATCAGGTCAAAGTCATTCTTGTAATGAGATTCAACGGGGAGTTCAATGATAACATCGATTTTAAAAAGTCAATTTAAAAGAAAAATGAAAACCCCCTCCTTTGACATCGTTAATCGATAGAGGACAAAATTTTGCGATAAAATATGTACTTAGATCTTGACCTTGGAGGTACCTTTAAGGTAAATAAAATTTAAACCAATTGGGGATATCTCTGGGAAGCTTTCCAAAGACCAAAGCTATTAATTTTAGGATTGTGTAAGCTGTCTCATTCCTTGTTATCCAATTTTATCCGAAATCATATATGAATATAATTTTAATCTGTAACATTTAATTATTGTTTTCCATTTCAACAAGGAGATGATATTTTTCATTTTATTTTAAATAATCTGGAATAGTTTACCCTAATATTTTGTTCCTCATTAACATAATATAGCTTTATCCGGGTTTATCCCAATAGGTTTCGAAGTTTCTCACATTTTTTTCAAATTCGGAGAAAAAATTAGAAAAGAGGTTTTGAATTTTCTCACAATTTTTTTTTTTTATTTTGGAGAACAAGTAAGAAAAGCTTTATCCGAGATATTTGAAAGCTTATCAACTTTTGTTTTACTCCTTATTTTTGTCATAATTTGTTCGTTCCTCTTAGCTAAAAGAGCCTTATCCTTGTTTATCCAAGTACATTCCGAAGATTTCCACTATTTTTGGTAAATGCTTAAAATAGCTTTATCCGTTTTTATCCAAAATAATTCTGAATAATTCCTATTTTTTTTTTTTAGATTTTTTGAATTTTCCTTGCTTATCCGAGATAATTTAAAGCGTATAACAATTATCCAATATTATTTTTTTTATTATTCTATCATTTCAAAATAAATTTGGACTCAAAAATCTTCAAGTTTATTCTACCTGGCTCCCATACCTTCGAATAAAAAAGTATATACACCTCAGTTGGCAATATTTTTAATGACAACAACTGTGAGTATTATAGTGTGGCATTTGGAAGTAGACAGAAGCGCAATATTTGCCGGTGCCACACTGCCACTGGGTTGTCGTTTATGTCGTATCCATGCAGGACATTTGTCCGCCACTGATTCCATGCAATCCTCGCTCATATGAATATTTACCCAAACCAACTTTTATACTTCGAATGCAATATATATGCGGCGCAATTGGCCATTTGTTTCTCATACTCAATCGTCCCGTGTGCAACCATCTCTCACCTACACCCCCGCATTGTATAGGAATCGTATAATGTAGTCGTGATCATATGCACCCCATTTCCGTTTTTGCATTGCAGTGACAATTGCATGCGATGCAGAGGAGTATTTCACTTCCTGTGTTGACAGTTTGAAGTCTGAAAGATCTTCTCCGCTCTTATACTCCTTCGACTCTACTACCATCATCCATATACGCCCACACCACTCGCCCTCATCTTGATGTTTGGTCTATTCATACTTTGTGACAAAACTCCACCACTGAGGGCCATTTTTTTTTTATTTCTTGGTCATGGTGGCGGCAACAGCAACGGAACGGCGGCACTGCCTCTTGTACGGTAATGTCAGTGAATGGAAGATGATTTGCGCGTAATTGTTTAGAATGCAATTCGTTTGGTTTGTTCGTTGAGTTGAGTTGAGTGAATGTGTTCAGCCCCTGTGACTGTGAAGTATGAATGAATGAATGAAATGTCGAGCGTGTGTTTTCCATGTTATTTCTTTTGTATAATATGGGGAAGCGGAATGAGTTTGTAATCCACTAGAGGGTTGAACTTGTGGGTCGATTTTGTTGTGTGATACCTTCATTCTAAAGCGCAGCATTAAAAAAAAAAGGTCACCCACCACCACCACCACCATCAGAATATAAAACACCCCATCTCCTTAAAAGTCATTTACAGAGATATGGCAGCCGATTATTCAAAGACACATAAGATGAAGGAATGACAGCTAAGACAGATAGTCTCAAGGGTGCTACGAATTCTCGAAGATTTAAGAGGGTTTCGTTACACACTAACTATACGTTTCAAACACAAAACACAGAGAGAGAAAGTTACACTTAAGGGTTGACAATTGAATTGATTCATGAAAATTTATTGAATGACCATCACAACCAAAAGATGTCCAGTTTGTTAAGTTGACTTGAGTTGGAGTATGATGATTTTTGGGGGTTGAATGAAAATGTCATGTGAAGGAAATGATACTTGGAACTTATTTCAACAAAAAATTTCGACATATATTCTTTTCTTCTATTTTTATAAAGATTTGGAAATAATTTTGACTATAAGGCCTCTGGGTATTTGTGGGATAACACATATTTTATAACAAAAAAAAAGAAAGAAGTTAAGATATTCATCCCAAGCTGCTGTGTAACAAATTTCATGTCATTCATAAAATTGGCAAATCCAATTGCAAAACGAACAAAAAAAAAATCAAATGATTTATACTTCAAGTCAATTGTGGGCCTTTTGTTAAAAATAAGAAACGGATTGAAATGTTGCATAGAAAAAAAAAGGTTTAACGAATATAAATTATGTTAAGTTGTACGGTTAACAGAATTAGAACCATTATACTGTTAAAGGTGATTCGATTTTGTGTTAGGTTATTTTGGTGTTTTGCATAAGTTGGAAAAAAAAGTTGGAGCGTGTAGGTTGAGTCGAAATAAGAAAAAATCATAATGTGAGAGGGTCTTTTTTTTTCACCTGTAAGGCAGGAGATACAATTTTGAAAAAAAAATTCAGTAAATTTTTTTAGAAAATTTCTTTAATTAATTTAAATTTTTTTATTTTTTTTTTGTATTTTTTTGTATTTTTTTTCAAAATTTTTGTCAAAAACTAAAATTTTATAGAAATGATTTTTTTTCAAAATTAATTTGTCAAAAAACTAAAGCTTCCAATTTTATAGAATTGACCTTTTTCGCCTCAACGGGAAAAATAGATCCCCTCCTAACCAATTATTTATTTTTATTTTTAATTAACTTAAAATTTTGAAAAAAAAAAAAAAAATTGATTTTCTTTATTTATTTTTTGTTTATTTATTATTTTTTTTTTATTATTATTTTTTTTTTTGTTTATTTATTATTTTTTTTTTATTATTATTTTTTTTTATTTAAAAAATAATAAAATTGTTTTTTTTTTTTAATTTGTTTTTTTTTTTTTTAATTTGTTTTCAAAATTATTTGTTCAAAAAAAAAAAATTTTTAGAAAACTGACCCTCTTTTGCCCTAACAGAGATTTGAAAAAATTGTTTTTTTTTTCATATTTGTTAAATTAACAAAAAACTTAACTTTTGAAGTTTTTAGAAAATTGACCCCTTCCCTGCCTTAACGAGAGAGAAATAGATCCCTTCCTGTGCAATTATTTATTTTTCTTTTTAAATAACTTAAAATTTGTTTGAATAAGTTGTTTTTTAACTTCTTTGTCAAAATTATTTTTTTAAAAAACTTGAGTTTTTAGAAAAATGTACCACTATCGCCTTAACGGTGTTTGGAGATTTGAATTTTTTTTATTTTTTTCAAAATTAAATTTAAAAAAAAATTAAGTTTTCAAGTTCCTGCCTTAAAATGGGGGGGGGGGGATAATAGACCCTTTTTTCAAAAAATTTAAGTTTTTATAAATTACCCCCTCTTTCTCGTTAATGGAGGTTAGAAACTTGAAAAAAATTGTTTTTTTTTTTTAATTAATTTTTTTTAAATTAATTTTTCAAAAAGCTAAAGTTTTAAAGTTTTTAGAAAATTGGAACTCTCCCCCGCCTTATCGTGGGAAATCGACCCCGTTCCCATACAATTTTTTTTTTGTGTTGACCTACCCTACATGCTCTAGCCTTTTGTCGCATTTTATCCAAAATACCATGCATAATCCAATACAATTGTCGTTGACTGAAATATAGTAGACGTCACTAAATTTTAGTCTGAGAAAGTACTAAATGTCACTAAATTGTGTACAGTCTGAAAACAAGAGAAGTCACTAAATTACAGATTGACTAGGGCCAATTTAGTAATGTCTGCTATAGACATTACCAAATTGGACCTAATTGAGGTAGCTGACAGTCTGACAGATAGGGTTCGTCACTAAATGACAGTCTTAGATAGAAAAAGTCATTAAATTACAGCCTGAGATAAAAGACGTGCCCAGATTACAGCCCGAATCAAACGTCATTAAGTTACAGTCTGAGACAACAGACGTTATTAAATTACAGACTGAAGTCGCAGATTTTACTAAATAAGAACCTTTTATGTAGCTGACAGTCTGGGATAGGCTACGTCAGTAAATGACGGTTGGAGAAAGAAAACGTCAATAAATGACGGCCTGAAATAACAGGTCAGAGTCTAAGTAAAAGTCTGAGATAGTTAACATTACTTAATGACAGTTTGAGTTAAGTGACGTCACTAAATGACAGTCTGAAATAGCCGACGACGCATTTAAATTATTTTAAGTCTATTTTAAACCGCTTTTTGTATATATTCTTGTATTTATCCATCTTACACGCCTCAGCTTTTTGTGGCTCATGTTATGTGAAGCCCCATCAAATAACTTAATATTAAATTTTATGTCAACAAAAGGCAAACTATATTTTTCGTTGTCCTATAGATTGTCCTAAAAAAATCGATATTTCTTCTGTTTTATAGGTTTTATTCGAAATTCCTTGGAAACTTGTTCAGCGAAGGAATTTCATTCGGCATACCAAAAATTCCCAATGATCTCACATAAAAAAAAAAAAAAAAAAAAAAAAAAAAAAACTTAAAAATTATTTCAAATTAAAAAGAAATACATTTTAATAAGAAAATTCAAATTCCAATATAAGATTGTGTATAGAAATTCCTCACATGAACACCATCCTTTCATTTGAATTTACTCCCCCTAATATAGCAGATGTTCAATGGGATACATTCCCACAAAGAAGAAAAGGCTGGCTTCTTCCCCCCAAAAAAATTGAAATGAAACTCCAAAATATCCAATTCTCGATAATGACACACTCATTCGAAATCATTTGAAACTTTATTAAGTTCCGAAAATTTATGTTTAAATGCGTTGTCACAATCAACAATTCCAACGCCAACGCCTCTCAAGTTATCTCCTCCCCTCCCTCAACCCCCCAACAGATAACAACAAAAAAAAAAAGGAACATAAAACCGTAAAATGATGTTTAAATGCGCCATTTAAATTTCAAGTCACGAAGTCCTCTTTCTTCTTATTCAACAGATACTTACTTAAAAACGAATACAAAAAAGAAATTAACAAAAAAAATGTGCATAATAAATTCTTAATTTCAAAATAACTCAACGGACTTCGCTGCTGCTGTTGGCTGTGCCACCGTTAATAATTCCATCCTCATTCTCATTGTTCAAATCTTTGCTGTTTTTTTTTTTTTTTTGTTCTGCCTCCCCTTTTGAATCTTTTCCGCCTCTCTCGGCAATTATTCTATTAATCGACATCTATTGCCTATATATACAGACAGAGGGGGGCAAGCAAGAATGGAGGTGAAGAACTTCAGTTTAATTGTCAAGCCACAACCTACACGGTGCACTCTCTCGCAACTCATCAAGCTCTCCTCTATATATACATATGAATAAATGTATGTATCCCTTTGCCGAACGATGACAGAAGACAAATTATGAGAATTGACAATTACTTTTGACGTTTTTTTCTGCAAATTGATGATAAGACCAAGTCGACAACGACCGTCGGCTTAGCTTCTTAGCCTACATTGCAGCTCACAAAGATCTTTGCGCAGGGAAATTTATACAACGAAATAAATGATGAAGAAGACACGAAGACGAAGAAAGAAGAAGACAAGAGACTGAAAATAAAATAAAATTAAACGTTAAAAGTCTCGCAATTAAGATGCTGAGCTCGTGTGCCAGCGCACAGGCCCAGTGTAGTTTGTTGTTGTTTTTGTTTTTTTTTTAATTTAATGGGACGTCAGCACTATTATATGCGAAGATAAGTAGAATTGGTGCTGCAAATGTTGACACTAATGACCTCTTAACGGTGGTCATCTTGATGGTGGTCGTGGTAAGTTATTTAAGTGACCATTTAATAAAAATGAAAAGAATTTTTCAAAGAAGTGTTAATTTGATATTTTTTGTAGAATTTTGATAGATTTGCATAGATTAAGCTAAATAATGGACTTTCGTTAAAAGAAAATAGATGTTTTTTTATTCTAATGGTTTTGGTGGAGGAAAATCCATTGAATTTGACAGATATGTCACCTGGTTTGATCGATATTTTTTTTACTCGTAGTTTATAAAATAAAAACTCTACGATTCTGTGAAACAAATAACTTTTTTTGAGATTGGTAAAGAAACTTTAAAGAATTAACCACTTAAATCCTTTCGTTAAATTTTTGACAAAATTACCATAAAATTTTGGGACATTTTTCGGCTGTGCCATTTGTTGGAAAAATGTAAGTAAGTAAGTTTGAACTGATCGTAATTTCACTCATTAAAAGAAAAGTCTTCGTTCACTTTTAAAGTTCGTTGCAAATCAGTGGTTCGTTTCTAAAATCTTTCGTTGAATTTGAAAATTTTCAATTTCTCTTTTTTAAATATTTATTTTTCGTTCTTCAGAATTTGAGACTTAAAAGACAAAACAATTAATTGCAAAGCCATGTCAAATTGATAATTTTCGTTAAATTTTGACGGTTGTTGAAAAACAATTTCCTTTTAAATTCCACTTCACAAAACAATTACGTTTTTTTTTCTTGATTTCGAGAAACGTGTGATTAAATTCGTTAAGAAAACATAATAATCGTAGAACTGGTACCAACCGGTTGTTGTGTTACGTCCAGTTTTCGTTCAATTTTGCTTTCCCAAGTATAAAATGCTCTCGACTTAACGTAACTAAATTTTACAGCTGATGGCTTTAATAGGTTTTAATAGGATCAACAAAAAAACTACGCTTATGTCACAACTGAACGAACCCTTACAAATGCCAAATAAACTATCGTTAAGTTAAACTACATTACAAATAAGAAAGAACTATAATTGTAGGAACGATGCTTACTGGTCGCTGCATTATGTCCACTTTTCGTTCACGTTTTGTTTTTTCAAGTGTAAAGCGCTCTAGACTTAACGTAATGAAATTTGACAGCTAGCTGAAAAAAATTTAATTAAAGAAAGAACTTGTTACCGTTAAGTTAAAATATTATAACGTAAGAACACTTTTTTCTTAAAATCTATTGATCTTCCGAAAAAGGGTTGTAATCTTTTTCATGAGGAATTCTATAAGTCTTGAACTTTCTTCCAAAAAAATAAATGGATAATAGTTTTCGAAACTTAACGAAACTGATAAATAGGACTTAGAGCTCAACAATTATTAATGTGCTGGATTTGTTTCCTGTGTCCCAAGTGTATATTAGAGTTTTACTTTAGAAAGTCGTAATAACGTGGCAATAATTATTTTTATCTTAAACATTTTTTTTTTTATATTTAAGTATTTCACCTATTTAAAAAGACAGAATCAAAGATTTTTGAATATGAATCCCTGCATCCACATCAAACTGTCACCTTGTTTTAGATTTTGACAGATGTCATCATCAATTGTGTGACAGTTAATTTAAATTTAATCCGGTCCTTGAATTTTCATTATTTGCAAACAAAATTAAAAAAAAAAAAAGAAAACCAAAACATTCCATTTGACAAGAGAATGCCAAACTGAAAACATTCGTTTAATTTTTGATAGATCTCAACAAGTGTGACCGTTAAATTGCACTCAATCAAACAAAAGTTCTCTTCTCTTTTTTTTTTTGATGCACTTGAAAAAAAATGGGAAAGTAGCTTGCGTGTGCCGCGACTCAAAACAGAGACTTCTCAATTTGAAAAAAAAAAAATACACAGACCTATACAGTTCTCACTTCAGCGCCCTCTCAAGCGAAAACCAAACCAATGTGTCAAAAGAGCATGTGCACTTGTCAAAGTACCCACTTTGCTTCTTTTAAAATAATTAAAGAAATAAATTAAAAAAAAAACTACAATGAAGATGAAAAAAAAGAGAACGCCAAACAGAGTTACTTGGCCACTTCAGTCGTGGTGTTTTTTTTTTTTGTATTCATTCTTCTTTTTATTTTTTATCGCCATGGGTGGCGATATACAATGAACGAAGAATTTTCTCCAAAAATAAAAATACCTATAGAAAAATAAAAAAAAAAAACGGTTCGTGAAGATATGCAATTGTCATTTGTAAACAATAAAACACACATGCCCGCAGGAGACAACAACAAACCAAAAAAAAAAAAATACAAATGAAGCCTTACAGGATATTATAACAGTTCGTAAAAAAGGAAGACAAACAAAAGCCGCACACCATATCCCCCCCAAACAAAAGACCATCATGGAACGACCATAGTAGAGTGAATGAAGAAAGAAGAATGGTAGACAAAAAAAAAGAAAACGAATGACAAACAGGGCTAAAACTGGTCCGTTTTGTTTGCGGAACAGTATCAAATTCCAATGACAATAGTTTCATGTTTACACATCTTCCAGTTTGAAGGGAAGTTCTTGCAAACAAGTTTTGTTTTTTCATCTTCTTATTTTACCAAATTGTTGATCAAAATAAAAAAAAAATAAAATCGAAATAGGAAAATAAAAAAAAAAAAAATTCTTGTCAGAAGTGGGATTCGAACCCACGCCCTCAGAGAGGACCAGAACGCTCAGTAACCCATTTATTAATGGGTAAGATTGCTCTTGAGTCTGGCGCCTTAGACCGCTCGGCCATCCTGACAGTTGAGAGTCAAGTGTCAATTGAGAGAATTGATTGAATGTTTTATGAATTTTATTGAGTGGTGAGGTAACTGCAAATTTGATGACAGTTCAAGAGTCAGTTGCTATGAAAAAATAAATATGTGACTTTTATGATATCACTTGACATGTAATTCCTGCTGACTGTATTAAATGAAAAATATAATGGTACCTTATTTATCTTAAAACTTTAGATAACTTTTAAGAATAAATTATAATATACATTTAATCCAAATTAGAGTAATAGATTGATAGGTTCTAATTAAATAATAAATTTTATTGTAAGAATTTAAGATAGCATAGTTAAAGTACAAACAGATTTGCTTGAAATGTCGGTCTACTACATTCAACGATAAAATGACATCTGTCAAAAAGACACCTGTCATTGTCATTGTTGACATCGTATGATATTTGCGTTCAGATTTCACTACTTCATATTCATATCCCTCTTGTGGTATTATTATTGAATAATTTTGAGATACAAGCGCCATCTTGTCTCCCAAAACAAAAAGTCAATTTAACTTCCACATGTCACACAATGAACCATAAAATAATGTTGACACTTTTGATTTGAACCCTTTTTTAGTTTCATCATCATCTGATGCATTTAAAAAAAAAAAAAAAAACTCCCCCATTTGTGTCATTCATGCGGAAACTATTAAAACAATTTTACATATTATACATAAATCGCATTCCGTTCGATTGAAAGCAAAAAAAAAAGATAAAAATTAAAATCATCATAATTCCTTGTTACCATGAATTCAAAAAGGATAAACAAAGAGGGTATTTTTTGACTACTTTTACCACAGGGCACAGGGTTGAGTGGTTTGAGAAAGAATTATTGTATATAGTATAAAGACCTATCTACATTTTGATGAATGAACGAGCACATTCCTTCATCAGGGTCGTTGAGTTTTGTGTGGAATTTTCATCAGGGTTTTATATTTTATATATTATAAGTACACGTTGTATTTATGTATGTTAGAGAGAAGGAAGGCATTTTAATTACTTATTTCGTTCTGAACTTATTTATCATAAATTTTACGAAGTTGTGTATGTATATTTTTCATCATAAAAATGGACCATTTGGTTTGTTATTTTAATGAATAGCTGTAGTAATAACACCCCATTAACACTTGGTACTTACAATATAAAGTGAGTATGAACACTGAATATTTTTTTTTTCTGAATAAAAGGAAAAATGAAAGTGAGGGAGGATGGTTTAAAACAGAAGCGAGACTATCGATTATGATGTCATGTCTGATGTTACGTTGGGGTTAAATTGGTGTAAGACATTCATGAATATTGAACCGTGATTCATTTGTTTTTTGTTTTTTAATTTTTAAATTTTGTTCATCGATTTTGACAGAGAAGGCCATTTTGATTTTAATTTGTCGGTGGACATGATATTTTTTTTATCTCATCAAAGCTGACAATTTTTTTTTGTTTTAAAAAATCGATGAATCGTTGGAAATGATAAAAAAAGTATTTTAGGTTTTGATGCTATGTAATTAAAAAAAATTAATTCAACACTAGTTTTTTCTTAAGTATGAAAAAAAAAACTTAAAATTGCAATTATCAATTATTCATTGATTTCCGAGAAGAAAAGGTGCGATAATGTTTGTATGGCAATTGTATAAAAAACGTTTTTTAGGGTTTTTGATTTTTGTTTTCTTTTATGACAATTTAACGATAATAAATCAATGACTCCTTTTATTTTTTGTTAATTTTATAACTTGAATGTGGATTTATTATTTCCAGGGTTAACAAATATATAATTATATTAAGATAATATATATATATAATTATATTAAGACAATATAATTATATTAAGACAAATTTACGACAAATTTACAACAAATTTACTACAAATTTACAACAAATTTACTAAAAATTTACTACAAATTTACAACAAATTTACTACAAATTTACAACAAATTTTCTACAAATATACAACAAATTTACAAAAAATTTTCTACAAATTTACAACAAATTTTCTACAAATTTACAACAAATTTTCTACAAATTTACAACAATTTTTCTACAAATTTACAACAAATTTTCTACAAATTTACAACAAATTTTCTACAAATTTACAAAAAATTTTCTACAAATTTACAACAAATTTTCTACAAATTTACAACAAATTTTCTACAAATTTACAACAATTTTTCTACAAATTTACAACAAATTTTCTACAAATTTACAACAAATTTTCTACAAATTTACAACAAATTTACGACAAATTAAAAACAAATTTTCTACAAATTTACAACAAATTTTCTACAAATTTACAACAAATTTACGACAAATTTACAACAAATTTACGACAAATTTACAACAAATTTACTACATATTTACAGCAAATGTATGACAAGTTTACAACAAATTTACAGTAAATTTACAACAAATTTACGACAAATTTACAACAAATTTACGAACAAATTCATGACAAATTTACTACAAATTCACAACAAATTACGACAAGTTTACAAAAAAAAAACAAAAAATTTAGGACAAACTTACATCAAATTTACGACAAACTTACAACAAATTTACGACAAACTTACAACAAATTTACGACAAACTTACAACAAACTCGCAATAAATTTACGACAAATTTACAACTAATTAACGACAAATTTACGAAAAATGTACAGTAAATTAACAACAAATTTACTACAGCAAATTTACAACAAAATAACCACAAATTCGCGACAACAAATTCAATTATTGGACTCTTCAAACGGTAATGTTTACTTGACGGATATAAAAAATAATTAAAAATGCAACATGTTAAACACGAGTTGAATGAGATAGATAGATTTCCTATAAAAAAAGACTATGAAAATGGATCTTTTAACATTTTTTGACACAGACTTAACAGTGACTTGACAATACCTAATACAAAGTTGATCATTTACATCGGGCGATGAAGATAATTTTTGTCTTAGATTTGAAATCTAGCCACGTAGTAAAAGAAACGTTTATCTGACAATGTGTTTTTAATGTATCCAAAATTAAATCTTTTCGAAATGTATATTTATGTACGTGCTAAAAATTAAAATCCCTTATTTAAAAGGTGCTTTTGTTGGAGACAATGACCAACAAATCATTTTCTCGAAGGAAAACTACTCGGATTCCAAATACAACAATTAAAAGAAAATAACAAAAGAATCTAAAGAAAGACGCATAGCCTGTAAAAAAAAAAACTGGTAAATCAAAACCAAGAAAATTCTCAAATCGTACCGAATATTATTTGAAAATTAATTTCTCTTATCTCGAAAATCTTACTTCTATATCAGTAAATGTATATACATAATAAATATTTCTTCCTTTAATCAAACAAAAAAAACTGTTGTTTTCCTTTTCTTAAGAATTATGTAATGTTCATAATAACAAAAGGATTCTTAAAACTATATACACAACCAACCAAACAATGCCGCATTGTTCAAGAAAAGTTAAAATATAAATCTCAAGTTGCATTTTTTGATAGCCAGCAAGGCGAACTATCAAAATATATTTCTTGGCAAAGGATATACATACATATGATATCTATCTATTTAGATTTCCTTTTTCTATATACCTACCTACATATATGAGCAAGAAAAATAGTCATTACATAACAAACTATGTATAACTAATTAAAACAAACGACCATCAACTTTGCCCTTTTACCAAACCAACAACACAATATGTACCTAATCCTTAAGAAAAAACGAAAAAAAAAATTCTGTGTGTGTTTTTTTAATGACAGTCAAACAATTTAGATTCAAAAAAACTAAAAAAAAGATAAAGACTGTCATCGCTGACATTATTAATTGCCATTTAAAAATGTCCCATCTTATCCCTATATATAGAAACAAATTCACACCCTCATTTGTTGAGGAACAAAAAAAACTTAAAAAAGACTTTGCCTTGATTTAATATGATCAACATGGTCGCACGATGTAGCTTTAAGGCGTTTTTGAGTTAAATTATTTAAAACAAAATTGTAAAATTCCAAAACATAATTTTATATATCAATGGGAAATTCAGACAGACATTCCAATTTATTTAAAGTAAAAATAAAGTTAAATCAGTGGTATTGCTGGTTTTTTTAACAATAGCGACAATTTTGTCGCAGTAGCCTCTTTGGTGAATTTTCGTGACAATAATCAATAATCATTTAAGAAATTTAGTACACGTAATGAGGACGTTAAATACATTGTTACTGTCTTAATTTTATTATTTAAAAATAATCTACCAAAATTTGGATCTACCAAAATTTAGGTCAGAAAAAAAATGTTGGTTTCAAAATTCAAACAAAATTATTACCTCAGTCAAAAATTAATATCAATGGATATCTGACATCCCTTTAAATTTTATTATTTAAAAATTGAATCTACCAAAATTTAGGTCAAAATATGTTACAAAATTTCAAACTTCAAACAAAATTATTACCTAAGTCAAAAATTAATATCAATAGATATCTGACATCCCTTTAAATTTTATTATTTAAAAATTGGATCTACCAAAATTTGGGTCAAAATATGTTACAAAATTTCGAACTTCAAACAAAATTATTACCTAAGTCAAAAATTAAGTCCAATGGATGTCTGACATCCCTTTAAATATTATTATTTAAAAATTGGATCTACCAAAATTTTGGTCAGAAAATTTTACAAAATTCAAACAAAATTACTACCTTAGTCAAAAATTAAGTCCAATTGATGTCTGACATCCCTTTCAATTTTATTATTTAAAAATTGGATCTACCAAAATTTAGGTCAGAAAATGTTACAAAATTTCAAAATTCAAACAAAATTATAACCTTAGTCAAAAATTAGGTCCAGTGGATGTGTGACATCCCTTTAAATTTTATTATTTAAAAATTGTATCTACCAAAATTTTGGACAGAAAATTTTACAAAATTCAAGCAAAATTATTACCTTAGTCAAAAATTAAGTCCAATTGATGTCTGACATCCCTTTAAATCGGTACCTCAATTTATTCTCTTAAAGTAATTTCAAATTAAATTTGTACCAAATTTTAAAAATCAAGTCCAAAAATGTAAGAGAACGTTCCCAAATGATGTAGAACTAATTTTTTGTTATTTGGCTTTGATATTTTTATATTAAAAATGATTTTTAGACCAAATTTGATAGATATTTGACAGTTTATATTCGGATTATGCTAACCTTATTTATTTATAACTTCAAACAAAAACATTGCCTTAGTCGGGAATTTATTGAAATTGATGTGTGACATCGACATGTTTTTAAATAAGTGCAAAATGTATTCTCTCATATAAAAATGATTCCAATGGAGATTTGTACCAAATTAAAAAAAAAAAAAAAAAAAGCAGTCCAAAGTGTTGCAAAAGATTAGATTAGATATTTGTTCTATAAATCCGATAGCTATTTTTGCAATTTTGATAATTTTGATGATTTTGTTGATTTTGACAATTTTAACAGTTGAAAGTTGTCGAACAAATTTTAGGTCAACAAATCCGACACGTGCGATTTTGCATAAAGCAACCAGAAAAAATAAAAAAAAAAAAAACTTTAAATTGACTAGCCAGAATTTCTACTAAAAAATCCCAAATTTTTTTTCATAAAAGAAATTTTAAACCAACAACACAAATAATACATACTTTGGAAATATTCGGAGACATTTTAAACTTACTTTTCTAAATTTGGTAGATACATATCTGCCTTGAAATCGCCTTCATTTTGAAAGTCATTCAAGCACAGTACTCAACTTAAAAAAAAATAATTTTTATACGAGACCTTGGAAAATGAGAAAACTCAATTATATAAAAGTGGGTGTGGCAGTGGGCGTTTTTCAAAAAAAAAGATTCACAATTATTTCATACTTAAAGTTAGGTTTCCATACATTTCCTTTCTACTGACGTCAAATTAAAAGAAAACACAAATATAAGAAAATTGGGCGTGGCAAAGGGCGTTTTTACCTAAAATTAAAAAAAAACTATATTTTTAGAAAAGTCAGTTTTCTAGGTTTTTTGGGTTTTTAGCGTTTAAATAAGATTTTCGACCTGACAGCGAATTGTCAGCGTCACTTGTATGTTTTTTGTTTTTAATCTATACGACTGGTCATTATTTGAAAGATACACAAGAAAAATTATTTTGCCAGCCTTTGACCTTCTCTAAATTAGTAGCAACACTGAGATCGATGAGGACTTTTTAAAATAACGTTCCACTGCCTTATTTTTGTTCTAATATTCGGTTTTCTTTGTCAGTTGTTTTTGTCATCTTTCCTTCCAGAAAATATCTGACTTCGATTTTCCATCTGATAAAACTAATAGTGTACCTCAATATGAGCCTAAATTATTAAGATAATTTATTCCAAACCCGTCAATTCACGCCTGACCGACTTAGCATTAATCACCACGTTTTGTAATTTATTCGATTCCGTGAAAATCATTCAGAATTATTCAACAAAATATAACGTATGTACATGCAAATTGCATTTGACACACTTTTCTTTTACAAAATCAATACTTGCCCTTTAGATTATCAAAGCATAAAAACAGGTGGCCAAGGAGAGACTATATTTAAAGACTTCATGTGCAGTGTGCACTCTATTCAAATTGTCGGTGGTTGCATTTTTGTTGGTTTTTTTTTTTTTTTTTAATTTAAGTTGACACAAGCAAGTGTCATTGAGGAATCTGACAGATGGAAATAAACATGCTTTACCTGGAGGCGATTTAACTCACAATAAATTGTTTTGTGCGGTAGCCCCGTTTATTTACCATTTTTCGTTATTTCTGTGTGTATAGGGTACTCTCGAAAAAAAAGTAAATAAATTAAACAAAAAAATGTTTCTCCTTCCGGTTTTGTTGGAATCACTCAAGCAGCTGCCACTTTATGTCTCTACTACTGGCTTTAGGCAATTCGCCCCCCAACATGATGATTGTCATGCATGCATGGCATAGTTAAAAACACAAAGAAAAAAAAAACTAAACAAAATTTATTTGCTGACCCAATAATTTTTGTCAATGTGGTCGGGAACCATCAACATCACCAAAAGCAAAACAAAATATGTCTGTTTGTGCTACACGGCACACGATTGCCCCTCCGGGGGACAACATACTGTATTTGTGTCTTCAATTATGCGGGTTTAATGAACCGACAAAGGATGAGGATTGAGAATGGTGTAGTATAGTATAAGTGGTTATAGGACGGGAAAACATGACTGGCGGCGCGACGGCGGCGGCGGTGGTGGCATCATTCCGGCACCCGTTTGTCTTACCTTTCAGCTAATTAGTTCGGTTGTCAACATTTTGTGTGTGTCACGTGCCAATGGCCTCTTGTATCCGTTATTTATGACCAAATCAAATTGACTATATGTTAAATTGTGTGTGTTTGTGTTTATTTGATGAATGAATGTATCCCGTTGAACGAAGTGTCTATATTTTAAAAGCTCATCCATATAACAGCTATAACTGAATATTTTTTTTGCAGAGTTTTCGTCTGTCATAATGCCATTTCTGCCATATATGAACTCTGTTACTCATCACATCACAAATCATGAGTATATATACAATTTTAAAATATTCTATTTGATTAAAAATAAGCCAGTGAAATTAATAACGGGAAATTAATAGCATAGCATAGCAGCAGGATAGATTTAATTACAAATGATTTCGTTTATAATTTAATTAGAATTGGAATTTTTTTTTTTTAGTTGTAGAGGGGAAGTTGGTAATCGAATCGAAAGTTATAGGCAAATTGATTTTTGATATTTTACTTTGTGATGATGACGATGATAAGTGTAGGTAGGTATATAGGATTTCAATATCGATATCTATAAATTTATAAAGTAATTAATTTCATAAAATTTTAATTGGTATCATTTCAAAAATTGGAGAACCAATTTTATAAGTTAAAAAAAAAATCACAAAAATTCTTTAGTTTAATATGAAATATTGTCATAATTGGTTTATTCAATTTTCGGAGGAATGCTATTGTATCTATATATTTAATATTTAGGTGTACCTATATTTGAGCCGTTTGACTTTAATAAAATTAACAGGAAGATAGAATAATGTTTTTTTGGGGTTGACTCGTTTCCTATTGGTTGGAGGAAAAAACGATTTAGACAAAAATTATAGAACTCAAAATTTGCCAAATTTTGACTTCCTCTATATAAAGAGGGCAAGTACAATCAACCCTTTGTGTATGTATTGTATATTGCCAGTTCAAAGCCATATGATCTTTAAATATAAAAACAGCCAGAAATCTAGTCAAATTTATGTCAATTATGTCTGAAAATATGTACCCATGGAAAAATCTTAATTACCTAATGATTTTGTAGTAGTCCAAAAAAATGATTCCCGTCGTATTGTCGCTAAGTGGTCACTTTGTTGAATTTTGACGACACACATCACTTCCCGTGCCAAATTTTGACGAAGATAAATGAAATCTACACTTAATAATTAATGAATTTTGTGTCACGTGGGACTACCTTTTAGTTCTCTTACTTAATTTCAAAATTTAAAAAAAAAAAAAACATTGCAAACATGAATAAAGTAAAAATTATGTCAGAAATGTGGTAAAATATGTTCTAAAAAATCTAAAATAAGAAAACTGATTTTCGTCATATCAAATATGGTACTAAACTTAAATTATTATAATATTATTTTGTACCTAATTTCGATCAAATTTTGAAGCCTTTATATTTTACAAATAAAATAGCAAGTGACACTCATTTAGCGTCGCAAAATAATTATTTGTACCAAATTTCATTTCTGGTCATTCTGTTGCTTAGTGGTCCCTTTGTTCAGTTTTGATGAAATAAATCATTTCCCACTCCAATTTTATCTTGACAGAAATTTGGTACAATGAATGATTAAAGAATGCTGAATACCGCAACATTTTGGACTTGATTTTCTAAATTTGGTACAAATCTTCATTGAAATCATTTTCAAATATGAAAGAATATATTTGGCACCAAATTTAAAAGACTCCTTAGACATCGATTTGTCTAAATTCCTGGCGGTTTGAATTTTGAAATTTAGCTTAATCCGGACTTTCAACTGTCAAAATTGTTAAATATCTATCAAATTTGGTCTAAAAATCATTTTTAATACAAAAATATCAATGTAGTAGCACAAAAGTAAGTTGTCATCCTTTGAGAACATTCTGCAACATTTTGGACTTTTTTTCAAAATTTGGTACAAATCTTCTTTCGAATCACTTTGAAAAAATTCATTCAGGCTACAATTTAAAATTTTATCAGTCATCAATTTGACTAAATTCCTGACTCAGGTAATAATTTTGCAATTTCAAAACATTTTCTGACCTAAATTTTTGATGGCCCAATTTTGGTGCAAATCTCCTTTCGAATCATTTTGATAAAATAAATTCAGGCTACGATTTAAAATCTTATCAGACATAAATTTGACTAATTTTCTGACTTAAATTTTTGAAGCCCCATTTTTGAAAAATAAAATTAATTTCGTATCATTGGATTACTATCCTGAAATCCTTTCACAAATTTTCAGCAAAAAATAGCAGAGGGAAATGATTTTTGTTGCAAAAATTTACGTTTGGTTCCCTATTGGTCAACATCCAAATATCTAATAACTCTTCATTTCAAATAAAATGAGGCTTCTGGTGTGTGTGGTCAATTTCGAAACTTACATATTTTTGCTCTTATTCGCTTTAGATGGCCCTTACAATCCACGATGTAGGTACTCCTCACTACCTCAACATGTTTGCTCTTAAATATGTAATTTTTATAATTCAAACATTGTTTCAATGTTTTTGGCACAAATTGAACATTTGGAGCTCAAAATTGAGCCGCATGTTCGAAGGACATTTTGTTGATATTTTTTTTTTAATTTAATTTTTTACCACCAACCTCCCAGAGTTTATTAAACCTTCATAAGCGGTTTACACTCCAGACACTGATTCGTGTCCAAAACTCATAATCACCAAAGCCCAAAACAACAATAACACCGAAAAACAAGCATCCTTTAGGTATATAAACGGGGAACATTATTTTCATTTATACTTCCATTGGCGATGAATGAATTTCGTTGCCAAAAACAAGAAAAACAAAAAAAGTAACAATTTTACCTCATTAAAGTGAAAACCATGTTTACACAGTTTAACAAACCATCAACAACCAAACCTCTGTCGTCGCTGTCACCGTCTGGCATCCAAAGTCGTCATCATGTCCGTTCAACAACGATGTTACTGTATATTCTCGTACATACATATACACCAAGTACTCCATCACTAAAATATCTCTAAAGGAACCAGGAGACATGACAAATTCATTACCGATAAGGAATCTCATGTCCGCTTCCCTGGGTGTACATTTTGCTAACTCTACATGACGCGACCAAAATTGCAAAATTCTACAATAATAGTACCATACAGCTATAAGGAGTACAAGCTATATATATACCGTCATATAAAAGCTTTTACTTATATATCATTTTCAAAATAAGAAGTAGGTGCCTTGCCTACATCATCGAACAATAGGACGATGATGGCTCAGAGTCCGGGACCAGAGGAATAAAGACGACAAAAGAAGCACAAAGACCTAAATACGCTTTCAATAAAATCGAAATCGACTGAATATAAATTGAATTCGCTACCAACCACTATACTACATAATATGCGAGTATATGCTTAAGAAACTGTTAACTGGGATGCAGTAGCAGAAGCAGCAAAAGCTAAGCGGCCAGCAAGCGCATTGTATGAAACTCGCTTTGAATACCTGAACAATGCCGGGAGATATATATAAAGAGATAAAAACAGCGCAAAACTGTTCGATTTGGCAAGAACGTGTACTAAAATATGTATATACGAGTGTATTGTACTATTTTGTATTTAGAGACACAATGACGATAAGAATGGGAATGTCTTTGGCTTCCCCTATTTTTTTTTTTTTTTTTTCATTTTCGTTTTGTTCCGCTCCTTTTGTTATTTATAAAAATATCCTCCACAAAAGCGTCGTTTTTTTTTTAATTTTTTTTTGTGCGATGAATATCTAACTAGCTTCAAAAGTTGAAGTTGTGATGTCTTGAAGACATTAGAGATGAAGAGATATGTGTATATTTGCAGTCAAAGTGGCAGAATGATGGTTGATGGTTTGGTGTATATTGCTCTGTGTGCTTTCCCAAATGGTTAACCATCGATATTTTTTTGCGCTACATGTCAAGAAATTAAATTGAATATTTCTTCGGACACTTTTATACGTATTTCCATAGATAGGTTAGGTTTGGAATGGAGTTGGTTTCAGCTTAAGACTCCATTAGCTAAAGACCAAAAAAAAAGGAAATAATATAAAAATGTCGATTGTAGGAGAACCAAGGAGAACAGTATTAATACCTTTTTATGAATGCTTCTATTGCCTTTCTATGGATAGACAGTCCTGTACAAAAATATTTACCAAGCCTTAACTAATTGATGATGATGATAAGATGGAAGTTCTTGCAATTCTGGTTTAAAATAAGTACAACTGTAACTGTGGCAAAGCGATCTCTTCAGCAATTAATGTGTCCCTTTATAAGACGCTGATCATCCCGGTCCTGCTATATGCTGCAGAAGAATGTACTTATTCAAAGACGGTTGAGAAGGCTTTGGGTTGTTTTGAGAGAAAGATTCTCCGGGTGATTTTTGGTCCCGTCTCCATAAACGGGAAGTTGAGGAGAAGCTACAACAGCCACTTGTTTAAGACGCTGATCATCCCGGTCCAGCTACATGCTGCAGCAAAGGAATGGACCTAGTTAAAGACGGTTGAAAAGGCTATGTGTTGTTTTGAAAGGTAGTTTCTCCGGGTGATTTTTGGTCCCGTCTCCATAAACGGTGAGTTGGGTAGAAGCTACAACAGCGAACTGTACGTGCTGTACAACGACATTGATCTAGCTAAAAACGTAAAAGCCAACGGCTCATGTAGCTGGGTCATGCACACCAAAGCTCCAGCCATAGGAATCTCTGAATCTAATCCCAAGGGATGGCGCAGTAGAGGGAGAACGCAACCCAGTAGAAACTGGAACAACATGGCGTGTGAAACAGTAGAAATCTAGGTAGGGACCAAGCTAGCTGAAAGGAGCTCGTTGGTTGAGGCCCTGGACCGAAGATCCATTTTAACTAAGAGGAATTTGAGAGCCTAAGGTGGAAAGGGAAGATGATCTGCAGGGGGGGATAAGCTGCGTGAAGCCCGAACCTTGAACTCAAATTTTGGGTCGAGGTAAATAAAGTTCGTTTGCCCATCGTTTCTTCACACAGCTGATGGGCTATTAAAAGCTGCTGAAAAACACTCTGTTGCTCATAGACTCACGGTGTACCTTACATCTCTTTACTGTTTTCTACGAAATTGAATGGTAAACCGCTTGAGTAACAACGTTGGAACGAAATGGAAGAAGTATACTAGTTTCCATACCCAACCCATGTTATGATAGTTCCCTTTTGTTCATAGGAATCTTTCGCCAACCTCTGCTCAGCTCATTTGACACTTATCGCCATGACTGGTTCACTATTTCGCCATTTAGCCCCATTTTTGCAAAAATGGCCTGATAGAGACAAAATGATATGATATGAACACTCTTACCCATGATGCTGAGAAATTAACCTTCTAATAACATATAAACTTATGCTAAGGCAAGATGCAATAGAGAAAATAAAACTTAGGTGGAATAACATCGCCACATGCCAGACGACAAAACAGAAGAAATTCGTGAGTCAAAATCTATTGATAAGATAAAGAGGACTTCCAAATCGGTCTATAGGGTAAGAATTTTAATTATTGAAGACTTATTTTTATAGAATCAAGAGAATCCTATTTGACAGATGAGCTGAAGGTTTTAAGCTTTGTTTTTTGAGTCAATTGAATTGATTTTGACTTTTGGAACATAATTGACTGAAAACGTAAATAAATGTTTCCCAAAATAATTTCTTCTTGACATTCAACTTTTGTTGCGTGGTGAAAAACATACTTAAACCAAATATCGATAATGATAACTTGAGTAGGTTTTATTCTCTTCTTACCTTGGCCTTTCGATGACATGTAACATACAATATATGGGGGTTATGTTCATTATCTCGCGTGAGTTGGGACTCTCATTCACAATAAAACCTACATTGAAGACCTCAATTCTCCAACAACAATAAAAATGAAACCTTTGTTCTATAATGAATTTCTGATTACTGGCTTTAAGTAGTTGTATAAACCCTTGAGAAATTCCCTTCCTTGACATTATGATGAAAACAAATAAATATCACTGATATATCTACCTACCTACATATATTGCAAACAAGTTGTTCTTCGTTACCTTTATTCGTCGTTGTCCACCCGCACGTTTCTTCAAATACAATAGCCGAGGCATTTCAAATTGATTATTTAATCATGTGATTGTATATACCTAAAAATAGAAGAAAGGTTTCTATTGGTAACTCGTCATGTCAAGTCATGTCATATACTGAGCTCTTTTACCTTACTTAAATGTCATCGTCATCTTATACATATATAGCTAGCATTGTCTAGGGTGTCATCATCACATCATCAAAACTGACAAGGGATGAAGAACGAAAGTACAATTGACTGTGTTTCGAAATAGGTACTAAAGTTATCTTCATATTTTTTTTCTTCTTATATTTTTCCTGAGAACACTACTTTCAAGTATATTGTACTTAAAGATGCGATGGGGGCAAGATTTTTATTATTTTCTTGTTTTTTTTTTTTTTTTTTAGGATGAAGGCCTTATTAATACAATTTCTATATATGTTGAAACAGATTACAGTAAAGCCTCTAGCTTCGGAAATTTTACTTTCGATAGGGTTTTTAGGAAAATGGGGATTCCAGCCTCTTGAAGGATTTTGAAAGACGTCGTTTATGATTTCGATATGAGTACGTTTTCGAAACTCGAAAATTATTGTATTTTTGTTAAGATTCGATAAACTCTACAAAGAAGAAAGAAGCTTGAAAATTATCTACAAGAAGAAATTATAAAGTAATATCTGCAATTTATTGATAAAATCAAAATTATTTGGAAGTCTTATTTAATGTCATTAGAAGTAAAAACCTTCTTCAAAATGTTTTCCAAATTCTTAACTTCAATTAAACCTAATTTCAGTTCGAAATCCCAAAACTCGAATATCCCTAAAACACAAAATCCTAAAAACCTAAAATCCATTAAAAGCAACATCACTAAAATCCAAAATCTCGAACACCAACAATTCCGGAAACTCACTACCCCAAAGAAATTTTCTCAAAATTGAAACCAGGAAAAATTATATATATAATACATATAATTATATAAAAAAAAAACAAACATTTTTCCAAATGTTTTTTGAATGCTTAACTTACATGATGTCAAAGTCACGAAAAAAAAATAAACGCTAAAACCCAAAATCCCAAAAAAATAAAATCGCTAAAACCCAAAATCCTGAAAAAAATAAAATCCCTAAAACCCAAAATCCCGTAAAAATAAAATCGCTAAAACCCAAAATCCCAAAAAAATAAAATCGCTAAAACCCAAAATCCTGAAAAAAATAAAATCCCTAAAACCCAAAATCCCGTAAAAATAAAATCGCTAAAACCCAAAATCCTGAAAAAAAAATCCCTAAAACTCAAAATCCCGAAATCTGAACACCAACAATCCAGAAAACCCAAATGAACAAATTTAAAAGATTTTTAATTTTAGCCATGTTTTTTGAAAATGTGAAATTGTCTCAGCAAATTTTTTACACGTAAACAATAACAAATAGAAGTAATTATAAATATTTTGTTATTGTTTGTACACAAAAAAAAAAAAATATTTGTTTTTGTTTGCGTGTAAAAATTTTACTGAGCTGCTATACACTTTCACCAAAACAGGGCTTTTATTTATTTATTTATTTTAGAGAACCCAATATCCCAACATTCCGATAATCCCATAATTCAAATTGCAAAAAATTCCTCAAATAATTAATTTTTCAAAATTGTATTCTCAGTGAAACTTAATAAAATTTAACATTTTTTTTTCAATAATAAGTTTTTGGCTTTTCGGGATATTCGGTTTTCAAAAGTTTGGGTTTCCAGAATTTTGTGTTTTTTTCTTTCTTGATGCCTATCTGAACTTGGGGTTTCGAAAAAAATTGGGTTTTCAGATAAATTATATAAATAAAAGGTATACCTAAATATTTATTTTTTTCAGAACATAATTGTCTTATTTAACAAATTTTTCTATTTCAATTTTTTTTTTAATTCTACTTCTGATGATCAGTGTGGCAGTCGTGAAATAGGTATATCTCCTGCCTTTAAAAAAAAAAGAAAAAAGTTGGTCGTAGCTCAACTCAAGTGTTGTTGTTGCATTCAAAACCTTCAAAAAATCTGTTGACCAAACCTAACTCAGGAATTTTAGAATTTTACTTTTCAAAAATTCTAACAAACCTGAGTTTCAGTGGATTGCTTTATTATTATGTGCCAGGAATTTGGTAAACAGGACCTCAAATTTGGGTCGGAAATTTTGAATTTGTAAGGTGAAAGATGCAAGTTTTTTTTTTTTTTTTTTTTGAAAATACTCCATAACTATCAGTTTTAAAGAAAAAAATGTTTTATTGATTGATATTTGGAAAATATCTTCCTTTTTCTTCTTCGACGCACAATTCAGTTTAAAGTTAGTGATTTTTCCGCCTTACAGAGATGTTACTGTATTTAAGTGGAATATTCAAGTTTACGATCTGATTTTATTTCATATTGTTTGTAAGACTGTCCTTGTTGAGTTGTTTCGATGTACAATGTTAAGTGGGTAAAGCTATTGAAAATCACATATTTTGTTAAGTACTTTAAAGGGCTTAGTATGAATTAGGTTTGTTAACTTATAACCTTTGCCTGAAATAGAATAAAGAAATTGATTGATTGATTTTTCTCTTTTTATGGTTACAGACTTTTTTTTTGTTAAATATTAAAAAAATTAAAAAAGGGACAATTTTTTGTTGATCGTTTAGAAATACTTGAAAATTTAAATTCTTCAAAAATTCTCTGCCGTAAACAAAACCATTTCTAAGATTAATAATTGTGAATAATTAATACACTTTGTCACAAAATTTTTCCGACATAAAATATTAGGTACCTGTACTCGAGATAGAATATGATTTATTGGGAAGAATTGCGTTGAAGAAATTATATTATTGAATATGTGTGTGTGGGACCTAAGCGAAACATGCTGAAAACATAAAATTATTCTAAATTCACCCATGTACATATATTATTGAGAGAATGCGGTCACACTGGTCACTTTTCAATAGTTTTGGGATAACTCGAAAACTAAGTCGATTGTGAAAATTTAATTAAAGAGACTTTTTGTAGAAAATTAGTTTTTCTATTAAAATAGATGGTTTAGAAAATTTTATAAAAATATTTAAGCAGAAAAAGTTAACAACAACTAACCCAACAAAATAGATTTTTTTTTTTTTTTACTAAATTGCTTAAAACTTTTTTCTTTAGCAAAGATAGGCATAAGACATAAGAAAATTGTCTTTATTCCAAAACTAAAAAATTGTACTTAAATGAAATAAAAGAAACTAAAAAATCTTACGAATCAAAAAAGTTCAAAATACAAAAATGTTTTTAGATTAGTTTCCGTTATTTTTAGTCAAAATTAAATATTTTCAAAATTCTTGTGGACAATGCCAGCAAAAAATAAATTTTTATGAAAATAAGCCAACCGTTTAGTGTGTAGGTGTGGATGCAAAAAAATAGGCAGGCGGAAACGCAAAATGTTTTAAATTGGTAGCAGCACACATATGTATAAGTAGCACAAAAAGCAATTTTGTAAAAAATTTAAAATCTGTGATTTTGCGATAAATTTTTGGTAGATTAATGTTTTTTTTTTTTTAATAACTTTTCGTGCCTAATTTTTTTTATACAATTTTTTAAACCATCCATTTCTTACAAAAAGTAAAAATAAAATAAAAATAAATTGATTGGCGCGACAGCTCCTGTAGAACCAGGGCCTACTTACAACTCTCAACCATTCCTGTGTGCGTGTTATTGGCAGGAATAGAGGAGACCTACATTTTTTTACAAGAAGTATTATTCTCAAATTCGATATAATTTTAGAGTTTTAACAAAATATTGAAAATCGACCAATGTGACCATACTATTCTGGTTCGAACATCCATGATACTTTAGAAGAGTGCCATGCGTCGAATTTCTGAATTTGTAGTAGCAGCTTTTTCTGACTTAAAGCAATTTCGTTGGATTCGAACTGCAGCCGCTAGCTGCTACTTTTCACCCAATCTGCTGAAAGCCATTCTTCCCTCATGTTTTTGTCCACCATTGATACATGGGGTTACCATCTACATAATGTATCTTCATTGATTGCAGATCCCCAGTTTTCATGCCACCTTTTCAGCCAGGATTTAAATTAATGTCAATAAATTAATCCGAAGACAGCAGTATAACGTTAAAATCTTCTTCATACCATTGAAAGCTCTTAAAAAAATCTTTTTTTTTTTAAATTCCCTCCTATAGAACATCATTTTATTATTTATGAAGCTACAAAATATAAGCTAAAACCCTTAAATCATATTACATTATTCCCTATATGACTACCTTACCTATGTATACACAACACACATGTGATGAGCTGAAATTTATTGGTATGCAAAAAATATTTTTTGTTGTTGTTGTAAAATTCAAATTTTATGTTAGCATAAAACCTAAACCTATGTACTTAATACTTGCCAAGGATCTTTTTGTGCAAAAAAAAAAAGTACTCTTCTGGGTGTCGTATAAAGTTGGTGTCAACTTAAATATTTATGTTCTTACAAAGTATTATATATACATTCTCATTTAAGCCTAAATTGTAATAATTTTCATTTCTTTCTAAACACCTCATTCCTTAAGGTTTATACTACCTTCACAAAATTCTTCCCTAGAAAAAGACAACAAAAAAAAAGAAGAAAAAACAACATTCTCATTAATTATTACTAAGGGGGTGGTGTAAGGAAATAAAAAAAAAAAATATTCCCTTCCTTGAATATTTTAACATAACGTGTGAATTCCCAGATGTCTATGCTAGCTACTTTCATATACATTTTATTCCTTTATAACAACAACGATGATGATGGTGATGATAATGATGAATGTGTATGTCGGCGAACTTTAAAACTCTTAAAAAACAAATCCATTAAAAAAAAGATGAAAAACTTGCTATAATATCGGATACCTAGATAGATATATGTAGGGTACCTGTGTCTTTAGTTACACGAATTTGTATTTATTTTGTTATGGTTGCATTTATTTTTCTCTAAGACGATCCCTCTCTATAAAACAACAAAAATTATGTCTCAATTAAGATAGTACATCATGTTTTTAGTTTTTTTTTTTTCATTCTAAACAAAACATACAAACATCAACAAAAGATAAAATACATTTCAAAGTACGGAAAGTGACGTTGTGAATTTATAATAATATAGATACCGAAAGTAATATTTTTTTTTAATTAAAAACAAATGTGCAATTTTTTCCTAGAAGTCTCTTTCTAATTTCGCAATAATTATCAATCAATTTTTTTTTTTTGCAAATTATTATACTTAAATGAATATTGGCAATATTTTGAACTTCGAATTTATAAAAGTAAACAGTCGTCGTTCTATGAAAACTATTTTTTTTTTTTTTGCGAAACTGAGATATCTCTCCTTAATACGTAGTTAATCAAATATCAAATTAAAGTTCTTTTAAAAGTCCCCAATTAAAGCTAAATAAAAAAATTCATGTCAGTGAAAAATCAATAACAAATGCAAATTTGATTCAAAAATTCAAAAATTTGCGAAGTAGTGTTATTTCGCAAAATTTATTTCACAAAATGAAAATTTTCGAAAAAAAGTTTGCGAAAATAAATTTTACGAAAGACAGTTTGCGAAATAAGTTTTTGCAAAATAAATTTTGTGAAATTTCGCGAAATTCATTTTGGAAAATTTTTTTCGCAAACTATTTATTTATTTTTTTCGCAAATTTTTTTTACTAACTCTTTGTTTTTTCGGTACAAAAAAAATCATAATCGATTGTTGATGAACTGGAGACTTGAAATTTTGAACATAATTCATTGAATGACAACACGTTTGCAGTTTTCAAGTATCTAGCTCAAGTCTCTGACTATCTGTTTGTTCATTGCAAAGGCAATCCATTTTAAACGAGTTTCACAATAAGATAGCAATTTTAAAAATTAAACATAGCAAACTTATAGAAAAGCAGAAAGAAATATCTTGTGCCGTAAATATTTTTTTTATGTTCGCAAATTTGGAATTTTACGAATATTTTTTTTTGCAAATTTGCGAATTTAAAAATATTTACAGCACATGTTAAGCAAAATGCAGCACAACTTTTTTTTATGAAAATCGAAAATGGCGGTGCTAACTTGGCGCTGAGGTGCTTCGAAACATTTGCGTTTGATCGTAAAAGCTGCAAATATGCGATTTTTTTTTTATCTCTTCGGTTATTAGTATCATTTTTTTTTTGCATAATTCAAGACAACTTTGATTTTTTTAAAAATCGCAATTTTGCAAAAAATTTCATCCGTAAAATTTGCAAATTTGCGAATTAAAAAAAATATTTACGGCACATGCCGGCACAAGTTAAGCACAACTTTTTTTTTTTGAAAATCGAAAATGGCGTTGCTTACTTCACGCACATAATTTTTGTGGCTTATTTCGAATCAATGGATTTTCGTTAATTCGCAACATTACATTCCAGACTACGGATTTCTGTCAAAACTGCTGTCACAATTTATTGTTTTTTCTAAACGTTTCAACATAAACTAAAAGCAGATTTATTCAAAGTGAAAAAAAATTTTATATCAACCATAAAAACTCGCCAAATGAAAGCCTCTAAATAAACATCAGAGATGGTGGTAACAATGAAAACTAAGCAAATTATACTTTCTCATCTAGCAGACGTAAAAAGACATTTAAAGGGACCTTGTGAACGTAAACAATGTTGATGGGCAATTTTCCTGGGAAATTATAATAAATCCTTCTGCTTGTAAATAGGTATATAGTTCGGTTGGAGTTAAAGTACGACCAGGCACGACACGAAGAAAAGATACCTTCTTTTCCTTCTGGATGGCCATATCCATCCAGAAACAACGAAAATGTGCTCTATGGACGAAATAAATTAATAAAACTGAAGTTTCTATTCCCGAACCAGATCCTGATGGATGATTTATGATGCTTTTCCTCTACGACCGACGACGACGCCACCATATCGTTCCGTTAAAGAACATAGTTGTAGTTTAGTAGTTGTCGTAGTCTAATTGGGAACTTCAGTGATGGGGCTCTTACTACCTAATAGCTTACTCCAAAACTAAATACGAGACTCTATATCATCAGATTACCATCTCTAGGGTATAAAACAAATTATTCTTCTTCGTTCACACTTTGAATCCTTTGAATATTACACCATCACATCGACTGAATTAATGGAACTTCAGGACTTTGTTTTTGTACCTGTACAAATTTCTCTTTCATCAGAGGAGAGCAACAAAGCTCTTGTAGAATTCTCTTTTGCTGAATTGTTTTCGTTCCGCTTTTTTTATGATGTAATTCTATGAGATAACAATAATTATTTCGTTTTGATCGTTTAACGAGTTTTTCCTTAATTTTCTTTTTCCGCCTCGTTTCCGTCAGGGACTACTACGCGAAGAACTGCGTTTATTTATGTGGGTCATTCTTTCAATTATAAGACAATTTATGTTGATGTTTTATTATTTTTTTTTTTTTTTTGTTACGAACAAGACGAACGAAACATTATAATAAAGATGATGGGATGAAGAACTAATTTGATAATAAATGCTTTCAGCGATATCAGAATTTATGTGTAACCTATTTTTTAATTCTCATTGAACTTATCGAGTTATTAAGTTCCATGCAATTCAATTATTGTACTTGTGATAAATAAGAACATCTTTTTGTTAACAAACGAATGATGGGGGGGGGTGGGATTTTTTTTTAAAGGAAAAGAAGTGTGATATTTCGAGTGGAATTGTGAAGTGTGGCGTATTCAACTTCAAGGGCCGGCGGTTTGCATGTGGTTATGATGATTATGAAGATGATATCATCATTCTTTGAATTTTACTCCAACTACATATTTCAAACTTCTTGAAAGCGATGATGATGATACTTTTAGATATGTAGATTCGATTAGAAGTTGCGGTAGATAAATAATGTTCTTTTTAGTGCTGATTGATTTATTATTTTTTTTGTTGTTTCTGTTTCTTGGATACATGAAGATAGAGGATTTAACCTCAATGGCAGCGTGGGACTAAGTAGAAATAAAAGAATTGCTTTAAAACATTCTATCGCATAATTCAATCACAGATTGAGTAGTAGTAGTAGTGATTTTTATTTAAAATTTACATATAAAGCAATTATTAATTACAAAATCAAATATAGCATGGCATTGCCGTCTGCCAGATTGACAATTAGTTACATAATTCAATCACAGATTGACATTTTAAAATGTTTTTCCGCTGTGATTCCAGGAGATTCTTGAATTATCCGTTACATTCATTTAGGGTTAAAAAGCGGTTTGGTTTAATATTTCACTAACCCAAATTTAAGGAGGCACTTCAGTTTGGTGTGCATCAAGGCCATAACCAACACAGCTGCTAGATGTGACCAATTAAGCAAGGAAAATTGATTCCCTTCAAATATTCGTCAAGTGAGCATTACATTACCACTTTAAAATGTCAAGGTTCTTATAATTGAATTAATTGTCGTGAATCTGCCGCAAAAAAAAATTGTCGTGCTTATTTTTTTTTTGTGTAAATAATTCCTGGTAATGCTAACTTGCCAATGAAATTAGCATTACCAACCCTCAAAAAAGAAGGCATAAAATGTACTTAAAACAGAAAAGAGAATTTGTAAATATCTGTCGTAATTTTTTTATACAATTATTCTAAAGTAAAAATTAATTAATTTTTTTTTTTTAAGTCTGAACTTAAGATTCGCGGAAATTGTAAAGAAATTTTTCTGCGACAAACTGGGAGAATTTTCAAATCTTTGATGAACAGAAGAAAATTAGGTTAGTTATAAAATGCGTTTTTTGCATACTCCTATTAAACTATGCACGTCTTTGAAAAAAAAGACACTGAATTAAGTTGAAGTAAGCTTCTCCTCAGAAATTAATTCCTTATTGCAACATTAAACTGAAAAATGTATAAAAGATCTTCATCAAAATCACGCTTACTATCAAGCCAACTGGCACGATTCTGAATTTTATGATTCTAGCATGCTCGGTCAAGCTAGGTATTTTCAAGATAAAAAAAAAAAACATTTTGCTGAGATCTTATAATTTTTTTTTATGAAAATGGGGTGCGAGCTCTAATCAAAAAGATTTGGGTCGAAACATTTAAATTGAAATCGAGTAAGGTTTTTGTATGGGAAATTGGAAAAATATAGTTTTTTTTTGAAAAACAATTTTTAATTTTTTTTTGAAAAAGATTTTTTTTTAATTTTTTTTAATTATTGTAATTTTTTTTCGAAACAATTTTTTGTCAAACAATTTATTTTTCTTTGTTTGAAAAACAATTTTTTAAATTTGTTTGAAAAATATTTTTTAAATTTTTTTTTGAAAAAACAATTTTTTTTTAATTAGGTATTATTAATTGTTTTGAAAAAACATTTTTTTTAAATTTTTTTGAAAAAAAATTTTTCTAAAATATTTTTTTTAAATTTTTTTCAAAACATTTTGATAAACATTTTTTTTTATTTGCAGTGAATCGAGTGATTCGCAGAGCAGTGCTCTATTTTTTCTTTACCATTTCGTCGTGAAAAGAAAAAAAAACACTATACTGCGAATCACTGCGGAACCATATTGCGGATTTCATAATCGGCATGAATTTCTTTGAAAAACATTTTTTTATTTGTTTGAAAAGTAACTTTTTAAATTTTATTATTATTTTAAATTTTTTTTTAATTTTTTCTGAAAGGTAATTTTTTGAAAAACAATCGTTTTGATTTTTTTTTTTTTTAGAAAAAAAAATTCTTAAATATGTACTAGATTTAAAACTTTTTTTTTCCTTGCGTTGTTACCCTTGTCCGTTAACTTGCATTCAAATTCGCAGCCTAATTAATTTACACCAAACGTACTGGAGCACTTAATTTTATTGTTGGTACCTACATAATTAGCACTTATTAAGCGCCCAATGATGACGTCACAAATAAATTTATTCTGCTGACTTTGATCTGTTAACATGAGATTATATCTTTTCTTTATCTTTAGACAAGCGATGAAAAAGTAGCACCTTTTCATATACATTAAGGCCACATACATACATATTTATAAAAGAACTGTAACTTAGCCCCAAAAATCTTGAAATGTTTAAATTTTTATTTTGTAAAAGATTACCAATTATGGTCATTTCTGATTGGCTATGAAATTTTTCTGACTTCCCACTGGCATCGATAAAATTAAATTTGATAAATGAGGGGCCAAAGGAACACTGACCTTGGAGATATTTTTATTTTTTTTTTTTCAAATTTGATACATTCTCTCGATTGCTCAAAAAAAGTTAAGGTTGGTCAAAATTATTCAGAAAGAGATCAATCAAAAGCATTTATCAAATTTGAATAAATCGTTTTTTTTTTTTTAATAACTGTGGTAGTCAAACAAATTTAATGATCAAAAATGTTCTTAGCCCAACAACGTAAGAGTGTTAATTCAGAAATGCATTGTACCTACATTGCTCTGCGATCAGGATAGCTGAAGAGACTTCTTAGGCTTAAAATGTTCTTCTTTTCAAACTTCTTAGACCGGGATTGCTATTAAAAGGAAGATTCACAGAGGCCAAAAAAACAACTTCAATGGAAGAGGGTTTTTATGTGCTCAAAAGCAGCTTTTAGGATTTTTAAGACCTTATGACTAGTTCGAGCAAAGTCATACAACATAAATTGGTGTTAAATATTTTATTTGTTTCTTATAATGCAAATGGCATGTTCATTGTTCGTGACACATTTTGTCCGTGACAATGAAAACACGTATAGGTACTCTCTACACTCTATACCTTCGTTCTGTTATGAAAATATCCTTGCAGCAATTTGTACTGTTGTTTTGAAAACACAACACAACATCATATAACACAAGGATCTCTTTTCTCGCATATATAATATATGTACATAAAATGTCTGAATTCAACGTCCGTCGTCGTTGTTGTAGTCATTTGTTATATTTTATTCTGTGAACATCAATTTGTTTGCATTTTATTATTTTATTTGAAAATTGAAATTTAACTGAGAGTTCTGGGAATAATGTTGGTACTGTCATCCTCATACAAAAATGTGAAATGAAATAAATATAGATTTTGTATTTTAACAACAAAATTGTATAAAAAAAAAAGGGTGTCTGGAACTTGTGTACCTACTCTACTACTGGTTCTTCTTCTGATGCTGATGGTTATGGTGATCCTGTGGAGAATACTGATTTTGCGGTCTCTATACTTTGTGGTGAGGTGGGATGAGTTTCATCTGTGCGGTAGCCACAAAGTTGTCTGCGATGTGCAACTCATAAATCTATGATATAGGTATGTTAGTATATCTGATAGAAGGGATAATATTATATATATTATTAATGTGTATACATCCCTACCTTTACGAGTACCTCTGTATAGGAATGGAATGCCTTTTGGGGGAATTTCGTCCTTGAATGGCTTATTTCAATTTTTCCATATTTTTTTTATATTCATTTATTTATTATGTGAAGAGAAAATCAAAAAATGTTGGGGTTGGTTCGTCATCATCGTTGGTCGCGTCGTCGTCGTCGTCGTCGTCGTCTAGAGCATTGGATAGAGTATGTGTATGAATGACTAAGGTCAAGACCTGACGGGGTAATTGAAAATACATATATTATGGTTGATTTATTCCATGATACGTTATGGGTAATTCATTGTAGATTTCAATAGGTTGGTTGGTTTTGATATGTGTATATTCGTATGATGGGTACTTTAGGAAAGAATTGAACTTATATTTATGTGTGGTTTTGCGTTGGGCGCCAGGTAAATAATTTTTTTTTTTTTTTTTTTAAGTTTTTTTTGCAGACCTGATGGATTGAATGAAGGTTTATAAAGTTATCCATGAGAATGTCTATCTTTTGTAAGAGAAAATGAATATTCTAGTATATATTTTTTTAGATATTAATCAAAAAGTGGTTTTGTTGAGGAATAAGAAAAAACTAAGGTACATACATATATGAAATTGATATGGGTACACACTTTAAGGGATTTATAGGATTTTCTAAGAAAAAATATGAGCTTTTGGTCTAGCTTTAAAAAATAAGCGAATTCTCCATTAAATCCGGAGATGTACTGAGATCCTGGAAAAACCTTTTGGCTTTTTGATTAAAAATAAAAAAACAAGCTAAAAATTTAACAGAGGAGTTTTTAACTTTTCATATCATGGCAAAAAAAAATCTATCTACAAAAGTTCAGCAAACTGATGAAGTTCGCTGTCCTCCTGTGGGCGCCAGTTAAGGTGGGGTTTTCTGGTGCTCACACTTTTAAACTTTGCAATTTTTCCAAATATAAAAATAATAAAATTTAATGTTGTTAAAAATCGGGGAGAACCAGAACCAGAGCCAAATGTGTTGTTAATTTGCAGAAATGAATAGGACCTACAATTTTCGAACCGCTTAGATGAGAGCCACGTTATTATGATAAGAAATATTCTTAGACTAACTTACCACCACCGTCAACGCTTAGTAGTCTGTTTGTTTAAGCGACAAAAATCATTTTCCAACCCAATTCTGGAAGAAAATTAATGAAATTTGCTGCACTTCATAATTTTTAGGACGTTGAGTTTAGTGGAAGTGCCTTGTGTATTCAAAATTATAGTTTTAAAGATCTTTTTATTTTTTTCTGGACGCTGTATTTGAATCTGACGTCAGAATAAGATTTCTGGCAGTTGATAATCATAAAATATCTTATAAATTAAAATATGTATGTACGTATGTAGTTTTAAACCTTATTTATTTTGTGGTTCCTGAATTCAGGTATTTTACAGCTGGAAAAATCGTAAATATTAATAACTGTTGCACAAGTGTGAACTGTCAGATTTTTTCATCTAGCGTCATAGCAACTAGAAAAAATAACAAATTTTTAAAACTATCATTATCAATAATAATTCAACCAACGGGTTACAGTCCCCGAGGGTCTTGATGGAGATCGAATGCCAGCCATGGAATAGTCTTAAATTAAAATGTATTTTTGTTTTGGTATACTAACATTTTCGAGGATGTGACAAATCTTCCAAGAGTACGTATGTCAATTAATAAAACGTATTAGTTTAGATTCGATAGAAAATTGTAGGTCCCCTCAATTTATACAAACTTACCACACGCACTCAAGAAATGTTAAAAGTTAAAAGTTTTTTAAAATCAAACCCTTACCGCCATATTATCGTAAGGGACAAACAATTTTAACAAAAACCACTTTTTCTGATTTTTTGCTCAGCAACATAAGCAATTAGGCCAAATGTCAGAATGTAAAATTAATCACAACATTTAAACTGAAAGCTGGAAATATATATGTAGGTTGGATTTTTTTTTATAGCGCAAGGAAAAAATTAAGTAATATTGAATTTCAGTAAAACAATTGCAATTTGCCGTTTACGAAAAAATGGTTCAATAAAGTTGTCAGTACAGGGAAGATTATTAGATTTTTCCCTCACAGTCTTTATGCGTTGGCTTTTGTAACACTTGTACCTATTGAAGTTTTCTTATAGGGCTTCCATAGATTGCCACAAATGAGAAATTGTCAAAATTAAAGCTCGTGTAGAATCAGATCTAGTGACTATCAATTCGCAACCATACTTGTGACAAGAATGGTAGGGACCTACAATTTTCTGCCGAATCTAAAGGGCTAAAGTTGAATTCGGTGGTAGGTTATACTGCTTATTTTTTGTATTCAAAAGTGGACTTAATAATTTAGGTCAAAATTTTGTACGAAATTTCAAAATTTAAAGATAAAATTCGATTTCAAAGTCAGGAATTGAGTCAAATTTATGTTTGAAATTTTGTATGAATCACTTTCATATGAAAGTAGTATACATATGTACCTACCAAATTTAGAAAAGAAAGTCCAAAATGTTCGCAGAAGCGAAGAACTAATTTTTGTGAGATTGCTTTGAACATGATTTTTTTTTAGCCAAATTCAATCAAAATGTGTAAGAAATTTGATAAATTGGGGAGCTTTTAAGTCAATTACTAAAAATCTGAAATATTTTAATATCATTTCTCATTTCAATTCTGGATACAAATTAATGAAATTTGGTACACTTGATAAACTGAGGACGTTGAATTCAGTCGTAGGTACTTACTGCCTGTTTTTTTTATTTTAATATTTTATTTAAAATGATAGTTTTAAAAAATTTGTTATTTTTTCTATAGTTGCTTTGACGACAGATGAAAATTTCTGACAGTTCACAGCTGTGCACTTTTCCATGATAAGAGATAACACTACTCTCTTTTAATATCAAACAATAAATTTATCTATAACAAAAAGCCATTTGATATATTATGTCCTTTATTCTGTTTGTCAAATGATTAACTACTATACCTTCCCATTTTCTATAGAAAAAAAATCATTTTATATCCCTTTTACCTAAATTGTATAATCTCTTACTTATATGAATTTTAGGTTAGCCACTAAACTATACAAACTTCCAATAAAGCCACAAAACAAAGAATATTCAAATTTATCGAAAGGAAAATCACTTTAATGCTTCTTTTACTTTAGAAAACAACAATGATTTTTAATTAAATTCTAAAAGACTTAAGTTTACACAGAGGGCTAAGTGTATGATGTAGGGTACCTAGGTATAGTTAAATCCATGTATTTTCTAATAGCCGGATGTGTCTTAGCCTCTTCTTCTTCTTTTATATGACTACCATATAACTATAACTACGTCATATCGGTGGCAATAGTTTAAGTGTTCCTATAACAGCATGAGCAAACAAAATTTCTAATCTTCCCCCAACTCCCCCCTAACACAAAACATTTGATGAGTCCCTCGATTCCAACCGACCAACATACCAACATCGCAGTGAGGCTATGCCAAAACATACATATGTACCTACATATATAGAGAAAGACATTTTCCAGCATATTAAGCACGTAAGTAGTCTTTTCGGAGAAGATGTAGATATACTACAATCATACCTATATGTTTGCCAAGGAAGGTTCCCATATAGCTTGCCCTTTCCTTCAACAAACAAACAAACAAGCTGCAGACCATAAAATAACCATCACCAACACCACCACCCCCATCACCTCCCAACCTATGTTCATATAGAGGTTCCACTTCCTTTTTGTATATTCATCGCCACCTCTCTTCGGTATTAAATATGAATGTGCATCTATTTAGCAAACACAAGATGGCACACCAAAGAAGCACAAAACTGTCCTGACATCCGAGTCGACCTCATAAAGCACTAAAAACGAGCACTAAAGGACACACATATTCACATATTCCAGGATATATGTACCTACCTACAAAACGAAGACTTTTATGAAATGAAATTCGCCAAATGGAATTGCGACATAATACTTCGTCCTATACCTCAAATTGCAGAGACTTCACATGTCCTCATTGTCGTCGTCCTCTCGTCGTGGTTATTTTTTTTTTTTTTTTGTTGTGAATGGCATTTTGTGAATATAGGGGTATAGGAGGTTATAATAATGACTCTATATGTATTGTGTCGATGTGTGTATCCTGAACTTGGTTGAACTTGGCTTTTGCAATAGTCAGTTTTAGACACTCAAAGAGTGAAAGGATCATAAAAAAAAACCATCACGCAAAGTGGAGAGAAATTTTAGCCTTCACCTTCGAAAGAAATAAAATTAATAGCAGCTGTAAGGAAATAAAACAAAAAAAAAAAATAAAAATCGTCAAGAAAGAACTGCAAAATGATGGAGCCAAAGTATACCGCTATAGTGACGCTAAAAAAAACATATATCTCCAAGCAATAAAAAGCCAACAAGTTCTAAGTAATTTTCCTTTTTTTTTTATTTTTTTATGGAAGTTCGTGATAAATTTATTTTTTCTTTTTTTCTGCACAAGCAAAGTATAAAACATCTTTTTAGTGTTTCTTGTATAAAAGTACACCTAGCGGTATTATTTTTAAGTTTGTCACATTTCAATAAAAGATGCGAGTACACATATGAACCTTTACCTTAGAACTTATATATTCAACATTTATGGTGGGTTATATGAGGAACATTTTGACTTAAGTTAAGTGTGTGTGTGTAAGACGTACAGGTATAGAAATGAAAAAGTGATTCAATAAAAGTTAGTGTAATCCATGTGGAAGTAAATTACTTTATTTTATAAGTTTTTCTTTTTTTTTTTTTGAGTAAAAAGGTGTGTAAAATAAACTTAACCCTGTCTTTATGGACTTAACATATTAGACCAATGATGATACAAGAAAGAAGCATTTTCATATAGATATATCACTTTTCTTAGAAAGTCGTATAGAATGACAGAATACCCCATTTGGAGTTTAACTTTGAAATGGAAGGAAATTAGATGGACGATATTCTTTTACTACTGGTTCGTGGGAGGTGCATTAGTATTGCTGGTGTTCTGATTTTTAACTACCTGTAGTCACTATATTTAATTTTATGGAAAACTAATTTTTGTATAAACTCACATTAAAAGAAGCAATAACAACAAAATTGAGTTATTCTTATTTTCCAGCAGTGTTTTTCTTTTCTATGTCCCTCCAGTTTCAACTGGGCGCCACTTAAAGGATTTCATGATATAAAAAAATACCTTATTTCTCAGTTCACTGTGGCAGTAAAAATTCTTTCCTTTTTTAATAATCATTCTTAGTTTACAGGGTGTTTTGCATAAGAGGCGACTTATTGTTAGGGCGTGTAGGTTGGGTCAAGACAAAAAAAATCGTATGGGAGGGGGATCATTTCACCGTATTTAATCGGGATATCGACTTGACATAGGCATAGAAAAAGTTTGTTAAAACCATTGGCAATGGGGAAAAATAACCTTTTTTCATATGATTTTTTTTCTTTTCCTTAGTTAACCTACACATTTATCGATTTTCTTTTAATTTGATTTTTTGGCATTTCCCTGACACATTTTTTTTCATATTTTTTTTTTAAGACCAAAAATAATGATACCTACATGTAGGGTGACCATAACTGTCCCCATTGAAAAGAGGACTTCCAAAAAAATCTCAAAGGAAAAAAAATATTTTTTTTAATTGAAATTGAAAGTTTCAATGAAACAACAACAATTTAGTGGGCTACCACCAAGATTTTATAGGCTGGAGTTATAGCTATTTCGAACAAAAGAGGCTTCATAAATTAGTGTTATTTAATAAAAAAAAATTATAAAAAAAACATCTATCAGCTATTAAGTAAAGTTAAAATAAATTTAACAAATGAAAATTTACTAACTAATAGTTTTTTTTCAAGTACTATTCAAGTAACTATAGGTATCATTTTAGCTTTTATTTTATTTACCATTGGACCTTATTTTCATTTTTAAATTTAAAAAATTGGTCGACTATCTATTTTCGTCTATTTTATCCCTTTTAAGACCATGTTCAACTAACATACATTTTTTATTGTGGTTTTGTTTCGCAGAAAATTGGAAATTAAAAAATAACCTAAAAAAAAAAGAGGACAAATCGTTTATTTTTCAAAAAGATACCGGACAAAAGTTTCTTAGGTTAAAAAGAGGACTTGTCCTCTTAAAAGAGGACGTCTGGTCAGCCTACCTACATGCCGTATATTTTTTTTAGCAATAGGTAATCGAAATTGTTATTTTTTCTCAGAAACGTTCCAACACCTTTTTTTTTGGTAATTTCTTTTACACTGAGGCCAAACTTTTTGCAGAAAAAATATTTCAGGTAAATGGTTATAAATGCCACCTCCCATAGAAACTTTTTTTTTTCAAACCACAGTGTAATTGTTCAAGCAAATGTAACCCGTTTGTGCATTTTATTGGAGAATGTGTAAGATTTTGTAAATGAACGCTATATACTTCCAGATCCCTAAACTATTATTTAATTTTTTGTCTGTAGGCCTGTCTGTCTGATGACGTCTGTAAAGTTAGCATAACAATTTTCACTAAAGAATTTAAAGTTTACTAATTTGTGTGGTTGCGTAGAAAAATGCTTTCATGCTAACTTAGCAGTATAGTATGAAATTATGACTTTGAAATTTGGTCCGAAGTTTTTCTTAAATTGTAAAAAAATGGCAAATTTGAAAACCAGTCATTCCAGATTCTGCGTCTTCTGTGCAAAAAAAAAAAAAAAACAATATAAAAATGATCGAGCTCCTCAAGGCCGAGTTTTACTGTCCTGTCCTTTCGGTTGCAGCCTAAACGGGTGGGTCGATTTTCTTTAAACTTTTTTTTAAAGACCAAAAATAATGCCGTACAAATTTTTATTAATTATTTTTTTACAAATTATGAATATCTTATTTTTCTCAAAAACGTACCCACAACTTTGTTGAAAAAATTCAGTATTTTTTTTTTTACAAAAAATGCTACCATTTTATACCTAAATCAATTTCGGAAAAAAAAATTTTTTTTTTGATTTTCGATTTTCTCAAAAACGGTTCAACTGATTTTGATTATTTGTTTTTATAGAGAAGTTTACAATAATTTAAAAAATATTGTATACCAAAATTTCATTTTTTGGATTTAAAAAAAAAAAGTTTCAAAACTTTTTTTTGAGAACTTAATAATTCGAAAACGACTTAGTCGATTTTTTTTAAACATAACACTCAGCAGTTTTTTGCCATTATCTAGCAGATTTTAAATACAATTTTTTCTTTTTATAACCAAAAATAACGGTAACCTCCCATACAAATGTTTAAAAACCGGTATTGAAATTCTCATTTTTTCCAGAACCGTTCTTACGATTTTGATTAAAATTTTTGTGTGAACTAATATCAAAACATTTTATCATATTATTGGAGAAAAAAAATTATGTATCGTTTGAAAATGGTACTTCTCTCATTTTTCATTTTCGACTATCTCATTATCTGTTGAACCAATGTTAATGAAATTTTTTACACAAAAGCTATTAATAAGTTTGAATAATATTGCATATCAAAATTTTCAAATTTGGATTTTTAAAAAATTTCCAAAATTATTTTTTGAAAATTCGATTTTTCGAAAATGGGTTGATGATTTTTTTTCAAAATTAATTTTTGGACTCCACATAAATAAGTACATACTAAAAATTGGCGTACCAATTTTTTTTTCTTATAAATTGGAATACCCATTTTTTTCTTAAACATTTATTAAAAATTGTATATATAAAAAATTTATTTTTTTTTTTTAAATCGCTCCAACGATTTTTAAAACATTTTTCTAATAAATTGAGATTTGTGTAAGAAATCACTTGGTGTACATTGCGATGGTGTCAAATCAATTTCAGATATTTTTTTAACCAATTTATTTAATTTTAATAATTTGATTTTTAACCAATTGATTTTTTTTTTTTTTTTACATTTTTTCAGTCTTATCTGTAATTTTCATGGATATTTGCGAAGTGCAAGACAGATACGGTGCTACATATATTGTTCATATTTAAGAACTCAGATAATACTTCCTTAAACTTGGCTACATTTTAGGCAGGTGGCATAAAATATAGGCTCCAAAAACCAATAAATTTATTATATCACATGAAAAGTTTTTAAATTATTAAGACTTTTAAACCACAGTGTGATCGTACATAGCAAGTTCGTGCGACTAGTCGTACATTTTATTTTATATGATTTTTAATTTACCTTAATTTTGTAGAAATTAGGTGTTTTTTTTAATTTGCCTGTTCACGTTTCTGAGATCTCACTGAGGAAACTTCTGTCAGCTTCACTCAGGAGAAGAAGAAACCTGAACAAAATTTATCCGCTAGAAGTCAAACCAGCACTCTCACTTTTTTTTATAAATTAATCAACTGCGACAAAATTTAGTTGAGCAAGGGAATCGTCTCAGATTTTTTACAGCAAAAGACAGGAATATCATTGGTGAATTAGGTTAAGATTTTTGAGATTGTTGAGATCTCAGAGAATCTCATTGAGCCTGAGAAACCTGAGATGAAAATAATAAAAAAAAAAAAATTTAAGAAAGACGAGTATCAATCCAAAAACATGCTGCAGTGATAACAATCATTTCTGACATAAGAAAGTTTAAAAAACGTGTTTTTTTTTCAAAATAGTGACTGATGCATATGACATAACCAGCATTCTTTGCCACTACCCCCACAATATATTTATTTATTCATTCAATCAGCATTTTCAGATTGAATTGATAATTTTTTCATAAATTCCAAACCTAAAATCGCAAGTTCTTCTTTTTTTTTTTTAAGAAAAAGAAATTATCGATCAAGTCTGATGTCATCTGCTGTCATATGTAAAAATCTAAGATAAATACGTCTAATTCAAATGTATGTATAAATCCCTTATACAACACTTACCCCCCCCCCCAAAAAAAAAAAAAAAAAAAAAAAAACAAATAACACTTGAAATCTAGGATCCTGCTTGTATAAGTTTTGCAAAAGAATTTTCTAAAATGTTTTTGCTAAGTTGTTGTTTCCGAAAAAAAAAAAAATACCACACCACCATCAACCCCCTCCATCATAATAGGCATATCCACATCTGCACTACCTACTTGTCAAATATGAGGAAATAACTTGGTCTTGGAAGACTTTCCTTTGCTTCTTCTCTCTCTTTCTCTCTTTGTTCCTCCAAAGTGGTTTGTTAGTAGAGCAACTAAAAAAAAAACTCATAATATCCAGGACACACATCCTGGCATTATAGTTACCTACCTACCTACCTACAATCTACATATACTACACTTGCCTTCACCAAAGAACTCTCATGATGTGGAAAATCCGCTTTCTATGTAAAATCATCTTAGTGGAAAAGTTCTCATATATGAGGTCCATTACAAGCATATTTAATGGCGAGGCATATTTAAATAGGCAGGCGGCATAGCATGGCATGGCATAGTGAAGGAGGCATCATTTTGCATATAAACTTTTTGGCTGATATTGGGTGCGGTTTCACCTCTTTGGAGAAAAGTTTTATAAGATGAAGGAAAAGACCTATATTCATACATAAGGTCTCTACACTACACATATCGAAAATTTGATTTTGTTTTGTATAAGAAAATGAAAAAAGTTCATATATATTTTTGAGCCTCCAGGGGTTTTTTAGTTTATTTATACTCGTATAAGTATCTGCGTATGGCATGAATGCCTGTACACAATGCATTATGTAAATGTACATATAAAGGTTGTAGTATAGGTATATATTTTGAAGCCTTAACATTGAGATTAATTCACGTGAAAGATTTTATCGGGATACCTACTTCTTTTAAGATTTTTCGACTTTATTTATTTTTTTTTGCTTCTTGAGCGGATTTTCTAAAACGAGATTACTTTCATATAAGTTTTGTACTTTTTGATATTGAAGAAGAAGTAAAAAAAGAAGAAGAAGATGCTTTGAAGATTATAGCCACCACAAAGTCAAGCATAAAAAGGTATTTGTATTCTTTAAATTCAAAAGGCTAAAACTTACATTGTACCCACTTAGAGAAATGTTCACATCACGTATTCAAAAAAAAAAGGAAGAAAAAGAATTGCGTGCTCGAAAAGAAGACGAAAAGAAGAATATATGCTTTTATGTGTGCTCAAGGATTAAAAAGTTAGAAATTTTTGGGTTAAACTCATGCAAATATAATATTTTACAGTCATAAGATACAAATATGAGTTTTTTTTTTCTAAAGCAGTCGCTTAATATTCTCAATAAGCTAATAATCCTTTACTTTAAGTGAACGGTATTCCGCCAGGGAAACGGATCTGGTTACATAAACTTTGTGGTGAAAGTTTATCGCGACTTAGTCACAAAGGATTTTATCTTTTAAGTTTCATTTGGTGGCGTGCCACGAAAATACTTTTCAAATATTTGGCAATTTTTTTGTATTCGAAATAAAGAACTTTAGAATTTTAGGTTGAGAAGATTTAATTCTTCTTTAAATCGGGCCATTTTTTGTTTCCTTTGAAAACTTATACAAAGAAACATCGAAATATCTATTTTATAAGAATTTTATGAAGAGGGTGTTGAGCTTTGTCCAAATCTTGTAAATTAATTGTTGCAGGCACCCAATTTAATCAATCAATGGTCAATTTTGGTACAGAAGTACAGACATATTGTGCCTTAGAGACATTACCATCAAAAATGTCCGAAAAGTAAAATACGAGGGGGGAAAAAATTGCTTCGATTTTAGAAGAATTATAGTGATGCCACACTAGAGGGAAATATATTTTGAAGAGGTTATCGCAGGAGGGGAAATTTTCTCAAAAATTCATTTAAAATTTAAAAAAAAAAAAATAATTCAAAACAGGGTTGAAAAAGCATAAGTCGATTTTTAGCTTAAGCTTGGGTTTAATTTACAAGCTAGTTGGTTATTTATGAATTAAAAAAAATTAATAAAAAAAAATAGCTCATAAGCTAAATTGGTGAATTTCTGATAAGAAAAATTAAAAAATTGCAACCAATTTCTGAAATAGTATCAATTTTTTTTGTTGCGAAATTCCATAATTGAGATTCTAAAAATCTTATTATTGTGTCCTTGAATTTTGTATTTTTAAAAATTCATACAAAATTCTATAGTAGCACTTGTTTTTTAAGTAACCTATGATAATGTAAACTAACAAAAAAAAATAATATGAAAATAAATGTCGTAAATTTGTCATAAAATTATCGCGAAAAAAAAATTGTCCCGATTTGGTCCACAAAAATTATTGTTACTTAAAATTATTATTTCTTAACTTTAATCTTTTAACTAAATTTTGTTTTCTTTTCATTTCAGGTAAGCTTTAATTTCTCTGAATGATAATTTAGTTGGTATGTATTATGTTAATATTATTTTCTTTGATTTATGCCATTACCTACTTAGGTTAGGTTAGGTAAGCGGGATGACAGTTGATCTTGTTACTGTCACACTTAGATCAATGTAGATACATTGTGATACCCTAAGGATATGATCCCATATAAAGAAACTTATGATAAAAATCCTATGACAAAAAGGCCCGTTAAGGGCGTAGTTGAAGTTTCAGCGGGGTGTAGCCCGTAAGGTCGGAGGGTGCCGTCAAAATTAGTTGAGTTAGGAAGTGTCTGTCGGCACATAATTACCTGGGTGAGGAGGGGTTAACGCACCAATGTCTTATTTGGGCGTGCTCCCCTCCTTAGCCCCCACAGAGTAAATCATCCCTCCCAAGGCCCGTAGGAGCAGTGGCTCCATGCAACGTCTGGTGGGTGGATTAGATAGTACGGTGATTGGTGTATGTGACCGTGTTGTTTTGTCGGGTCAGCTTGTTAACGCTGGTGTACAAAGCAGAAGCGGCAACAGTTGGTGTAGGGTGAGGTGCCCATTCTCTGCTAGTTGTCACCACCGCAATGCGCACCCGCGTTTTTCCGTCGTACTTAATCGTTCTATCAGTGTCATCCTGTATCATTTTATGTCTTTTGGACTATGTTTGAGGAGGCGAAACCTGCCTGTTTGTCGGCTGGGTTGATAGGGATTACGAATCTGTAAGCCATTTTGTAGCTTTACTGAAATTTAACAAGCTTTTGCTTGGAATATCGGAGAGGTCCCCTAAGTCACTGAAGAAATGCCTTCCGAGGAACTTGTTTTTCATATGGCATAGCGCAGGGCAGTGGCACAGGTAATGATTAGTGTCCTCATGTGTATCCTCGTCACCACAACCTCTGCATAAGTCATCCATACTGAGTTTTAACTTCTTCTTATGGTAGCCTAATTGGTTGTGACCATTACCTACTTTACTTTAACTAGTGATTTTAGGCCTTAAGTTTTGGATTCTTACAAACAAAAGGAGAGAAGGCGAAAAAAATGAATCCTGTATTTCTGTCTGTCTGTTCCTCGAACCACTTCATCGATTTTCTTAAAACAAAATTACTTAAAGTTTTTCCCCAGAGGCGAAATTGAAATTTTGTTTAAGCTTCAAACATAATACCTACTACAGTTAGGAAAGGAATTATTTATATCAAAACGCCTCTTACCATTTTGTTGTTTTGTTTGTCTTTAGCTTCTATTCCCACGTATGGTCGGAATTTTGGAAGAAGAAAAATTACAAAAAATTGTTTTTTTGATCTTCGACTTTTTCTTTAACGACTTAACTGATTTTGATCAAAATTTTTATAAATGAAGTCATTTAAAGAATTGTTTACTGCATATACAATGTAAATTTCCGAATAATATTTTAGGAATCTAAAAAAAAAGTTAATTGTATTTAAATGTTTAAAAATCGGTATTGAAAATCTATGATTTTGATTAAAATTTTTGTGTTAACTAATATCAGAACGTCTACTAAATTATTGGGAACAAAAATTAACTATCGTTTAAAAATCGTAGTTTTCATAAAGCCATTTTTTTGCTTTTCGACTATCTCCATATCTGTTCAAGCAATTTTAGTGAAATTTTGTACACAAGAGCTTCTGATACTGCATATCAAAATTATTAAAAAACAAAATGTTTTTTTTTTTTTTTAATTTCAAAATTAATTTTTGAAAATTCGATATTTCGGTTGATTTTTTTTTTAAATTAATTTTTAAAATCCGCATGGATAAGTACTAAAAACTAATCTTTTTTTGTTTAAAAATACATATATTCAAAATTTTGTATACAAAACAAAAAAACCGCTCCAATGATTTTTTTAAAAAAATTCTCATAAATTGAGATTTGTGTAAGATTTCCCTTGGTTACATTGCGTTGGTGTCAAATTAATTGCAGATAATTTTTTAATCAATTTATTTCTAATTTTATTGATTTTTTTTACATTTTTTCAGTCTAAACGAACTAAAATTCGATGCATATGTGCGAAGTGCAAGACAGCACGGTGCTATTTACGGTTCATATTTATGTACTCACATAATACTTTCTTAAATTAGACTTAATTTTGCAGGTGGCATACAGATACAATATAGGCTCCAAAATTAATAAATTTCTTTTATCAGATGATATCTAAGTTTTTGAAATTATTAAGACTTTAAAACCATAGCGTGATCGTACATAAGATTAAGTTCGTGCCACCCAGTCGTGCATTTATTTTTTTTTAGCAATTCTCAGAAATGAATTTTTTTGTTAACTTCAAAAATAACAATACCTGCAGTAGGTACCTACTACAATTATGACAGGGCTTATCTCAAGCTTATCAAAGGCTCTTACGGTTTTGATAAAAAAATGTATATTTGTTATTCGCGGTTTGGTTAAAAAAAAATACCAAAAATTGTTTGTCTTTCTCGTTAACGACCTAAATAATTTTGATCAAAATTTTAATAATTAAATCCTTTAAAGTCGAAATTAATATATTTTTACAATAATAAATAATATTTGTTAGGTCTAAAAAAATTTTTCTTTTTTGAAAAATCTTAAAAATTGGTCAGAGGATTTTATTTGAAAAAAGTTTTCTGGAATGTATATTAATTTTACTAAAAATTGAGATTTGAATTTTTGGAATTAAAAAAATTAATAAACCCCTCTGAATTCTTGAAGAAAAAAAAAATAAAAAACAAAAACAAAACAAAAAGTTTTTGTTTTTTATTTTTTTTTTCTTCAAGAATTCAGAATGGTCAAGTCGTGCATTTTATTTGAATATGTGGTTCTATTGAAGCAAAATTTTTCTTTTAACTCACCTTGAAGAGGTCGCTCCATAGAATTATTTTGGCAATTTCAAATTTTCGAAAAAAAAAATGTTTATATCTACGTTTTTGATTTAAAACTTCAAACTTGTTATACCTGACTTGGTTTCTATAAAACTGCGTTTCAGGTTTCCTAGTGAAAACTTCACATGAGAAAAATAGAATAGTTAGTATAAATATTTTTCATCCATCAAAAAAATCTTCATTTCCCAAATTTTGATCATGCCCCAAAAACACCAACGAAACTATCTATTATTATTTTTCTATTTAAACCTTATTAAAAAGTTTAGACCAGGATAATAAAACCTTAACAAAAATCTCCTCGTTTTCAAAAGATTATTACCTCTTATCTCAACTAGAGCGTTAAATAAAAAAAGCTAAAACTGAGAAAAAATAAAAAAAATATCCTCTTCTAATGCCAATTACTCTAATTGCATACAAAGTGGATAGGTTCTGAAGTAGGTATATATGTAGTTGTTAGTAGAGGTGTGGAATTTTTACGAACTTCCATTTATAGTGCCTACACGAATAAATATGTATGTAGAAGTTTTATAACTTTCCCTGTTCTGTTCTCTCAATAGGTAGGTACACGGAAACGGACATCCCCATAACATTTTCATAGGAAGCCAGTAGGAAGTTCTATACGTACTCTCTTTTTTTTTTAAATTTTGTATTAAGCATCTGCTTTCAGGAATAATGCTGATGCTAGGTATAGGTACTTGATGATGTACGTGCGATGCATTTTCCTGTGCAACAAACTTTCTCGCATAAAATAAATGAAAACCATCACGTACATATACATACATAGGTTCCTCTTTATATAGAAAGAAAAATAATAAAATCCAACTTTTTTCCGGACAGATAGATCCTTTTACAAAAAAAAACAAAAAACCTTAACCCTCACCTACAATTTTTGAGAATGTTCTCGAAAGACCGCGAGAATTGCAATGCAATGTGCGAGCGGACCGTTTATTCATCTCCTTTTTGCAAAACAAAATGAATTGCAAATTTCGTCAACAACTATATATAACAAAGGATACAAAAAAAAGTGTCCTTTCACAATTGACACATTAGAACGAACACACCGAGCTGAAAGTTGGACCTTCTCTCTAAAAAACAATCACTATAGCGCATACCTATCAACTTTACGCCTGAAGGCTTTACACTTTAAACTCTATACGTACTGTTGCTGGTCTTCTGCCATCAACATCATCATCTCTCGCCAAAAAAAAAAAAAAATTACATCACACAAGAATAGACAGCGAAATTTACCCCCTGTGATTCTATTTGTACCGAGAATCCATACACACACAGGATGGAGATATCATCCTGCGACCTTCAATTGTTTGCCAGACTCTTATCCGCGCATTCTTCCTGCCTGCCTGTGTAAATAAGTATACCTTCATTTCCTACCAATAGCTTGTCAAGCTATATGAAGCTGGATCTGTGTAGGTTTATGTAAAAACAAAGAAGAACAAAAAAAATCCTTTTTTTTTTCACAAAAATAATGACTCATGGGGATATTTCCTGCTTTTTTGGTCTTCCGTTACCGTTTCGCTTTCGTGCATTCGAGCGATGACACACACAGCAAGGAAATTCAAATGAAAGTAATAAAAGGATTCAAAAGGGTGTATGACATTTGTCATGATGGCAATGGCACTAGCAATGGTATGGTATAAACTGGCATCGGCATGTGGATCAGAATCGGCGCATAACATACAGTTCTAATTATACAGCAGAGATTGAGGCCGAGGTTAGCAAAGCAAGAAGGATGACAAAGGAGAGGAATGGGAGAATGAAACCGAACCGAGACGAGACCGAGCCAGTCAGATTGTGCTAAGGCCAGCTATCAGGAGTGTTGGCAGCGAACGATTCGGAGACAATTGTGTCGGAGCTAATAACGATTAAGTGCACGCAAATTTAACATATGATGAAAATTCGAAGAAAGGGTTGGTAGCATTGGCGATGGCGATGGGGTGATGGCGATGGCAAAAATGGGGTAGATTTATGCAAAGAGATTGAGTTGTTGTGGAGGAGAAGATACAACGAGCAAAAGGCAGTTAAGTGAATAACAGATAATGTTTGTTTAGAGATAAAGGGTTAATGGGTGACACTCTGACTATATTACAGATACATAATGTAAAGATACTTCCCATACTCTCTCCCTTTTCTCTCTCTATATACAAAGTGGCATAACTTGAAAGAGAATTTATTATTATTGTTGAGACAGACAACCATTTTTGGTTGAAAAGCGAAAGATTTCATTCTAAGAAATCGAATTAAAATGGAAAAAGTAATGAGCTATGACTTTGAAGGATAAGAGAGGAAGAAATTTGAACAATGCTAAAAGAAATAAGGTGTTATTTATAAATAATTTAAACAAAAGCTCTTTGAACTTGATTCCTTGAGAGATCTTCTGAGAAGAATAATAATAGGATAAAAAAAAATACTCGAAGAAGTAGAACCAACTTTAGGAAATTTATATATGACATAAGATTCCCAGAGAATCAACAATGGCGACTTTTTAGAAAACAAATATATTTTATTTAAATACAAATCTAGGTATACATGCTTGTTTTGGAATCGACGCCATCTTCAAGAATGTTAATTTACATTCATTTTTGTCTTTCCTTTTGGACCGAAGTGAAAAGTATGATAAGCAAAACTGTACTATTCAAATTTTGGCATTAAAGTTATCATTCAGATCAGTTTTTTTTTTCGAAAATGTGTTAAAAAAAAATATTTAAAAACCCGGTACCAAGCTAATAGTCGAGTGCCATTTTAACTCACACTTCCTTTGCATATTATTTTCAATATTTCGGCAGAAATGCATCGATGGCTGAATTCTTTAACGCATTTTCAATAAGCTAAGAAATGGAAACATAAACATCCCTGCAAAGCAAATTGTCCCAAAATGTAGTAGATTTTTGTTTTCTTGCTCAAGTCTAAAGTCTTGTTTTTTTTTTGCATTTGCCTTGCATGTGCTTTACTCCGCAAATTTGCGTTTAAGAATTTAGCCAATATTTTAGACCAAATATTTAAAATACTTACTTATTTATTTAAGCGGCTCCCCGGGAGCACGAAGGTTCTCAGTCATCCTGCTTTCATTTATCAATACCAAGTGCTCTGGGAACCGCAATGGCTTGATATTTAAATTGGAAGTTCGGTCTTTTCCTGTCGTCTTGAACCTGTGGGATGGAATTGGAATACTCTTGGCTTGAGCATTGCTGTTCTTTCGCTTGATAAAGCTGGGCAAACATATGTATAGCCAAGGTGTTTTTATGTTCTGGACATATTGGTACAGCTCATAGAGTTCAATTAGTCAAAATACCCTTCGACATTATGGTCGCAAGATATTTCTTGTACTAAGCAAAGATGTGATAGTATCTATAAAAAAAGAAAAAAATAAAAAAATTTGTTTTCTTTTCAAATAGCACACTATTAAATCTCCCCTTCAGCTGATCGCCCAACACTCGACACCGGATACAGCACGACTGCCAGTATAGTGCTTTTGAAATGCATGTACGTCGTTGTCTCACATGCAAGAAGTTTTAAAATCATTTCTTGTGTCAAAAAACAGTGGTTTCCTTGGGTAATTCTTTGCTGTATTTCCATTGCACTGTTATTCGTGGAACTTATGTTTATTCTGAGGTATATGAACTCCTTAACTGTACTTTGAAGTCTCTGCTTTCAGTAGTAAAATTGTGGACAGATGTTTATTGATATCAAATACTTGATCTTGTCCTCGTTCACTTTAAGACCAAAAAGATTCTCCTTTTCTACACATCACCGCCTTAAAGAACTCATTACAAGAGCATGTTGGGAGCTGTTAATGATGTCAATATCGTCCCCATACCCTAGATGTTGTGTAGATTTGTATAAAATATTACCTTCCTAGTTAACTAGTCGGCCTATTTGCTATAGAATGAAATTGAAGAAATCACATATCATATCACATTTCTTTGCTGAATCCCTGTGAATGTTTGAAAAAAATTAAAAGAGCTATTCCTCAGTTGCATATTCTAATGTCAGGCGGAACAGCTGGATAAATTTTCCCCAATATTCCGATTTTGGCCACCGCCAGTGGCCAGTGAAAAAATGATGAGTCTCGTTTTCTGCTGTGATGGAACCCAAATCGGTACTTCCCGTAGCTTTCCCATCAACACATTCCTTCTGTATTTGAAGAAATCAGGGTATAAGTAATCAGAATCGGTGTTTTTGTTGTTTCCCGCTTTAGGATGTCCATTTAGCATCTGCTAGAAATACTGCTTATTCTTCCCTGTGCTTCCGTAACTAGGTTACCTTTGCTGTTTCGAAAAACCTTGGTTCCTATTTCAAAACCAGCAGCTCGTTTCATGGCTTCTTATAAAACCTCTGGGTATTGTTTCGATTGCAAGACTCTTCGATCTCCTTGTGCTCTTTTTTTCTACATAGGATCTTCTCGTTCCTTTTCCTGGCATGATACTCTTCACAGAATGATATTATTTTGCGTAGCAGCATTTTCGCATTTCACCATTCATATACAATAATATGTATAGGTAAGGTAAACAAATATAACAATATCAATGTATTTAAATTTCAATTTTAAAATGGAATTAATTTACCTCCTTATTGAAAAAAAAACGGAATTGGTTTCATGTCAATATTTCCAATCAAATTGAGGTTAATTATGTACAATCTTTTTTGATAACTTTAATTAAAGTATGAAATTAAATGGAAAAAAAACAATGTTTATATTAACACAATTTTCATCATTTTTCCATTAAATAAACAATCGAATTGAAAATGATGTCAAATAATAGTGAACCCCATAATTGGAATTTTTTGTTTAATGATTCAAAATCAATTTAAAGGTAGAACTTAAGGTCGCACTTACCTACATGATAATTTGTGCTTATTCTTATTATTATCTGAATATGAAATTTTAATCAAATCATTAAAATTGGGGCACTCAGCACCTCTTATAGACCCCTCGCTAAGGCCCTGATTAACACCTATTTAGATACACTCTGAATGTGAAATATTATCAACATACAAAATTGTATCCATACCGTGGGAAACATTTCCGAAAACCAAGAATTAGGGAAAGTGGGCGTGGCAGTGAGTGGATTTTAACGAAACAAATTTCGAAATTCTCACTCATAACAACAAACCTCTAAATTTTTTTCCAAATCGTTATAACCGTTTCAAAGTATGAAAATGAAAAAAAAAATAATAAAAGTGGGCGTGGCAGTATCTAAAACCATTTTCTTAGTATTACTCCCGTGCATTAAAGACAGTTTAAAAATGTCATCAAAATAATTTCAGTCGTTTCCAAAGAAAGGAGGTGTTTCTAAGAAACCATTAAATAAAAAAAAGTGGGCGTGGCAGTGGGTGAATTCTACTTAAATAAATTTTCATCACAATAAACTCAAATTTTTATCCAAATAATTTGAGTCGTTTTCGATAAACCAACAAAGTAAGGAAAGTGGGCGTGGCAATGGGTGGATTTTACTAAATGCAATTTCTTAATTTTTGTTTTCTTGGTCATCCATCAGAAAAAACTTTGAAATTTAAATCCCAATCGTCAGAACTTTTTCTTAAAAACCAATAAACAATAAAAGTGGGCGGGGCAGTGGACAAATTTTACTTCATCAAATTTTAATTTTTTTTCTTCTTAAGAACAAACTTAAAAAAAAAAAATCATCTAAATCATTAAAATTATTTTCGAGAAACCAACAAATAAGTAAAAATGGAGGTGTGGCAGTGGGCGGATTTTTAAAATTTAATTCAATCCAATTTTGAGGTTTTATAAACTCACAACGAATAAACACTCATGAATCATCTGGTGCATTCATTCCTCAAGTTCAAAATTTAACGAAGGATTATTTTTTACAAAACCAATATTTCACCACAAGACCAATTTAAAACAACAAAAAAAAACTCAGGTAAATTGAGAAAGTCCTTTAATTTCATCCTCTGCATCACAACTCATTGTAAATTACCTCCTTTTTAGGCCACATGCATCAACTTAAGCGAATACGTATACCTACTGCTGCGGCCAAAACCACCGCAAGTCATAAAATTCAATAATAAAAAAAATATACATGCATAAATGCTAAATTAAAAAAAAAAATAATAATAATGCTAATAGCACGCTCAATAACCGACAATATTTTCCAGCAGCAGCAACACACCATCAGACAACCCATAATTATCTCTGACGTAATGACATCCTATCCTCATTTTCCAGAGCAAGTCTTTTATAGTAGTTATGTTGTGTTGTTGAGCTGAATCTGATGGTGGGGCATCCATAACTACTATACGACTATACCTACTATTGCAGCATATTCATAAAATGAGGACACAAAAGGAGGTTTATAATGAAACTCAAAAAAAAACAAAGGAAAACAAAAACAAAATGAAAATAAGGCAAATTACCCCGCCATGCTGTTTTATGTATTCCTGTGATAAAAAATAAAGTGAGACCTAATTTTTTATAGGAAACAGGACTATAAAGAGGAATATTATTTTTTGTTTTGCACCAATGAAAGAAGTTTCAGAGGCGCCTCTATAATTTAGCCACTTCCATTTACAACCTTCTTACACCTACACATCATCTGACTCGCGCCAACAACGAGATGATGATCCGTTAATATAAATATTTTTATTTTATTTTTTACTCCTCAACACTCCTGTCTGCATGATTGTGGCATATTTCTACAGTTTTTCCTTTTTATCCTTGTTGCAATAAAAAAATAAAAAAAAGAAACAAAAATCTTCAATTTTTATAAATCTCCGAGTGGAAATGTAAAAATTCCAATTAGTTGTTCTAAGGTGAAAAAAAAAGAAACTTTGGTTTGGTTTGGTCGGGAATGATGGTTGGATATGGATAGTTTTGACTAAAGTGGCTTTTTAACATCCTTTTTTTTTTCCTCGAACCTCCATCCACTGGCACTGGCATTGCATTCATTCACCTGAGTTTTGAAGAATATGGGAATCTAGAAGAAAAAAAAATCCTTTAAATTAATGATTTTTTTTTGGTTCATGAATAGAAGAAGACGAAGGAGAAAAATGAGATGAAATATACCACGACCTAGCGACTGACGGATCGACACTTCATGACGTTCGTCGCCGCCGCACCGCCGCGCCGACATAGAAAAAGGATTGTTGAAATAAATTTGCTTTCTCGAGAATACCAGAATCAGGAAAAATTCAAATGGATTCCTTCGAACGTTGGATGTGCTTTTTGATGTAGTATACCTAAGGAATACATATTATACTTCTTCTTTTTTTTTGTTCATACCTAAGGTAGTTTTAAGTAGAAAGTAGTGAAATATTGCATGGGAAGAACTCCAAGTCATGAGATGCATAAAGAAGGAAGGAAAGAAACGTAACGAAAGAAACGGAATCTCATATCACAAAATCTGGGAGTAACATTAATTTGTTCTCTCTTGTCTTTTTCAGCTATTACAAGTTTTATTACTACTTAATGATGTTTAAGAAGTTTTTCTTCTGTTTTTAAACAAACAAAAAAATGGGAAAGGAAAGACGGTTATTGTTTTTTTTTTTTTTTTTTTTTTTGTTGAAGGAGGGATCAAAGAGACTTGAGAAAGATGAGAGGAATTTTTTTTCTTTAAGAAGAGGATTAAATATTCTTGATTTTTTGCGGAAAAGTTTTTTTTTTTTATTACATTTGGACGATAGATAAGGAAGGAAGATCCTTATGAATTTAGGGAGCTATGTGAAGCCAGAAACCCGACCACCTCAAAATTTTGGTTTGAGGTCTATTAAATTCGTTTGTCTAGGCAAAAAATTAAATTATTTCTCCACCTTCAGGAAAGAAGATATTAAGTTTTTCTTCTTTTTTATAGCAACACCCCCAAGAATAAAAAAGTCTTTTACCGCCTCGAATTTATAATTTAATTGGATGGGACTAAGTGCATTCATTTGTCTACCGGCTATTTATGATTGTTAATCAAAAATATTCGTTCGATCATCCTTAGTTCAAACGTTATACAATATTCCTTTTTTTATAGCAACACCCCCACAAACTAAAAAGTCCTCTATCGCCCACAATTAATAACAAAGAAGAATGGTTCCAAGTGGGATCGTTTTTCCACCTGTTGCTGCTTATTTGTTCACGAAAAAAAATTATTCATCTTTTCTTTTTTTTTATAGCAACTATTAAGACCTTAAATGTCGAATAGCGCCCTCAATAGATAACTTAGGAGCTTTGGACCAAGTGTGCTCGATTGTTAAATGGTGTCTTATGATTGTCCACCAAAAAATTTCGTTTGTTAAAAAAATATTCAGCTTTTATATTTTATGGCTTCAAAAACACAATTTTATAGCTCCAAACACATTTAGCAGAATGGTTTATTGGAATCGTTTGTCCACTATTTGTCCATGTTAATTACAAAAAAAAAAAAGGTCCAAGCTTATTTCAAAAGTTATTCAACATGACTCTTTTATAGCAACACCCCCAAAAACAAAAAAGTCTTCTGCTGTCCCGAATTAGTTACTTAGTTGGAGGGGACTAAGCGCATTCATTTGTCCACCGGCTGTTTAAGATTTTCCATTACAAATTTTCGATTGTGCACCCTCAGTTCAAAAGTTATTAAATATTCCTTTTTTATAGCAACTTCCCCATAAACTAAAAACATGTCCAAAGCTCACAATTAATAACATATAAGGAAGTGGTTGAGTGGGATCGTTTGCTCATCCACTGTTTATTATTATCCACAAAAAAATTTCATTTGCCCAATCTTAGTTCAAACATTAATCAACTTTTCTATTTTATAGCATCAAAAACATAAAATTCAGATCTCATTTAGCGAAATGGTGTTTATCACAATCGTTTGTCAACCGTTTGTCAATGTTAATTCGTGAAGAAATAAAATTTTCCCACCCTTAATTCAAAAGTTATTCAAATTTTCTAATTTATAGCAACTCCCCCAAAAATTAAAAAGTCTACTGCCTACAATTTATGGCTAAGAAGGACAGAAGCAAGTGGGTTTGTTTTTCCACCGTCTGCTTATGGATTATCCATCAAAAAATTTCGTGTGTCTATCCCTAGTTAAAAAATTATTCAACTTTTCTATTTTATAGCATCCAACCAACCAATTTTTTTTTAAGACTGGTTTTTCTGACAGTGTTCGTAAATAGTTCTGCAGGTCTGTTCTATATGCAATATCAAACCATCAGATTTCAAAATTATAACAAAATCTAATATCCTCTCTAGGGAATCACATAACAATGCTTTGTATCAAATTTTAAGCCATTAGGGCTCTAGCTCCAATTGGAGTGGAGCCGCATAAACGCACAGACAGACGCTCAGACCGCGACGACGGGCGGTATGTAAAAACTCTTAAAAAAATGACCCATTTTGCTGACACCACAAAGAGTTGAAATTTACATAAATTAACTATCAGGCGTTGATCTGACTAAACATTCAAACATCATTAATCTTCATCTCCAGATCTCCAGAATTTCAGAAAATTTGCTATAATTGCATTCCCATTATATGTGTGTGTTTTTATTTCTATCTTAATGTCCACAAGGTCAATTGGGTTCAAGTAATTTCTACAAAAGTTTGCATGTCTTTAATAAATCAACAAAATTTCGCACATTAAATAATAATTGAATTAAATCCTCAAAAAAAAAAATAAAATTGTTCAGTTCTTCCCTTTTTTTGTAGGTATATCATAACCTTTGCTCATACATATACCTGCCTATACGTATGTATATATGTACCAGACTTCCTTGCACGAATATAAATGACAGTCAATAATCAAAATGAGTATGAGTCGTCGACGTCACATGTCAATTTCAATTGAATTAATAAAAAAGATAAATAAATCAAAAAAAAAAAAATCAAGACCTGTCCGACATGTTAATCACTTGTCCACTTATCACTCTCGTCGTCGTCGTCGTGTTGTCCGGCTGCATTTATAGTCGCAATCGTCATATTCTATAATCGTCATCATAAGGCACTAAGAGGAGTGTGGTTCTCTCGCACAAAATATAATTTATATTAATGTTTTGACATTTTTGTAAATATTATATTTTAAACGATTTACATGTGCTCAGTTTCACTTGGCCAAAAAAAAAAAAACAGAACGCATACGATTCATTTTTCCCTTCTCGCAAAAATAAAAATAAAATAAATCCATCTGATATTCCAGTCACACAACATAATATTAAAACATTGCAACCAGCAACGCAACAAATTCATAACACGAACACACAAAACGACCTTAACTGAAGCACACTATGGTACAAAGGACTTTCTTAAGTTGGATAAAAATTTGAATGAAATTGTGAATTTGTCGAAATTTTTCGTGAAATAAAAAAAAAAATTCGCACTTGGTTTTTTTTTTTTTTTTTTTTTAAATAACCCCTGGTAATGATAGGAGTTAGGTAACAAGCGGTGGTTTTTTTCACAAAAATTTTACGACAAATCTGCGAAAACTTTTAACGAATTCCATTTTCTGTTTTGGGTTAATTTTACCTCCAAGGCATTATAGGACGGTATTAAAAAAAAACGCGAAACATTTTATTCTTTAACCACAAATTTACGACAAATTGTATTCCATTCCATTTCATTTCTTTCACAACAATTTTACGACAAATCTGCGAAAACTTTTAACGAATTCCATTTTCTGTTTTGAGTTAATTTTACCTGCAAGGCATTACAGGGCGTTATTAAAAGGAAAACGTGAAAATTTTTTACTTTCACGACAGATTTACATAAAAATGTATTCTTTCCTGATAAATTACCTTCACGAAAATTTTACGACTGATTTACGAAAAAATGTATTCTTTCCCGATAAATTTACAAAAAATTGTATCCTTAAACGACAAATTGTATTCTTTCATGACAAATTCACGACAAATTCACGACAAGTTTGTGACAAATCCACGACAAATTTACGACAAATCCACGACAAATTTACGAAACTTAATCCAATTATTAGAATCTTAAAATTTTGAAGTGGTAATGCTAACTTGACGATGCTTCAATTGGTGCTAAATTTAACCTATTTTGTCCCACTGTGCTAACACCAATATAGATATACAAGATTATTGTTCTTGCTGATGATGATGATTCACCCCCTAAAAGTAGAGTGTTATTATTATTATGGTCTGGTCAGGTATGTATAGCACCCCCAATTTCACTTGACTATATAGATATACATATGTATGTACCTACCATCATAATAATAATCGCCCTTAACATATTTGGCCACAGCAGTGACATATCCTCTGCAATAATAAATGAACATATAAATACACACAGTACGTACAGAATTTTAGATTCAATAAAAGGATAAAATTCTAAGAAGGGGCTTCGTCGTCATAGTCCTCGTTGTCAACGTTAAGTTAAGTCCCTAAGGCTATGCTCTGTTTTCTAAATGGTTTGACATTGTCACAAAAAGATATCCCCAGTTAAAGGAGAGAAGAGTATCCTACAAAAATGAGGTCGACAAAAATAGGCAATTCAGGTGAAGGAAAGGCTCATAAGTTGCCCCCAATAAAAGTAAATTAAACGACAATGTATATAAAATATGTAGCTATACCTTTCATCAAAATAGAGGAGAGTCGTCCTTTTCCCGAGAATCCAAGGTGGGTTAAGAAAATGAGGCCATTTCGTTTTCACAGATAAAATACAATCTGTTGTATTATTTTTTTTTCTGTCACCAGGAATAAAAGTATGTTTGTGTGGTCCTGATAGGTATGTCTGTCTATAAAGTATCTATATATAAAAGGTCGAAATTATAGGAGATCTAAAATAAAAGGTGACAATTTAATGGATGCACCATTAAATAAACTGATGATATGAGTCAAGTGAAATGGATATAATCCCAATATAACTACCGTTGACATCAGATTCAGGCTCAAGGGACAGCTAGACAGACACCACAAAATGTATTTAACGATCAATTTATTTGGTCTATTTGGGCAAAGGGCTAATATGTATTTTCTATATTGTATCTAACTACCTATGTATCTATCTATCTATCTACTTAAGCTATAAATCTAAGGGAGTACCTACCACCTATATTCACTCGATTTATACACATATATAGAAATTGCAAATAAATCACGTAATTGCAAATGTATCACATATACCAGTATGGTACTCGTAGTGGTATATATAGTTGAGAGATTTGTGTGATGTTGTTGAAAGCTAAAACGAAATTTCGCGATAAATTCCGTGGTTCGCACCCACAATTACAACGACAACTCACAAAGGGTAGGTTTGTAGGTATATATTATAGTCTTCCTACATTTTGAGATTTATGTATAGAAGGGAGGAACAAATGAACATTTGCTTTTCATCTCCGGTTTTAGGGAGCGCATATAATGTACATAGGTATAGAGTATTTTCCGAATGTGATTTTATTATCCAGAGGGACTCTGTCTATATAGTGATTTAACACTCTGTTGGCATTTAAATTTAGAATTTAGTTACATAGACTCACTATAGGGTCAAAAAAGCAGTTAAGTATGCATAATTTGAGTATTGATAAATGTTTAACGGAACTAGAAACAAGGATAAACCTTATAAAATGTGGCTCTGGAAGTCTGGACCAGACAATATTTTTGCACAGAATATTTTTTATATTCAAATAATATTACGTACAGCTGGTGTAAGGTCGGCATAAAATAAATAGACGAATATATAAATATCTACATTTTGCTTGTCAGGGCTATGCTGTTTAATCGCTGCGTACTTGGTCCTTATTCAAAAAAGAGAGACCATTTAATACAAAAACTCAAAAAAGTTTAGATATTAAGCCTTTTCAAGATTTATTTTCTTGAAAATCTCTTAAAGCTTGTCAGCCTTTTTATTTATTATACGAAGTGAGCTGTGTGTTGCGGGAACCCTGAAGTCAAAAAAAAAAAAAAAAAACGTAAAAAAATTTAACTTTGTATACCTCCCTCCCAATATTTTAGGTTCGAGGTTCTGGCATCACACCCAGCTATCGAAGTGCGCATTAAGTCTTTTTAACATCATCATAGGTTCTTAAAAAAGTTCCAGCAATGGTATGGGCGCCTTAAATTTTTCGAAAATGAGTCGTATCTACATTTGTCGAAAATGTGTTTTAAATTTGTCAAAAATGTGTCGTAAATTTGTCGAAAATGTGTCTTAAATTTGTCAAAAATGTGTCGTAAATTTGTTGAAAATATGTCGTAAATTTGCTGAAAATAATAATAAAAATATAAAAAGTCGGGTGCCAGGTTCACATAGGTATAAATTAGTCGTAAAGAAAAAAATATTACACTTGATTTTTTTTAAAATAACCTTGGTAATGCTAACATAAAAGTTAAGTGAGCTTTAACATCCCTCAAAGTATGGGAAAAAAAGACGAATGTAAGGAATGTGTAAATAAGTGTCGTAAAATTCTCACAAAATAAAAAAAAATGTCATTGAAATATGCTGTAATAGGATTTTTTGTCATATTTTGTCAATTTTTTTGAGAAAAAGAGGCGCTTGAATTTTTTTTTTTTTATTTTACGTCGATTTTACTACAATTTTACAACAATTATTAACACATTCGTTTTTCTGTTTCGTTTTTGGTGGGAGTAATGTTTACTTAACAGTTAGTAAATTTTTCGTAAAAATCAAAAATAAAGAAAAAAAAAATCATTGTTGCAGCTCAAAAAAATAGTAAAATATGAAAAAAAAAGCTATAAAACAATTTCTCAATGACATTTTTTTTCGTTAACGACAATTGTACGTAAAATTAATCACACATACTCCTATAATTTGTTTTTGTTCATAATCCTCTATTTAAAGGAGTGGTAATGCTAACTTAACTTAATAAAAGGTTATTAAAAAAATAAAAACAGAAAATATGTGTGATAATTTTTTCTTTACAACAAATTGCGACAAATTCACGAAAATAATTTTAAAATTGTCGCCCCGTTTTTTTCAAAAAAAAAAAAAAATACTTAAATATGACAAAAACCACAAATTTACGACAATTAATCACTTGCTCTTTTTTTTAGCTCATTTTGAAGGGGGTGGTACTTTCAACTTGAATTTCAAAGAGTTATTAAAAAAAAAAACAAGATCGACATTTTTTTCTTTCACTACAAATTTACGACAGTTATATATTTCGTTAAGAAATACTTAAAACAAATAATACAAATACAAATTTCCCGTGAAAACTAAGACACATTTTTAAAGTCCGTGTTTTACTTTCGTCTTGGAATGGTAATATCATCGCCCTTCAGATGTGTAAGCGTTTTTTTTTAAATTAATTATTATTGTTCACGATTTAAAAAAAAAAACGTTTTTATCCCTTAATAATTTCTTCAAGCTCCATTAGAACTAAAAATCTGCTATAATTATACTCCATTTCTACTAAAAAAAAAAAAATATAAAATATTTTTCAAATTTATTAGATACAATTACATTTTCACAAAAAAAAAATAATTCCATTAATGTTCATTTTTCTGCCTCGAAAATTACAAATGTTCATTAAAATACCAGTTCCAGTTCACATTAATTTATATATATTTCTTTAACAAAAAAAAACAACCCCACTCAGCTATTAAATTTAATTAAAGTCACTGGGCAGATAATAATTAATAAAAATAAATGACCCTCAACGAAAAACTTGAGAAGCGAAAAGAACGAAATTTAAAAAAAAAAAAAAAACCTACAAAAATCTCTAATTATCTTCAAATCCAAAATAATAAATCCTAAATTAGGTTCATTTCCTTAGTTTCTCTCTAGAGGTACGGTAAACCCAAAAAAAAACAAGTTCCCTTATTTATTTTTTTATTTGGTTAATAAATTTTTGTACATCTTCATATTTATGTTCTGCAGGCATTTGCACTTCTTATTTTCAGCTCAAAAAAAAAAAAACAGGATATTATTCCATCGAATATTATATACACACACAAACAGCCGTTACCGACAGCCCTCTTTGAGGCTCATTATTATGTTTTCCTTCATGCTTAAGCGTAAATTGCCTCAAAATCCCGCTCATAAATTTTAAAGAAGATGCGAAGCTAAAAAAAAAAATCATCCTTAATTTTGTGTGTGTCGGTTTGTTCTGCGAACTTCACAAGTTTTATGTTGTCCACATCATCATAGTCGGTCGGGAAGAAGGATACATTCACAACCCCAAACTGCTGTACTTCTGTCCCTTCCCAACTCCCCCATAGACCACTTCCCGCCCCCCATCAACAAAAGGAAGTGAAAATATGAAGAATTCACAGTGCAAAAATTCCTTGATCCCCTTAAAGCGCCGCACAATGTGAAAAAATTTGTATTTTAATGAAAGGAATCCCAACCGAGCAAGCAAGCAAACAAGAAAGGAAGGGAAAAAGGGAATAAGCGGATCCTGATGCAGATGGAAAATTTGTTAGAAAAGAAGCTTGTTCTACTAAATCCTTTCGGATTATATTTTGCCATTTTTTTTTTTTTTGATGAATTTTTTTCCTTAGATACAAAAGTTAAATGCCCAAAGGGGAACAATTTGATTTATAACTACTGACTATGCGAGAAAATCATCCCTTGAGGGAGGTTGAACCTTGTTCAAAATATTCTCTGCACTGACGACCGTCAACGGGGTTATTTTGAAGAAAAAAAAAAAACAACAAATTCCTTTAGCCGGGTGATAAGGTTTCATTAGGAATTATTTTATAAGTGTCTTAAAAAAATAAAAGGTAAAATCACATGTTGTGATTTTTTAAAACAAAACAAAAAAAAACATACATATAAATAATAAAGGTTTAACCCTTATTTTCAGCAAATGAATATAACACATTGTGCCGAAATGGCGGAGAGACGTGGGCATAGTCATTATTTTTCATTTTAAGTCAGTGTGGAATTTCTTTATTTGGATAAATAAGATTTAAGAGGTTTTAAATTTCAAGGTTTTTATGTAGTTGGTTATAGTGGTGGTTTCTCTGCCTCTGTTATGTTTTTTGAACTTTTTAAGAAAAATTAAAAAAAAACTCTTGAACACTTTCAGAAATACCCATCAGTTTACCCTTGAGCCCAATTTCGGACGTTTACTGTCAAGTACAGATATTCTTTTTTTAACCGAACTTTACAAATGTAGAATTTTTTATTTTACTCTATTTTTCACTCTCATATTGTGAAATTCACATTCAATGTTTTAAAACTTACTTTGTCGAATTTAAATAAAGAATAACGGTACCGTTCATATAACTGTTTAAAAACCTTTAAAGAAAATCTTATTTTTCTATAATGTCAGTTTGGACATTATGTCTGTTTTTTTTTTATCGGTCATAATATCCATTTGGCCTTTAAGTCTTTTTAAAATGGGCTTTATGTTTTTTGTCAAGGGAAATAATGTCCAAATGGACTTTTTGTCATTTTTAAATAGAAAAAATGCCCAACCTTCTTTAAACTGACTTAATGTCCCACCGGACGGTATTTCTTCTATTTTCATTTTCATTTGGTCATAATATCCATTGAACTAATGAATTTTTGAGATTGGACGTTATTTCTCGACATAATTTCATCATGGCCCTTATGTCCGTTTGTAGGGAATTAATGTCCATGGACATTATGTCCGTGGATGTTATGTCATCTCACCAAAAATCTTTATTAACAATTTTAACAGTCAAGCAGAAGAGTCTAACCATTTCCACACTGGAACGATTAGATATCTTGAATTTGTAGTTAATTTGTCGTAAATTTTGTCTTTAAAGAATAAAATTTGTAGCGCTTGGGTTTTTTTTATATAAGAAAGCATTACAACCTTTTGAAATGAACTTCCCTAAAAATGAATATTTCACTTTCTGTCGTAAATTTGTCGTAAAGAAATTGTCTTTTTTTTTAAATTACCTTTGCTAATGTAAACTTGACTGCCAAGTTATCATTGTCTCTCTCAAAAGTGAATTTACAAAAAATGGTATTTATTATATTGCCATGAATTCGTCGTAAATTTTTCGTGCATGAAACATAACTAACCCCGGAAATGCTAACTTGACATTCAACACCACATCTTAAAATGATAAAAAAAAAAAAAAAAAAAAAACAACTGCGTGATTAACTGTCGTAAATTTGACGCAAAAGAAAAAAGAATGAATTTGTAGTAAATATGTTGTAAATTCAGTCTCGAAAGAAAAAAAAATTTTCGCGCATTTTTTTATAAAGCATTATCACCCCTCAAAATGAAATCAACCAAAGATGAGTATTTAACTAACTGTCGTGAATTTGTCGTAAATTTTTCATGAAATTACCGAAATTGCCGTTTTTTTAACAACTGCTGTTAATGTAAACTTAACATTCCATTATGCGTTATCACCTCTCAAAATGAGGAAAATTATGAAAATAAAAATTAGAAGAGTGTGTTAATAACGGTCGTAAATTCGTTGTAAAATTGTCTTTTTATTAAAAAAAAGTCCTTAAATATTTTTTATTTAAAAAAAAGTGACATTTTTTTCACGATAAATTTACGACAGATTCACAGCATATAATTTACATTCACAACATACTCATTTTTAGTGGTTTTCCTTTTGAGAGGTGGTAATGCTAACTTATTTTAACAAGACCATCGCAACATTTTTTCTTCTTTCACTACAAATTTACAACAAATTCACGACAGTTAATCCAATTATTGGGATGGCAGTCAATTTTCGCAACTAAAGGGTTTTCCAATAAAAGTTTTCATTTTGATATTAAAAAAAACAGTATTTTTAAAGAGAAATCAATCGAAAAAAGTCTAAAGGTGTTAAATCACAAGATCTCGGTGGCTAATTGTGATCACTTCTTCAAGAAATAACACGGTCAGGAAAATTTTCTTAAAAAATTGCGATTGTTTCGTTGCTTGTGTGGCACGTAGCGCCATTTTTTTAGTGAATTTTAACGATTTCAATGCGTTGTTAAAGCATGTATCGTTTCATTTTTAGTAATGGCATAGTTTTTGCTATGTCAAATGTCAAAAGATGACAGCTTCAAAAGTGAGAGCTGCCCAAATAGCGGGATATTCAAAATGAAACCTCTTACTGGAAAACCCCTAATATAGATACATACTCTTTTTATTATTTTTTTTTTGTTTTTTAAGGATCCATCCACCGTATATAAAATGGCATTTTTTGCATCTTCAAACTCCATTATGGTAAACCGCTATCACAGCAGCATACGAGAATTATTTCAAATAATGTTCTTCTGGGTTCTTGCCCGCATACTTTATATTTGTGAAACTTTTAAAGTGCCAAATAGATTCTATTTATATATATCCGTCGAACGATATTTATAGTCTCTCACTTCCTTGATGAATGATTTAGGTCCTTTCGGAAACCATATATATGTAGATCGTCTAGTGGTCCCATTGCCATCACAGAAATACTTCTTGCAAACTGATTGGGTTGTATAGATTCTGCAACCACAAAGTGGATTTCCATCAAATTGAAATGGAATCGAACAATTGTAGGATAATTTCATATATCCTTCAATATCCTTGTTGTGTCGTTGTGGTGCTTCGCGTCGGTCGTTTGGTTCATTTCGTGTAACCAACACAAAACGCAAGTGAATATGTAATTTTTACCTCGCACATTGTAAACATTGAACGATGTTGGCTTCAGCATGGATAGTAGATTTACTATATAAGGACGACGACGTCGGCTATATATGTCACCCCTTTTTCCAAGCTCCAACTTTAATTTTCCAACTCACCAACCTTTTCTGTGCATATTTATCTACTTTTATTTTGATGCAAAGTTCCATGTTGGGATATATTGATGATGAGGGTTGCAACAAGGTATACAAACAGGTATAATTATGTTATGACTGTTGTGAGTGACGAATGCGCGGTCGCATACATGTGGTCTTGGTTCTTTCCGATCCTGAGTCTCATTGTGTTTGGCCAAACAATTGAAGCTTGATTTACCACATGAAAAGCCCTCGATTATACGGAAGGGTTTTTTTTTTTCCTGTGAAGAAGAAGGGAGGGAGGTCTCTGAATCTGAATACGACTTGGATAAGGATCAGAGTTAAAGTTGTAATTTTACAACTAATTTTTTTTTGTTGCATTAGAAATTTATATTAATCTACTTCTCTCTCAATCCTCTTGATCTTTTAATGGTATGGAAATTTCATTGTCCTCCTCTCGAAAACACATCAGCTACATATTTTTAGTGCTTAAAAAAATTGAGAGAAAGTTTGTGTGAGTTTAATTTAATTCAAAACCTACATACAGCTATCCCAGCTCGAAAAGAAAAGGCATTGCATATCAAAGAATGTACTTTTGATTTAGCATTTGAAATGGATATATATTTTTTTGAAAAGAGGGTGCATATATTTTATGTGATGATGGATTCTTGAATATTTGATGGGATTTGCTGTTGGTATTCAAATGGTTTTTCATTAAAGAATGTCCTTATACATACAATACATATATGTATATCAGGGGGACTGAATAGCCCTAAAGAGTTAATTGAGTCTCTTGAGGATTATATGAGAGAAAAGTTGCTAAATATCAGGGTTTTATTTATATATATATTTTTTTCCTTTTTTTTTCTATTTTAAATTTTTAACGTTAAATAACATTTAAACGCCTAAGAAGAAGAAGCAAAACAAAATGCGGTCGAACAAAATATCCACGACTGGATCGCTCTAATCCCTTTTGTAGTTTTAATGTTCACAGCTAATAGTTCAATAAGACAATGATATCTTTAACGAAAAAATATAAAAAAAGGCAAAATTACTAAAAATTAAAATTTGTTTGAATTGTTTTAAAATTTTTTCTTAAATAAAATATTGTTTGAAATATTTAGAACCAACATATCGCAAAATTATAACAAAATCGGACAAGTTGTTAAAAAGCTATACGTGAATATTTCAAAAATAGGTCCATATTTCTTCGAAAAACTTCCAAACCATATTTCGTTATTCGATTTTTTTGTAGGCAAAAACTTGAAACGCAGTTTTCTTAAAATAGCTTTATTTATAACAAGTATGAAATTTGATCAAAATCGTTCAATCTGTTTTCGAGAAAAAAAACCTTGAAAATTCATTTAATTTAACTATCATTTTTCTCTACAAAAATTCGTAGGAATCTCTCTTATTTCTCCTAAGCCCCACTTCAGGCATTTTTTTTTCTCTAATTTCCCAAATTAAAATTAAATCCTTAAAAAAGACCAAAACAGCCTAAAATACAGCCGAAAAGATAAAATTAAATCCTTTTTTTTTCTTAGATCCGTAGACATTATTATCACCAACCAACCATCCAACTTAAACTGTGCAAAAATAAGTTAATGAATTATTTAATCCGTTTATTTATCCCCGAGAAAATTTCTTATTTAGTCTTTCTTTTAACAAAAAAAATACAAAAAAAAAGAGAAGAAGAAAGAAGAAGATTGTCAATTGTCTTTTTCAACTCTAGGAATTCCTTTGGCCATTTTATATAGGTATTGTTTCAATTTCAATTCGCAGGTATTTCTATACGTAGGTACTTTTTGTTTGGTTTCTTAACTTTTTTTAATAGGATCAAAGTTTTGTTTCTGAGGAAAATTAAAATTAACAAAACAAAAAAAGGATTAAAACAAGAAAGTTAAGGTACATAAAATAAAACACGCACAATTTCCAGTTAAGTTTCGTGAAGGATTATGTTTTTCAATTTTGGTCTTTTGTAAATTAAATGCTGAAATGTCAAAGACAAAGAGAAGACTTTTAATAACCGCTGTCGCAGGAGGAGAGAGAGACAAGACCGAGATTGTATGCATTGGTGTAAAAGACTTAATTAAAAAAAAGATACTTCCAGGACAATGCGAATGTTTTTTTTTGTTGAATTTTCAGTAACATAATGGTATACCTACCCTTTCGGTTTTATCAGTTCCTATAGATACCTACCATTTATCAAAATTGCCGAAGAAAAGGTTGTAAGCTAAAAGCTTGGGTTTTCTTTAATTGGTTTATTTAATATTATTTTTTTTTTAAATAAACCTATGCATTTGAATTTCTTGAATATACAGGGTAATTCGCATAAGATGAGAAACAAAAATATAAAGCGTGTATAAATTGGGTCGAGAAGAAAAAAAATTCGTATAAAAGGTTCATTTTCCCCATTTTTACGCTGAATGCTTTTATTTCAATTTAAATATTAAAAAAAAGACTTGTAAAATTTTGAATAAAAAAATCAGTTTGTTAAAATATTTTTTTTAATTATTATTTTTCATTTTTTTCTTTTTTTTTTTCATTTTTAAATTTTTTTTTCCATTTTTTATTTCATTTTTAAAAATATTTCTTTCATACTTTTTTTTAGTTTTCTTTAATTTATTTCATTTTTTAAATTTTTTTTTTCAATTTATTTTCATTTTTTTATTTTCATTATTTTTTCATTTTTTTCCATTTTTTTTCAAAATCTTAAGTTTTAAAATAAATATGTACCTAGGTATTTAAAAAAATATTAATTAAAACGACTTGCTGATGAAAGTACGAATTTCTGGCTTTTAAAACAGATACATTTGTTTTTTTTTTTTTTAATATTTTTCTATTTTAAGTGAATAATTTTAAAGAAAATTTCCCTTCCCGGCCTAATGGATTGAAAAAGACCCCTTCTGTTCAAATTTTTTTTCTCGTCTCGACCCAATCTACACGCTTTAGCCTTTTGTTACATTTGATGCGAATTAACAAGTTCAAAATTTTAAGAAAATCAATTCAGTGGCCTAGGGTGAAAATCAATGTACAGCCGGACAGACAGACAGAATTACGGGAGCAACTTTTTTCGTGTTCGTTTTTATATCAAATTTTTTTAAAATTCCGAGGTCGATTTGCGTCCGTCGTTGTCAGGCCAATTTAATTTTAGTTACAGCCTAAGCATGTTGCCCAATTTGCTTAAAATTTTTTACAGTGCCTTTGTATGTAATCGCCCCAAAATTCGAATTTTTGTTAAGCATCTAACAGCGGTAGCGATTTGTTTTTTTTTTTTTTTTTTTTTTACAAATTATCTAGAAAACGGCTCTAACGATTTTGATAAAACTACGCACCCGTTATAATAAAAGTGATTCTAGTGTTTTCGCATAAGGGAAAAAAGAATTTGACATTTTTGACTTGCGATATATGTACTTCGTACCATATAGGTACTGAATGGGAAGTTATGGATTCGTATAAAAATCGAGCTTGAGATTTTGATCAAAGTTAACTTACGATGATAAGTCGAAAAAAGTGGGTCTCGCAATTCTCTCTGTCGTGCCCTTTCGGCCGCAGCCTAAACAAGAGGGTCGATTTTCTTTAACTTTGCACCTAGCGGTTTTTGGACATTCCCCTCACAAGTTTTTTTATTTTTATAAAGACCAAAAATAACGGTATACCTGCCGTACAAATTTTCTTACCAAATTATGAAAATCTTATTTTTCTCCAAAATTTGCCCACAACTTAAAAAAAAATTCAGTACCTTCCTAAGAAAAAAAAAAAAAAAAACATTTTATAAAAAAAAAATCGGAAAAAAAAACGGCTCAACTGATTTTTACTTTTTTTTATTATAGAAAGTCCTTCAAAAAGTTTAAAAAGTATCTATAAAAAAATTTTCTAATTTTATTTTTGATTTTTAAAATTTTGAGAACTTAATAATTCGAAAATGACGGTTTTTATTTTTATTTTTATTAAACTTGGCACCCAGCAGTTTTTTTTCAATTATCTAATCTGCTAGATAATTAATATAAAATAACTGTCTTTTGACCAAAAATAACGGTACCTTCCTTACAAATGTTTAAAAACACGCAGAAAGACAGGATTGCGACATCCACAAAAGCAGGTAATTCCGCTTCGTTTGACACCTCATGTGGACCAATAACAATTACTTCAATTGGGAAGTTAACAATTCTAAAAAAAAAAAAAAAATATGAAAAATATGACTGTGGTTAACTTGGCCTCGAAGTAACCAATTATTTTTTGTTAAAGAAGACGAATTTAAAAAACTGTTTTTGGCCACCCATTTTGACCACTTAAAGGAAAAATTTTATTGTGAAAAAATATTGAGCCAAAAGAACGCTCCCCAAAAAAAATCGAGTCTTCCAAATTTGATAGTGGTTTTATTAAAAAAAAAAAAAAAATTATGAATCAATGATCATCCAAACAAAGTTTAACGGAGTTTGTCTCTATTCACAAAACATTTGAATCAAATCCACGGTAATCGAGTGTATTGAAGGCCCTTTCGAAATCATTATTACACAAGATCTATATTTATTCTTCCTTTGAAAACAATTTGCTCACTCCAACTTCGTTTTAAGAAAATTTCCTTAAATTCAAATGTCTCAATTTCCGCAACTTGCATGTTTAGTTGTTCTCGATTCGTGTTTTACAACCCTTTTGTATTTAAAGGACTTTGAAGAAGTTTGCAAAAACAACTAACTCTTCATTAGGTACCCACATTTTATACCAGCAGTGTAAAAGTTTTGCAGGACACATTCAACCACCCCCTTTTAGGAAACCAAGAAACACACACAAAAGCAAGTGAAAAGCCTGCCTTATCATAATCAAATTGAATTACATAATTATTCCGGTTGATTTGAACTTTATGTTCGTATATCTACATGGTTATAGAGTTTGGCGATTGAATTTCCGTTCATTTATTACTGAAAATGCATCAGAATATTCGTATGTATGTATATGTAGTGTAGGTGTAAAGGTATATGTTCGTACTTTACGGATTGTTTTGTTGAAAGTTCGGAAGCTTCTTTACTTCATTTGGTCTTTGTGTTCAATGTTGCGGACTACTTTAGCTACTTACATATATATAGGTAAATATATATCGGAATTGAGTTTCATATACGAATGTACTTTCACCTACAACTGTATCGATATATATATGTATGTATAACTTTTGTGCAACGGACACTTTAAGTGGTTTTGTTGTTTTGTTTACAATTTGATTGCTTTAGGGGAGTTCAAGGGTGGTTTTTGGAATCAGATTCGGAGATAGATATTTTGGTTTTGAAGTGGCATTCACCAGCATTTGGAAATCATCAGTATATTTGTATATCTACCCACTCCACACACCTGATGGTAATTACTTAGATAATTAAGTGCCACTGAGTGATTATGAAGTGAATATACGGTGATTTGTTTCGAGTTGTATAGATATGGGGATGTGTGTCTGTAAAATTTGAATCCGAAATGTGTGCAACTTAATGTTATCAGGTTAATTAATTGCAATAGGTATCCTATACAATATACAAGGTTAATCCTATTGGATTTGTGGGTGTGCAGGCATGCAAGTAATTTATACGATTTTGATTTGATGAATTTATGGACAAACGACTCCTAATTTTGGAAAATTCAATAGAAAGTGATTATAGCTATGTAGGATTGTGGTGTATATATTGATTTGATATTTAGGGACTCGCTTACAAATTAAGATTAGAATTAGAAAGAATTATTGGCAAATAGTTAACGCTTAGTTAAGTAATAAGGTATTTATTTGAGAATTATGTATAATGTAAATGTGATACCTACGTGATAAGAGGTTATGTTAAATTAATTATATTTGCAATAATTTAAGATGAATATTCTGATTTAGAAGTTATTGAAAATGAGTAAAATGAGAATGATTGTCAATTAACAAATATTGAAATTCGAAAGTTAAGAAACCAATTGATTATTGAGAATAATGCCAATCATTGTGAATTACAGGAAAATTCGCAATAATCATCAGTTTATCAGTTTTTTTTTTAATCTATTCACTTTTAAATTACCAAATTTTAAAATTTATCAAAAATTAATTTCATCAATTTGATAATCGTAATAGCTGTGATTTTTTCTAGTTTTTTTTTTTGTCGGCTACAATTAAAATGCATGCTATGAAATTTCGCGCGAAATTGTATGCACTTTTGCTCAGCAAACTGTTTCCCAAGGAGAGACTTACGTGTCACTTGGGGGTCTAGTAGGTTATCTGTGGTTTGCCCTCCCACAGATGCCAAAGCCAATAGTCTGTCTTCACGTGCTGTCAATGTTGATGTAGGCTGCCGATCTCGGTACTCATGAGTATTGAAATCATCCGCAAGAGCGTTACGGGTTTCGAGAAACCATGGTTGCTGGGACTGAAAAGCCAAAAATTGTCGCTCAAGGAGTGTCAGATGTCGAAGTTGTGTGTGTTGCTGGTCGGCGGCGTAATATGGGTATATCCCATCGGTGTGTCGACCGAAATACTTCAAGTCCGATGTTAAATCTTGTATTTAATATTGAATGTTGAAATGTGTTGCATGGTCGATAAGTGTCCCCAATTTGATCGTTAGATCTGTCTGGCGATCATATTAGAGACGCTTCATATTGTGAGTACCGGTTCCTAGACTGTTGAGGCACTCATCCGGCAATTACCTGCCCAGGCAGTGGCTAATCTAACCAGATATGAAAAAGCCAGTCTATCTATTTGAGAATGACTCCCTTCTGAGAGTTAGTGGTGGCTTTGGTTAATTCAAAATTATACGCTGGGTGTAATAAATTAGAGGTGAGATAGTCTCTATAGCTGTTCAACGAACAGTCAGGATTATGATCATGGAATTCTTACCCGAAACAACAATAATAACCGGCACTTCTGCCGGTCCTGATGTTGTGAGTAGGCCCAACGTAAAATGAATCTCAAACGGATGTAGTTCACATTAAATCAACTACTAACATCTAGTAAATTGTCAATTTTCGAAACAAAAAAATGCGGAAGCTCAGGAACTCGAGGTTTATAGGATGTGTTAATATCAGCTATTGTCCGAGTGCCGAATTTTTGTCATTAGATCGTAACCAGTATAAATATTACAACTGCATTTAAATGTGCATGTACGACAACGTTACGTATTACACGTACCTTACACGTACACCTTATGTATTATATTTTAAATATATTAAACTTGTGTTAATTATTAGACGTAACGTATTACAAATATTGTATAATACTTAACATATTATAAATATTATATAAGACGTAACGTCTTACAGATTACAGATATTTTATTACACGTAACGTATAGTAAATATTGTATTACACGTAACGTATTTCAAATATACTTTTGAATAATTAAAAGAATTAAAAAAAAAAAAAAAAAAAATTATTGCACTTAACGAACAAAATAATACTAAATAAAACGTAACGTATACAAAATATTGTATTGTATTAGTAATATTTTAATAATCGTAAAGTATTACAAATATTTAACTACACGTATCGTATTAAAAAAATTATTATTGGTAACGTATTACAAATATTTTGTTACACGTAACGTATTTCAACTATTGTATTACCCATAACGTATTGGAAATATTGTATACGTGTACCTTAAAAAACGTTGAATAATACGTAACGTATAGTAAATATTGTATTACACGTAACGTATTATTAATATTGTAATAAGCGTAACGTATTATAAATATTTGATTACACCACAGTGTTTAAAAAAATATATTAATATAGGTAACGTATTACAAATATTGTATTACACGTAACGTATCTCGAGAAGTAAAAAATGTCATACTAAATATTAAAAAAGGTCTGTTTCTAAATTCAAAATTTTGAAGCTTAATTACCTTCATAGAATATAATATCTATTACTGTTTTTATTAATTATTATTAATAGAATTCTCAATAAAAAGGACACTTCAAACATCTAAAAAGCAGTTGCAATTCAATTTGCATAAACTCAAAAGGCATAATTAAACTAGAAACACCAAATAAAATCTGCTACTCGTATAACACTATAAAATTTAATACCCAATCCATGGCACACATAGTTCGGGGGCAAAGCAAATCCACAATAATATCATTTACCCTTTATTTAGCTTTTATGTGTACATAGTCACATTTTAATCGGTGTTGTCAAGTTTAATTAAAATACTCATTATTAGTTTTTGTTATAGCTATACCAATATTTTGGATGGAGTCTGGTTAGAAACAAGAATTCTGAATCAAATGTCCTTATCAACTTGTTTTTTTTTTTTTTATTTTTGTCATGTGGGACAAACTATCCATTGATCCATTTTCAAATGACTGCATAGCTATTTTCGATTTCTGTTTTTATTCGTTTTTTTTTTACTTAATAGATGGGTACTTTTAAGGGCGAATTATGGGTTTGTTAAAATGAAATGCTTGTCATAAGCTTAACATCTGAGTCAGATAAGCCTGTTAGGAGCCATTTGAGCAAGTACATTCGACCCATTTGTGCCTTTTTTTTATTCAAAAAATTCAGATGTAATCTCAATACCCTGAAGGACGTTCCACTTGCAGTATACCGCATGCAAAACCCCCTGCGGGGAAACATCAATACATAGTTGTGCAATGAAATTGTACTTGGTGGTTGATACCACAGATGTACTATTATATAGTTGATGACTGTCGGCCCTTTAGTTGGTTTGGATTTGTTTACTGCGGTGATCCTATCCTGAGGGAATGATGACAACGACTCGACTTCGTCGTCGACATGGAATAGATACAGATACCCGGTGGAATTAATACCTATGTAATATCTATATACATAAATACCTTCTGTAGGTATATTTTGTACTATCGGTATGTGTTTATTTTGATTACTCTTTTTTTTTGGCATCATTCGAGCTATGAATAGAAAATTTGTATTACTTTGAATTGCAGTGTCATCAGATTTTTGTGGTTGACAGAATGAATAGGTATTCAGTATAGGAGACACAGTATAATAATCATGGAACATTGTTTATATAGAGGCTTTTGACATTAATATAGAATCGCAGTTGAAGAAGAGAATAATGTTCTATTTATCATTTTCATTTAAAAAAAAAAACTCATCATATCTCTGTTTTAATAATTTTTATAAATTCAGTCAATTTTTGCTGCGAAGACTATAAGAACCTATTCTTGTTATTAACAACTTTAATTTTAAAGAATGTTAAAAAAGTCAAAAATACAAATTGAGTACATAATTAAGAACATAATGTGAATCATGTTGCACATAATGCATGGAACTTAGGCGTAGACTGAAAAATTGTTAAAAAATCAATATATCGTCGCTATTAAAGGAAACTGGCATAACTCAAAAAACTTAAAACTTCAGAAAACTGATTTAAAGTTATTTACTAAGCCAATTTCACACAAAATCATTTTTTTAAATAATCCGTTTCTCGGGATTCTGAAGGGTTAGAGCCGACTTTACAGAAATAATAGAATTTTTTTTTTGTATCCGATTGGCATCATTAACTAAAAAATCGATTTTTTTGAGTTATGCCAGTTTTCTTGAATAGCGACGATATGTAGGTAAATAGAAATAAATTGATTAAACAATTTTTGAAATTGTTTTGACACCAACGCAAGGTACGCCATCTGATTTCTTACACAAATCTCAATTTATGAGAAAAAAATATTAAAATCGTTGGAGCAATTTTAAAAAAAAAATTATTTGTATAGGTAGATACATAATAAAATTTTTAAAACATTTTTAAGAATTTCTTAGTCTTTATTACTCATTTTCGAAATCTACAATTAAAAAAAAAATAATTTTAAATCCAAAAATTGTTTTTTTGTTTTTTTTTTTTCTTAAATGTTGATATGCAATTTTATTTAAATTTATTAGAATCTCTTATGTTAAAAATTTCATTAAAAAAAAAAAAAAAGTGGTTCTAATGGGAACTATTTTTAATCGAGAGATACATTTTTTTTCCAATAATAGGCGTGTTTTTTTGTAAGTCCAGAGGGAATTGGTCGAAAAAAATGACGTCGGTGCTAAACAATCACCATGTTAAATAAAACAACAACTAATCCCCCCAGAGAATTCTCCGGGCTTAACTTAAGCACACAGAAAAACTGCGTTGCCGGCGTGAATTATCTACTTGTTATCGATAATCGCTGTGGTAATTTTTTTGTGCAATTCCCTCCGAGCTTACAAAAAAACACGCCTAATATGGTAAATAATATACTTATTGGCTCACATAAAAATTTGAATAAAAATCGTAGCAGCCGTGTTTGAGACAAATGATATTTTCCATACTTGTATGGGAGGTACCGTTATTTTTGTTCATAAGAATAATTTTTATTGAAAATCTTTTAGATAATGCTAAAATGCTAAGTGTAATAAAAATCGCCCAAGTCTTTTTCGAATTATTGAGTTCTCAAAAAAATCAAAATTTTGGTACACAACACTTTAAATCTTTTTAAAAGATTTTCTATAAAAAAAAAAGTCAAGGTCGGTTTTTGAGGAAATCGGAAATCAACAAATGGTTCTATGGGAGGTTATATTTATGTTGTTTCTGATTTTTTTTTTTTATAAAATGGTAGCCTATTTGTAACAAAAAAATTACTAATTTCTTTTTTTCTAAAGTTGTGGGTACGTTTTTAAGGAAGATGTGATTTTCATTATTTGCTAAAAAAAATTGTACGACAGGTACCTACTATTATTTTTGGTCCTAAAAAAAATGAAAAAAACGTCTGGTTGAATGTCCAAATAACGTTAGGTACCAAGTTTAAAGAAAATCGACCCACCCGTTTAGGCTCCAGCCGAAAAGACAGACAGAATTGCGAAACCCACTTTTTCAACTTCGGTATCATCGTTATTTCAAATTTGATCAAAATCTCGAGTTTGATTTTTTTTTTACAAATTCATTACTTGTCATATATGTATGTATGTATATGTTACTACACATATACATATATGTACCTATCTATCGCTAGTAAAAAATTGGATTTAAAAAAAAAATTAAAACTATTTTTTTAAAATTCGATATTTCAAAAAGAAGTAGATGATTTTTTTTTCAAAATTTATTTTTTAACTCCGCATTAATAAATACTAAAAAATTACCTATTAAAAAAACTTAAAAACTTCTTTTAACGAGATTTTATTTTGAATTTTTTTATCTCCATTTTCTTATTGAACGTTTTGTTGTTTTTATTGATTTTACACAAACTCGTTGAAATTTGAAAATTTTCATGAACTATTGAAAATTCTCCCAGATCTTTTAAAAATATGTAAGTAATTGTTTTTTTTTAAGCCACGACTATATTTAATTATCATGCTTCAATTATCTATATTTATAAAAAAAAATAATCACTTCATTAAAAAAAAAAAAAAAAAAAAACCTCTACTAAATCAAAATATTTTTTTTCTTTCTTTTCAGGTAAGCCTCACAATATAAATACACCACCAAACAAAAACATAAACATGGTAAACTATACTTAGTAAATTTACAATAAAAAAAAAAACAAACAAACAAAAATATAAAATAAATAAAATGACTTCGATATTCAAATCAGATTGAAAATGAGAAACCTTTATATTGACACTTAAACCAACACACCCTCCTTTATTTAACTCATGAAATTCTATCGTATTACATAATACCTCCCCCTCTCTTCATATCACAATTCTTATACCTATCTATCGTTCAGACCAAATGTATCTAACTCTTACCTATCAATATATAGTGTCAATATTTTCTACTCTATTGGCATCGTTCATTCGATTTGCAAAATCCTCTTAAAATACCAGCTTAAGTTTTGCAATTACTATAAATTGCCTTCTAAAGATATATAGATAGTGTATATATATTTGTAGATACATTGTGTTGATGTTAAGGGAAAATGATATTTTCTTTAGATTCTTAAATATCGAAACGACGACGTCATACACTTCGATGTATAATACGGAACGAAGAGTATACTATGCGTTACGATATTATATATTTTCTTTGAAAAAAAAACAAACCCTTTTAGGTATGCTGTATATACGAACGTTCATATAGATAGGTTCTTCTTACAAATATTTCGCATATATTAGATACTTTCAGTGCTATATCTTTTCCTATTGCACTAATCCAATTAGAGCTTTTTGCTATGCCAATAGTATTAGAAATATAGGAACGAATGAGGTACTCTATGAGCCTATATTATGAGCGTAACAAATGTATCTGCAGTTCCAATCTAGCATCATAGAAAATATGGATTATAATTCTATGGAAAACTATATTTACAGTGCTGTGCAAGTAATTTTTGTCGAAAGTTGTTATTTTTTTTTTTTTTTTTTGAGTATTTTTCAATTCCAGAAAAACTTCCAAATTTATCATTTGCTGAAACAAAACTCAAATATTTTTGTTCAACTTAAATGCTTAATGCGTATGTTCTACTTATTCCTCAGCGTAAGCTCTCACATAAGTCCTAATGTTGAACTGAAACAGTGAATGAGCCTTAATAAAATTGTTTTTGCATTCTTATAGTATCATTAGTAAGAAATGTCTGCCATTATAAAGTTGGTGTACCTCAGGGCGACGTTTTGTCTCCTGCTCTCTTTATAAAAGGGTCATACATTTTTCGGTTTTGTAAGTAAAGCTAAATAAAACACATACAGCGATACATTTTTGATGAAAATTTTATTTCATTATAAAGTTTGGACTTTGCCATTAAGTGTGAAAAACAATATCATTCAAATGGCCGCCTCGGGAAGAAGATTTTTAACCACTTTTTCGCACATTTCGCCGCAGGGAAATCGATAAATTCGGATCATCAGCAACACTTGCACTTGCAGCGGGAATATTTTCGACTGAGCGTGCATTACGATGATGTACAGGCCTTACGACATCATTTTACCGATTGCTTGCGTAGTTGGTCGATTATGACGACCATAATCATCGCGTAATGTGCGAAAAGTGGCTACGTTTGAATCACCACTTTTGTAGTAAGTTTCAATAATTTTAACGCATTTTTCGATTACTAAGCTATCTATTATCGTAAATGGCAAACATTCAACTAATACTATAACATTTCAAATGACAGCTGAGTTTGACAGGTGACAAATGCCAGCGCTACCAACTTGAAACCACGAAATGAATGACCCGTTACATAATTTTTCTTTAGGAAGAAGCCAGAATTAGATCTTCTTTTCGGCTTATTGTCCTGCAAACCTTACAAAAATCTTCCTTTCGCACTTCATTAACTTCTTCTTTCAGAGAGAACAATTATTTTTTTTTCTACACAGTTCTGTATTCACGCAGTAACAGTATCTATTGCCTTGGGTTTTTATAGACTCCTCTATAGAGTCTTCGATGTGAATATAGTTCCATTAGTTATTTGTTATTCTTTGGCTGTTTGGCGTGGAAAAAAAAAATATTATATTATGAAAAATATAATAATAAATGAAATCGGATTAGCTAATATTTACGGTTCTCTTTTTTCATTTGTGCAAATGAAATTCTATCTTTTTTTTTATTGTTTGTGGATCATAAGATCAATGACTTCTTCTTCTTCTTCTTCTTCTTTCATCGACATTTTGTCGACATTATCATCGTCAACGTCGTTTTACCATTCATTGTCAATTGTGTTGTTGAGATAAAAACTTCATCATCATCATCATCATCACAAGAGCCAATAAAAAGTTAATTATTTAAATTCATATCTTGATATTATGATGAATGTTGATGGCTTAATCGATAAAAGGTTTTATTTTCAATGAGTTACGGAAATTGATGGCTATAGAAATAGTTTTTTTTTTTTGTGTGAAGATGGATAAATCATCATCGATGAAGTTCTTTCTTATTAAGTTTTGTTATAGTTTTTGAATTAATTTAACTCTTGAGACGAACTCCCTCAGAATCTTTACGATTCTTATACACACGAAGGCATTTAAAATTTAAACTTTGGAAATTTTAATCGGCTGAACTTCTTCAGTATTACTTCATTTGTTGATGATGATAGTTTGGGGGTATAGAATTTTAGGTACCTAGGTGTTTTTTTTATAAAAAGCTTAGTATAAAATGGTTGGCTTTTAATTTTATTCTAGGTATTTATGATAGGTAATCTACTCTAAAGCTACTTTAAATGGTATTAAAAGCAGTTGAGTGAAATAAGAGAAATATTTAAAGATTGAAAAGCGTTGGAGTAAATTAAGGTAGGAACCTATTGGGTTTGATGAGAGTTATAAAATTGACAGTAAAAGATGTAACATGAGTGCGTAATTATCATTAAAATTATATGCTCATTGTGTAAGGTTGGTTTTAAATCCTAAATAAGACTTAGATCTTCTTTAATATTTTCGGTTTTCTTTTTTTATTATTCAGAATCAAAAGACCTTTTGTGTATCAAGTTTAAGCCTTAATCAATTTGCTTCTAATTTTCAGAGTATTTTTATGTGGTTCCCTAGCGTTCCACAGAATAGGCGTAGTTCTTAAAGATTTTGTAGTTTTTTTTTTCTCAATTTCCACGAAAGCAGCTCTAACGATTTTGATTAAACTTCAATCAAAAATGATTGTGTCTATGTAAAAACAACGTGTGATGTTTTTTTTTAGTAAAATTCACTTAATTTGGGTTTGGATGATTTTTGAAAATTTACTTCTTAGAAAAAATAATAAATCGTATTGCATTCGAAAATTTGACGAAATTTTGTTTTTATTATAAAAATTCTTTTTTCAACAGAATATTTTGAAACACCCTGTATAGCTATTTTTTTTTAAACTCGCCAGTTGGTGAGTCTTAAAAATTCCATTCAAGTTAAAACAAAATCGTTACGATATCTTTATTCGTTTAAGAGTTATGATTTTAGCAACCAAAAAAACTCGAAACGATCCACTGTGTGACAGTGAAATTTTTGTAGAATTTTATACCTAAGCTAAAATTTTTCTCTTGACAATTCTTCCAAAAAAATGGGTAGTTTTTAAATAATTTACAAAATATAAAAAATATACATCCTTTGGCCCCACAAAACTAAAAACCCAGGTCCAAATCTTTTCTTTTCAATTTAAACTTTTTTTTTTTGAATTAAAATTAAAATTTTTTTGAATTAAAATTAAAATTTTTTTTTAATTAAAATTCTATTTTTTTTAATTAAAATTCTAATTTTTTTTTTAAATTAGAATTTTAATTTTCTTGAAATAAAATTCTATTTTTTTTTTAATTCAAATTCTAATTTTTTTTTAAATTAAGATTCAAATTTTTTTGAATAAAAATTCTAATTTTTTCGAATTGAAATTCTAATTTTTTTTTATTTTTTTTTTTCTGGGCCATAAGGGTTTATTGAACAAACTATTTAGACAAAATAGACATTATTAAAACAAAATAAAAATCAAAACACTTTAATGATCACACAACGAGTCGGTTTCAATTATTAATTTTAACGCGAAAACAACAACAAATTAAAAATATATAATTGAAAGCTTACTTGGATGCATTTCGAGACTCGTTGTGTGATCATTAAAGTGTTTTGATTTTTATTTTGTTTTAATAATTATTCACGGATCACACGCCGTTCAACATAATGAATAATATTTATTCAAACTGTGTATTAAAATAGACATTATAGCTACTTTTATCAACTGTTCTTTTCTTCCTCTCATCAATTCAATTATATTAAATGTGAACTAATTTGTGTCGCTTTCTCACCCATCATTATGTCATGGTTGATTGAAATCCTGAAATAGATTTTTTTTTTAATTCACAACATTTAATAAAGACCTCTATCTGAAGTAAAAATACGACCTTTTGTGACGCAAAATTGCTGTGCAGCGCTGCGTCATCCATATATCCACAAATTAACCATTTAAATAAAAGTCATTAACCGCCATAAAGCAAATGATTTATCAGTTTAGTCAAACAGAAGAGACACCATATTCAGCAAAAGATGAAAAAAAAAAAAATTACAAAATGCAAATTTATGAGCGCCACAGAGTTGCTTTTGGAGAGAATTTATGTATCTCATACAAAAATCTCCAACACCACACGAAACCAAAGCAATTTTGTGCTCATCTTCTTTTTTTTTTTTTTTTTGCCGGCATGATACTTAATTATTGTTCTGCTGCTGCTGTTGCCGAAGTTTTCCAAACTGTGATAGCAATGCGAGTTATTGGATGGATGGGGGATAGCTCTGGATATAATTACCATAAAAGAACTGATAGGCGCCAGATATAGGAATATTTTAATGTTGTCACATGCAAAAGTTCTCTCACTCTTCACTGCTGTTTCGGTCGCTTGAACTGTTCCGCCATTCGTTCGTTCATTAAATGTTGCGACATAAGTGACAGATGACATGAAACTGCGGTCCATTTTAACCAAACCAGACCACCACCGCCACTATACCTATGACTGTACCGTTTGAACATTAATTCTTCCCCTTTTGCCAATATGCTCCTCTGTCCATCACTTAGTTACGTGCGTGAGCCATCTATCTGTCGAGAGTGAGAAATGAGAAATAATTACATATAGATAGATAGAAGTCGGGCAACCCCTATATCTATATCTTCCTCTGTCTCCCTCTCTTTCTCTCTCTCTCGCTCTCTTTCTTTCTTTTATAAGAACCAAATGACATTAGACACGCAAATGGTAATAGACATACCGCATCATGACGATGATGGATGCTGCAGCGTTGAAAGTCGAGAATCTAAAGCCGAACCAAGTTATACTACCACTTAATGAGTTTTAACGAACATTTCGCCATTTGTTTGAATCTTGTGCCGTTCAACGATATCTATTCATCAAAATTGGCTAAGAAAAAAAAAATTTCATTCCAAGTTGAAGAAAACGATTAATAGCAGCACCATGTTTGGCAGTAAGTATCTATACATAAATACACAGTAGGGTAGGTTAGCTTCAAAGTTTGATTAAAAAAAAAATAGGAAGACAAGAAATCAGAAACTTATTGGCTTCATTGCAAAATTAATAAAACAAGATAATTCCATTTTTTTGTTTAACGCGCCCATTAACACGCCCACTTTTTTTTTAGTAAATCTTTTTAAAAAATAAATAGGAGCTTAAATTTAAATGATAGTTTTTCCAAAAAGCTAAAATATTTAGATTCACATGAAAAATTCTAACAAACATGACCAGTTTTTAGCACCAAATATAGTTTTTGTCGGTTTTTATTTTTAATTAAAAAAAATTCTGTGTAAATTCTTGTTTAAGTTTTAAATATCAAATCAAAAAATTAATTGTAATGAATTTTTTTTTTTTTGTAATTTTTTTTCAATTTTTTCGTATAAATTGCCCCACTGTGTTGTATATAAAAAGTAGTGCAAGGCCAAAACAACCCCAAACCATGTGACGCTAGCTGACTGGAGCGAGTATCATTTTGTTTTCGCTTGGATGAACTTACGTTGACTTCTGTTCAATCAATTCGACATCTCTAAACCGTGGTGGAAATATATGGGGAGGGTGTAGGGACGAGAGATACTTGAAGTTTTCTATAAGAGGTTTCCCTTGTCAAGTCAATATTGTGGGACATTTTATTTTTTCTTATTCAAGTATCTTTTTTTCTCTAAATATTCTTCGATCTTTCTATATCTTCAACCATTTACAGGAAATTAGATTGAGAGGCTCAAAAAAAAAAAAGATGAATGGATGAGCCTTTTGTGTGCGGTTGGTTTGGTTCCCCTTTTTTTTTTGTCCTCGTTGAAATATTTTTGTCACAAGGCTTTGGCACTGACAGTTACACCAGCCACCATTTATAAAACTACTAGAAATAATGTTTTTTTGTTTATTTGTTGATTAATTATTATTTTTGGTAGCTGCTGCTGTTGAACATCATCAAGATACAAGATACATACATCAAGATTGTATATAGGATATGTTAGTATTCTCCATTGTGGAAGTGTGATTTGTTATGTTAGTGATGTTATCGTCCGTCAGACGTAGCTTATACGTGTTTGAGCTGATTAAAGAATTTTTTTTTTTGTTTAGTTTATGAATCGTGAAGCACGCCCCCACGACTTTCAGGAATCAGGTTTCAAAGAAATAAACAAAAAGAAAAGAAAACTGAAAAATAAATTAAATTCAACGAAATTTTGTGTGTGTCTGGTCTGGTTTAGGTTTTTTTTTTTTTATGGAGAAAGAGAGAGAGAAAAAAGAATTTGATAAAAAAAAAAAATACAAAGTAGGTAACTCGGAATATATATGTATATAATTTTGCCATTTAATGACCTAAACAGGAATTTGGTGTCAGTAATTGGGTAAGCATTTTGTTTGTTCTTTTGTTTCAAACCGATGACTTTTAATTTTTTGGGAGATTTCTTTTGATAATTATAACAATCAGTAAAGATATTTTAAATTTGCAGATTATTACTGAAAGCTTTTAGCAAAATGATTTTATTTTATTGATTCTTTTTTTTTTGTTTAAATGGCCTGAAGAAACTTGAACTTGTATTTTAAATTCAAAATAGAATTTTTTTGAGGTTTAAGTGTTCATAAGATGCGTGGGAATAGTTCATTTATCTTTGATTACATCATGGCTCCTTTTACAATTGACAGGAACTCAAGAGTTTATGACTAATTAAATGTTATTTTTTAACACAGTGTGAGCAGCATTTAAAAAGCAGAAAGTGAGGATTGAGTAGGCGATAATTGATCTAAATTTGTCTATCAAATGTCTGGGCCCAGATCGCGTAAGACTGAAAAAGATCGATCGATTGAACGATAATCGTTTTGACTCTCGATTACTACTCCATATATGTATGTAGATCTGATGTAGAGACACAACTAGGTATATCATCAAAACGATCATTGTTCAATCGAACAATATTTTTGGTCTTACGTGATGATACAGCGAAGTAAAAAAAAGTGGGTCTCGCAATTCTGTCTGTTCGGCTGGAGCCTAAGCGTCGTGAGTCGATTTTCTTTAAACTTGCTACCCATCGTTTTTTAGGCATTCCCCCACACGTTTTTTTACATTTTTTTTTTCATCAAACTATCGGTAGGTACCTGCCGTACAATTTTTTTAGCAAAAAAAGAAAATCTAATTTTGCTCAAAAACGTTAAAAAAAAATCAATTGCAATTTTTTTTTTTTACCAAAATGCTACTATTTTATACAAAAAATTGTACCCTGCATAGAAGCATTTTTTTGATTTTCGAATTTTCTCAAAAACGTTTCAACTAATTTTTATCAATTTTTATAATAATTTTAAAACTATTGTGTACCAAAATTTTCCCAAATTGTTTTGGATTTTTAACAAAAGTTTCTTTTTTTTTTTTTTTGAATTTTTTACGCAAAAGCTAATAATAAGTTTAAATAATATTGCATATCAAAATTTTCAAAAAATCAAATTTTTGATTTAAAAAAAAAATTCAAAATAATTTTTTGAAAATTCGATTCTTCGAAAATGGGTGGATAATTTTTTTTTATCAAAATCAATTTCTAAAAAGGCGTGCCCAGCTCTGAGGCTGCTGCGTACCTTTTGCTGCGGGGCCTTTTGGTCCATTCTAATCCCCTGTAACGGAGATAACTCTTAAACTAATGGTTATGGTTTTATAGTTAAATGGATGAATTCTGTCGAATCCGAACGACTAAGGTGAGAAGCACTTTTTCATGACAAGACCTTGAAGAATTTGTCAATTCTTCGCAAGAGGCATTAACCCATGAAAAACATTTCTCCTTCATTCCTGCCAATAACACGCGCACAGGAATGGTTGAGAGTTGTAAGTCACTATGCCCTGGTTCTATACGAGCTGTTGTCGTGCCACCCACGTCTTCTGTTCATTGACCTGAATAAGTTTGTTTTATTTCTCGATAAATAATACTTGTCGTCTTCTGTTTTTTTTTTTTTAGAATCAAACTTTTTTATTTTTCAATTCGAATTCAGATTTACTTCAGCGGTTTGGGTATGGCTCATCATTGTTCAGGCCAATACAACCTAGTCTTCCCATTAAAAAAAAAAATAATAAAATTTTGACCTTTCGAATCTTCTCTTTTCTTGGCCCTAATTTTACTGAATAGGTACAAAAACAACACTCATACATTTAAATTAAAAATTTATTTTTGAATAAAAAAAAAAAAAACACTAATACTGAAGTCCCAAACAAAGTCAGCTGAACAAATATTTGTGTGACGTCATCATTAGGCGCTAATTAAGTACCAAACAACAAAATTAAGTGCTCCAGTACTTTTGTTGTAAATTAATGTTCTGGTATAACTTGATTTCAAGTGAGCAGACGAATTCCCGGAAAATGCTTTAAACGCAAGGAAAAAAGTTTTTATTTAGTATTTAGGAACTATTTAAGTGCTCTAGGAATCAAAAAAAAAAATTTTTTTTAAATTGTTTTTCAAATAAAAAAAAAAAATATTTTCTAATTTCCCATATAAACCCATGTTCTGCTAACTTTATTTCGATTTTTCACGAATATTTGAACTTTTTTCCCAAATCTTTTTTTATTTATTAAAAGCTCGAATTAGGTAGGTACCCTATTTTCAGAAAAAAAAAAAAAATCAATTTCTGTGAGTTCATTTGGGTTCACAATCAATACACAGACGCACATGACAGACACTATGAAAATATGTTTTAATAAATTCACTATAATTATCAATTTAACATTCAATTTGATTAAATACTCCATTTTTTGGACACGAAACAATTAATAGCAAGTAGATAAAAATAATTTGCAAGATATTTAAGTTGCGAAACAAATTTCATGAGTCATCTTAAAATATTTAATCAAATTACATATGATATAATTATTTATTTAAAAATATATTTGTAACTGATTAATGTTCTATCCCGCATACAAGCATGACAAATTCAAAATCGATTGACAGTTACTGCGTGCGTCGTCATTTTGTATTTCCTTTCCAATCAATCTGTCAATCAAAATTTATAATTTCCGAAAATATGTCTCCAATGGGTAATGCAGACAATTTTATTTTGCATAAGTTTCTCTAGTATAATGTTCTTTTTCAGCTCAAATTTATTCACCCCTCCATAAAGAAAACAAAATCAACCCTAACGGCCTAACTTTCAAACCAAACGCAGTTCAAAATGACTAGTTAACAGAGATCAAAATTGTCTCTATCTTGTCCACGTCTTCCATTAAGTGATGATTTCATCATAGATGTCACATTTGGCAGTTGCACTTCAACACGAAAGAAATGTCTGCAACTTTGTTTGTACAAAAGTCACTAAGCAGGTGTTCCCTTAAAAATAGTTTTTAAAATACAATACAAAAAATTCTCGTAGTTTCGCAAATCAACTCACGGTCAATCATAGTTAACCTTAATTTATCCATTATTTTTTGTTTTAAATCTAATTGAAATAGCTGTGATTAAAGATTCAAAACAATCAATCAAAATCAAATACCAGACAATCAACATATTTTAAAATAATAAAATTGTATAAACACAAAATACATACATATGCGTATTCATGACGATTAGTCGCGTAACTGCATATCCAAATGTCACATTCACATATCAATCAGCTGCACCATTCGAATGCACCCAATATTTTTTTTTTTTTTTTCATTTTCACCCTGCCTCCCAAATAGCAATAGATATAACACAACAAACGTAACTTAATCAATAATTCATTTCCAGCTGTGTATAGTGCAGCGATAAAGAATGTCTACATTTATTTCACTATCAAGGTCGATCTGTTTTTTTTTTTGTATATTATTATTTTATCAAGCGCCATCACTCTATTAATACATCTGTCATTATTTATCAATCAAGATGATAATAAAACCATCTGATTAAATAAAGAAATCTAAATTGTTTATTTTTTGTGACACACTTTATTTATATTCCTTCCAAAAAGGTCAGTTATGTTGATCCAAATCCACACATTTTTCTTATCTAATCAAATTAAGTTGAGAAATATAATAAAAAAATTTAAAAAAAAATTCTTGTCAGAAGTGGGATTCGAACCCACGCCCTCAGAGAGGACCAGAACGCTCAGTAGCCTATGTTATAGGCAAGATTGCTCTTGAGTCTGGCGCCTTAGACCGCTCGGCCATCCTGACATATTGAATACCATTAGCCAAAGTAACTACATATATGAATTTTCTTCTTTTTTTTTAAGTTTTACATGAAATAATTTTAATTAAAAAAAACATTCGAGTCGATTACACATTAGTTATTTTTCCCCATTTTACTTGCTCTTCAGGGAAATGAATGATTTCGTATACGAAAAAAATACGATTCAATTAAATCTAAAAATTACGATGATAGAAAAACTCAAAAAAGACGGTTTAGCGTCATATACCGTTCAATGGTCTGTATCTATGTCTGTGTGTCTGAGCGTCAGTGAGTACACTGTAATTTGAGCTAAAGTTTAAGCAGGTTAATCTACCCACTTCAAATTTGGGACAGAGTATTCCCTAGAGAAATAAATTAAGGTTTGTTTTAAAAAGCTGCCATAAAAATTATTTCAGTTTTTCCATTTTTTCTCGAAAACGGTTCGTACGATTTTGACCAAACTTTGTGTGTGCAATGCATAAATAAATTGGAATAATACTGCATTTCACGTTTTTGCCAGAAAATTCGCAAAATGGAAATAAGGCTTTAGGGGATTTTTGAGAAAATATCCTTATTTTTGGGTTATTCGCAATATCTTGTTATTAAACATTAAAAAATTTTACCAATAATTTTTTTTTTTATAAACAAAAAAAAAAAGATTAAACTTTTATAAAATACCCCTATTTTTTGGGTTATTCGCAAATATTTTGTTACCGGCGCTATGGATTTGGTTTTTTATTTTCTAGAGTGGTAATTTTAAATTGTTCTAACAATATAACATTTAAAAATTTTACAGATAATTTTTTTTTATAAACAAAAAAAAAAGATTAAATTTTTATAAAATACCCCTATTTTTTGGGTTATTCGCAAATATTTTGTTACCGGCGCTATGAATTTGGTTTTTAATTTTCTAGTGTGGTAATTTTAAATTGTTCTAACAATATAACATTTAAAAATTTTACAGATATTTTTTTTTTATAAACAAAAAAATAAGATTAAATTTTTATAAAATACCCCTATTTTTTGGGTTATTCATTAATATCCTGTGAATGGTTTGATCAATGTTCTTATAATTTTTAAGTCTGGCTCTTTTAAGTATTTCAAGTAAAATTGCATATAAAAATTTAAATAATATTTTTTAAAAAAACAATAAATAAATAAATAAACAATAAATTTATTTTTAAAACTTTTTCATATTATTTTAGGAACATCATTATCATAATAATTATATAATAAACCATTACCACGCACATTTAATCTTAAGTTTGTGCCAGTCGTGCATTTTCATTTTATTTCAGACAAGTTTAATTGCCAGTTAATGATATTGACCTAGATCCAATAAATTGTTTTTTTTTTTTTAACATGAAAATCCCATTTTTTTCTTTTGCCAACAAAAACAGCTATTTATAAAAAAACTAATTTAAAATGTTTCTAGTTACACTTTCAAGAAGGGATGCAATTTATCACGAATTTTCTTAAAAATAAAAAAAAAAAACATTTGTCAGAAGTGGGATTCGAACCCACGCCCTCAGAGAGGACCAGAACGCTCAGTAAACCCACAATTTTTGTAGGCAAGATTGCTCTTGAGTCTGGCGCCTTAGACCGCTCGGCCATCCTGACACTTGTTGAAGTCACTATCAATGTGCATCCATGTTGTCGAATTAAATTATTAAATTGTTTATCTCTTTCAAATTCTTTTTGAATTTAATCTTGATAGAATTTGTATTTATTACATCAAGGCACACCCTGGCTACAGCTAAACAACTATAAATTCAAATCAAGAGTACAAGCAGAAATTACTAAAAATAACTATACATATATATAACTCGCCTAGTTATTGTGTGATGGGCATGCATTAGTCATTCAAATATAAATTCTTATTTGTTACAAAATTATATTTATTTTTTTTTTCTTTGATGTTTGTATCGTTTTATAAACAAAATTTTTGTTCAGTGGGCGTGTGAGCACACATAATATTTTCAGACCTTGAATTATAATTGAACTTTTTAATGCGTAGAAAGTAATTTTTTGTATTGTACGAGTATATATTCAAATTATAAATCAAAACGTATATATGTAGGTAAGCCATGTACAGAAAGAGTCAACTTGTTGTGTTGTGTGTTTTCTTGAGTTTTGCTTAATGAGAAAATTTTATATGGAAATCAACAAAAATTTACATTAATTCATTTGGTGTGGTGTACCTATGGAAAGAGAGGTAGTAAATAATAACTTTTTTGTTACTCATATATTTTTTTTTTCCAAAAATGATTATTTAAGGGGTGGGTGGGCATGGAAGTGTACATAATTGAATATCATTAAATTATGCCTTTTTTTGGGCGTGGATTTTTGGTGGTTTGGTTGAAAAGAAATATTAGCAATGGTGTCAAGTATTTTTTTTTTTGTAAAATTAACAGGTCGTAACTCGGAGGTATTTAGGCTAATTTTAACGTTTTTTTATGAGTTTAAATGTAGCCTTGTATTAGGTCTTTTCTTCCCAATTTGCATGCTCCAAGAAAAAATTTAATACTTGATTGGAGACGTAGTTGAATAAAATTTGAAATAAAAAAATAAAATTTTGCTTATTTTTTTTAAAGAGGCGTAAAATAGTTTGTTTTTTTTTTTTAATTTTTAAATTATGTATTAAAAAATTAGAATATAAAAAAATTAAACAGCCAGGTTCTAAATTTCAAAATAGAATTGAAACCAATTGAAATTAGATTGATTTCAATTTTGTTTTGAGCGAAAATGAAATTTAGAACCTGTCTGAAAATAACTAGGAAAATAGGAAAATGACTTCTTAGAAGTGCAACGATTGAATTTAAAATTAAAAATGTTATTTAAAAAAAGAACAGACAAATTTTAAAATACATAATATATAAATTTTATATAATTTAAGCTCATTATTGACTCACCAACTGACTTATTGACTGACTCTGATATGCTGCTGTAAAAAATGTTTGGTACTGAAAAAACTAAAATTCATATTTGACCTATAATTCGTAGTTAATCAGTGAAATGATAGATAATAATAAATTTAAAACCATCAGAAAAAGGATTACCAAAAAATTATCCATATGTGAGGAATTTTCGGTTGAGGTGGTACAATTTGGGCGTGAGAAATTTTTGATAGGCTGTTTTTCAAGGGAATTTTTTTTAATCTTTTCTTTTCTCATTCATTTTTATTTGCAATTTTAATCAAACTTTGTATTGCGGTGAAAAAAAGCTGAACTCGCTATTTTGTTCTTTCAGGTGCAGTCTAAACGGATGAGTAGTCGATTTTTTTAAAAACTTGTTACTTGGGCACTTCCCCTCCACGGTACCTATTGTACTATTTTTTTTCTAACAATTCATCAAAATAAAAAGTAAATAAGATTTTTCTTATAAACGTCCCTACAACTTTGAAAAGAAAATTGATTTATTTTAAATGTATTTGGGCTACCTTTTTAGAAAAAAGATTATTAGAACCTCCCATAATAGAACAATTTTCTTGATTTTGATTTGCTCGGTAATAGTTTTTTTTTTTTTAAGTTTAAGTCGTTAATATTGTTTATTTATTTTACTTGTTTTATTTATTTTATCTATTTAAATAAAATAAATAAATTATTTTATATATTTGAATAAAATAAATAAATTATTTTATTTATTTTATTTATATAATTTATTTTATTTATGTTATTTATTTTATTTTATTTTATTTTATTTTATTTTATTTTATTTTATTTTATTTTATTTTATTTATCTTATTTGTTTCATTTAATTTAATTTATTTTATTTTACGCAGATATATTTATCTCGATGTTCTTTATGCCCGCATTAATTAAAGAACTCACAATAACAAAAAGAAAAATTTCCAAACCGCAAATATAATCTTCAAAATAACACTTCCGCTAAATACACATAAGTACCTACTACATAAACCATTTCATAACAAACATTTAACATTTAAATTTCGACCGCAAAATAAGTGCCCCATCGACTTATATTGTCCGACCAAATTTAACAATTTTATTTAAATCATTTGCGATGCGGGAATGTGTATTTTTATTGTGTTGTTGTTTCCATTGAACCGTATCACCCTTTTTCTTTTATAAAGGAGCTTCCTCTTCCTTTAGCCCGCGCCTATTTAAATAATAACACTCATCTGCATGTTTTATTTATTACAGAAGGTACTCGTACCTACTCATAAATTTTCGATTAAGGGTTGTTTGTTGGGCAGAAAAAATATGAAAAAAAAAAAAAAATAGAAACATCATTTTTCATCCCGCATATATGCATATTATTTTCATTTCAATTTATTTTTTTTTTTTTTTTTTTTTTTTCTATAATAAAGTAACACCATCTGAGGCCAAGTTAAGAACTTCAAGCTATCAGCTTGTTGAATTTAAAGAAGTCACTCGTGCAGCAAACGAAAACGACAACTAATTTGAAACTCATGATTTCATTTATAAAGTTTTTCACCCCCAACCACAAAAAAAAAAAATACTAAAAGTCTCCACAAACTAAAAAACACTCCCTGGGTTTTTATCTCTGACTGGAAGTACAATATCTTCAGCTGATGGGGAAGGATACAAGAAAAAACCATGACAATGCAGAAATATTTTCAAAATTAATAATAAAATATGGCATCATCTAGGGTGAATGATGGAGGGGTGTGTGGGAAGAGTGGGAGGCTTTAAAATCGTTGAGTATGTTCCAATAAGGGTGACAAAGATATTAGTTATGCAAAATCCATAAAGATGAGACCAGAAGAACATCAGAAAAAAGTTTCTAGTTGAGGATTTGTTTTTTGCATGATATGCCTCATCTCCCTAAAAAGTGGAACAACAACCCCAGACTAATGCTCTGTCGCGCATATGGAATGGCTATATACATATACTTCCCTTATATAAAAAAAACTGGCACAATTATTATTCTGTGTTGTTGATCTGTCATTTGAAAAGCAACAGTGGGTATGAGAGAACTAATCTGACGGGACACAACTTGCAAACCAAAAAACACATATGAAACGGATTTTTGTTTGAGTTTTTTTTTGACAAATCGCCCAGAATTCAAAGAGGAGGCTTTAAATAAGCCACCACCATACCAACCCCTCTATTTGCAAAACGATTCTCGAGATTACAGCTTTGAATAAAAAAAAAAAAAAAAATGTCTCAAATGGATTCCTTCCGCCTTTTTGAGTTTAATTTCAAAGATAGAAATCGCTGTGTACAGGAAGTTGTTATCCTTGTTATATTTTCTCTCATTGTCGCCTTTGTTCTTTCAATTTCATAGAGCAGCATATAAAAAAAAGAGGGGACCATTAAAAAAGGAGAAAAAAAAATACCCCGAGACGAAATACAAATTCCTGTACTTATGATGGTCACCACCCGCCCCCCTCTCAAACCATTGTAACAGACAAACAGACATATTTCAAATTTTATTGATTTTTGGTACTTTTTTTTTTTTGTTGTAATTTAGTTGTCCTGCGTGTCTACAAAGGAAGGAAGTTGACGCCGCATTGAAGAATGCAAAGAAAAAAAGAAGAAAGCTTAATCAATATTTTGGTGGGATAAATTGAAAGCCTATTTAATATGTGTATTCTTTTAGATAACAAAAAAAGATTCGGGACAAAATTGTGATTTTTTTTTTCTGATGTTATAGTGTTGATCATCAAAATATACACCCTAAGTCACTTCAATAAAGCTTTTGACTTTTATCAAAAAATAAATATCACAAAGTTTCTTAGTTTTTTTTTGTTGATAGATGACGCTCAAAACAAAAATAATACAAAAAAGTAACTGAAAGTTTTAAAGATTGTCGATAGATACCGCTGAACACTAAAATATAAAAATTCGATTATTTTCAAAAACTTACAACTTGTTTGAGCTAAAACTTGTAATATGTTTTTTTATCAAGTGAGAAGAGCATGTAAATCAGTAGTTTTTTTTTTGCAAGTTTATCGATAGGTGGCGCTGTCCAGCAAAATATAAAAATTGCCGAAAATTCAAAAACTAAATATTGGATTTAACTAAACTAACTTACCCATGAAATGATAAGTGCTTTTACATCCAAAGTTTTAATTTTTTTCCGATAGATGGCGCTGAACACGAAAATATTAAAATTAAATAAGATTCAAAAACTAACCATTTGATTGAGCTGAAACTTCGACGGTTTATTTGCTCTGAAGTAATAAGTACCTACATTTAAATTTAATAAAGTTTCCAATAGATGGCGCTGAATACACAAAATGGCTAAATACTCAAAAAATAATCCTCCGTTTGAGCTGAAACTTGCACAATACAATTCTGATGAAGTTTAAAGTTCACATATGTAAATCAGAAGTTCGATTTTTTCTGATAGGTGGTGCTTTACACTAAAATATGCTGCAGCGGTATTAGCACCTCAAGCTCACTAAACTCTTATCTTGACTGTATTTTCCGATGGGGAAATTTAAAAATCGCATAGAATTAAATGTGGCAACAATTTATTTCTGTTTATCATCGTTTAAGCTGCACCTATAACTACAAATTCTTGGTAATACACATTTTTGGCCAGTTTTTGTGAATGACCAAAAACGTATCATATGTTAAAGGTTCTTTCGTGGATGATGCAAGAAATTTGTTTCCACTTCTGATGTTGCTGTAATAAATAAGTACAGCGTGATTCGCATAAGATGCAACAGAAAAAAAAACTAAAAAAATACTTCAAAGAAAAAATTTTTTTTAAAAACAATGGCAATACTTACAATGTCAGGCAAAAGTTTTTTTTCAAAAGCCAAATATCCATTCTTTAATTTTACTATCCAATTTTTTAATGAATAGTTTTTGAAAAATCATTTTTATATTCAAATTTTTGAAGAAAAAAAGAATGAAAAAAGCTTGGACACAATTCACAATTTAATTCATACTTCTGAACAGAAATCAGAAAAGATTTTTAAAATTGATAGGTGATAGAATGAAAATGGTAATGTTTCTTCTTTTTTATCGCTACTTTTATAAACAGTGGTCATTGAAATACCTAGTTCCTAAATTAATCCAACAATATCTATTCGTGCTTCTAGGAAAACTCATCAATCTACCCTTGAATCCGATTTCGTACTTAAAATTGAGTACCTAGACTTCTTCAGCTGAACTTCCAGAATGTGGAATGCTCTGCCTTAGGTATTCTATTTTTCTTTTCATTGTAATGTTCAGAAACTCAAACAACCAGTTTGTATCTTCTATCTATCTTTCTTATGTCCCTAATTGCTCGAACTGTGTCAATCGTCTTAGGGGTATTCATAATCTTTTTTGATGGGCATAGGTATATTATAAAAACAAATAACACTTGAAAAATGTTTCATTTTTTTTTTTTAAAGGGTTGAATAGAAATCATGACAACCTTAATCAAGTGACACGTAGTGTAAATTAGGGTGTGTTGATGAGATTCGTTGATTATTAAAGTAAGGTCCTTTTGTAAGGATTCTCTTAATGTATATTTATTTATTTTTTTTTTTCATTATTGGGGGTGAAAAAAGTCAAAATAGAAAGAAAAAAAGTCTAATGAGATTTCTATGTATGATTAGCTTAAGTGATTTCCGTTTTCTTAATTAGACTTTAATTGCAAATGGGAATCTAGAATATTTTTTGGGGAAGATGACAGAAATCATTTGTCAGATGTGAAAGTGGTATTATATTATATGGTTTTTTTTTATTTCGGTATCTACGTTTTCAATGATTAAGGGTTGTTGAGAATAAAAAAGATTGCCGATTTCTAAGGGATACAAAATTAGGAAATAAATTAAGAAAATGTTATGCTGGTTGTTATCTATAAAAATGGAAGATAAGAAAAAAAATAAAAGCTGAGATACATGTATTGGAACTTATACCTTCTTATTTGTCCAAAGGATAAAATGATTAATGACCTTAAATCGAACTAAAACTTTTTATCTTAAAGAGAATAAATATATGGTTTTTGTTCTTTTTTTAAATCCGTTCTCAAAATGGAGGCTTTCTCTTAAAAAAAAATATAGTAGAAAAATATTAAATTTTGAAAAGAATATTTTAACCAGTTTATAAGCCTGAGTCATAAATCCTATACAAGCTCGAGGTGAAAAATCAAAAAAAAAGTAACAAGTCGACTTTTTTGTTTTTTATTGCTCCACAGCATGTCAACTTGAATCAAAATAAATCTGACATCTCGACTCAAAAAAGATTTGTTTTTAATTCAAGAATTATTCCTTTTTCGTGAAAATTTTAGAGACCTGAAGAAGTACGTAAACAACGTTCGAAACGTCGTCTATTAAAAAGTAAATAAATAAAGAAAGACCTGAAGCCCACAAAAATAGGATTCAAATATATTTAATTCAAGACTTAAATTTCATATTTTGAAATCAAAGCCGTCACAGATGTATTTTTAAAATATCCGTCAAAATATTTTTTTTTACTTTTTAAAAACCGAATCTAAGGAAATTGAACTTTTACTTCAAAAAAAATTTCGACAAAACTGAATTTTAATGGAGAGCTTAATTTTTATTTGTTTAACATTTCCTAAATGTATAGGTACCTACCCCAAATATGTACCAGAAATTTTAATTTTGTGGGTTGCAAATGGCAAAAATATTAATGTTAAGCCTAACTTATGACTTAGATGAAAAGTACATACTTTTACTGTAAAATAAATAAATCCAAGTAAAGATTTTTTTTATTTATTTCGGCATAAAAAAAACACTTTCAATAGAGTCCAAAATCCAAAACGTATTTGCATAAAAAGTTAATCAAGGTCAAGGTTCTAAAAATATCAAATTATCTGACATAACTTTACCAATTTATCATATCTGAAGTTAGACAGTTGTATTTATTAGATTTTTGTCTACTTACACACTGTCTAACTATTTTCAATTTGGTGGAAATATGCTTTATTTATAAAATAAATATCACATTATTCACGGTTAAGACTACTCTTGTGTCTAAGTTAGGCAGCTATAAGACAGTTTTTGAACACATTTTCCAAAGTTGGACAGTTGTCTAAAGTTAGACAAAGTTTATTAATAAGACCAACAATGTCTAAGTGATGTCTCCTAGTATAGAAAAAATTATGCAAATATTTTTTGTATTAAATGTTTTAATCTATAAATTTACTATAAATTATTTTTATAACAATTTCGTCATTTAAGAACAAAGAATTAAAAAAAAACAGTATTTCCACTTTTTATCGATTTTTCTGAAATGCCTAATGATATTTTTAAATTAATCATGTCTCTTATATCAGATAATGTTAAAATTTTGTAAAAAAAAATATAAAGTATGCAAAAAAACATTATTTTTGACACTTTGCTATTTTGGAGAAGCAATGTTTTGCAATTGGTATGAAAAAAAGTCAGTTTTTTTTTGTAGAGATCTCTGAAGTGAGCATTCATTTTTTTCAATTTTTTTCCATTTAAGGGCGAAGAGCAAAAACTAGTATTTTTTGAAATATATTTAATAGTGTTTTTTTTTATGAAAAGTCCATAATCTAGAAATTTGTTTAAAAACAAAAATCGATAAAATTTACCCATTGACAGTTATATTTAATTAACCTATATTCTGACACTTCGCCTGATTGAAGAAGCAATATCTTGTACCTAAATGTTATAACTCAAATAGAAAAATGCTGTAATATTTTCTGTATATTATATCTGTATACATATGTATATAATCTCTAAAATGAGCATAAATTAATATAATTTCAACAAATACGTCATTTAAGAGCAAAAATGGTGTTTTTCACTTTGACCATTTTTTTTTTTTAATTATATGTAATATTTTTTTAAATTAAAGAAAAAACATGTGCCTTTACAAAAAAGTTTAAATATCTAAAAATTTTGTTTTAAAATCGATAAAATTTAGCCATTGATAGTTGGTGTGCGAAAAACCTAGGTATATATTTTCGACACTTCGGTTATTTTGGAGCAGTAATTTTTTTTCAAAGATATGAAAAAATGCATCTACTTTTTGGTTCCAACCTATAATGCCGGCCGCAGGGTGAACTAAAAACGTGGACCTTTCTGGTAGCACATTACGTCGAGCTGTTATACACGCTACGATACGATGATGTACTATATGTATATTTTGGGTACGTCAATATTGGCTACGTTCAATATTAGCTACGTTCCTTGGTAGCTCAAACTAAATCGAAACGTAGAGTTGAGTTTGGATTGAAATTTGGTTAGCAGTTCTAATTCGCCGCGTTCTGTGATGCAAAGCCAGCACTTGAATATTTAGTTAGATGTTTACATATCTTAACCGTGAGTCCCGTGAGTTAGGTACCTAATTTATAAAGGGAGCATAAATTATTTTTCGACATCTTCGGCATTTAAGAGTGAAGATCAAAAAAACAGTATTATTTTTTTAACAAATGTATCATATATTTTAAATGAACACTCAGAGAAAAAAAATATTTTCTTGTAGAGGGTCATATTTAGAAATAACAAACCTTACATATATATATTTTTTGATAATACTTAAAGTTTAGGATGAAACATGAAAAAGAGGCATTTTCGGAATTTTAGTTTTTTTTTTTTTTTTTTTTTTTTTTTTTTTTTTTTTTTTTTTTTTTGTAAATGACCGATATTTCCGAAAAAATCAATCAAAAGAAGAAAATTGTCAAAATATTTTTTTTGTATATAATTGCATGATCTACAAGTTTAGCATGAAATCCTTTTTGATAGCGTTTTCCATTAAAAAATTATATGCGAAAAATCGGTATTTTTTTCCTTTAACCTGAACTAACATTTTTATTTGCACACGATTTCTGAATAAAATAATTTTTGACAATATTTCTTATGCCCAAATAAATATTATTTTGTGCAAAAATCTTTATTTGGATTTTTTCCGCTGATTGACCCTTTTTTGTAAGTACATTTTTTTTAGCTTAAAAAATATTATATACTTTAACTCGCTTAGTACTTAATAGTACATTTTTTGGGGTTAAAATAGAAGCTCAAATTTAACCTGTTAAGATTATGGGGGCATTATCATAATTGCTTGAAATATAACGAACATATTCTTTTAATTTCAAATTAAGTTCTTTAAAATCAAATCAAATTCTTCCAAGTATGGGATTAAGTTATCGGGTCGTCTACGTTTAAGATTTTGCGATTAAAATTAATTGCATTCTATTTCTTCATATTGATGGATGGGTCTAATAATTCTGTATTGAAGCATATAATCTTTTGGTTTCAAAATTGAATTTTATATATGTAGGTACATACATATATCGCCTTCTTGCAAATAGATAAGGATAAATAATTATTAAATTAGTATCGCTTCAGTTAATATTTAAATATAATATATTATTATATGGATATATTATAGGGGCAAACAAATATGCCTTAACATCAGAAAACAATATACTTTGAAATAAATTAATTAACCCAAACATGTAAAAGACAACATGCTTTCTCTATACATTCTCCATCATGTTATTGTATAAAAAATCATTGAACCGTATAATCATACTAATACCCTATGATAACACTTATGGTAGATACCTACCTCCTGTCTTATGAAAATCATCAATTATAATTTATAAATTTTTTGGGATACCTTCTTTCATCCCGCATAATAATTTGTCTTTGAATTTTGATAAGAAGATGACATCGAAGATGATGGGAAAAAGATCAAAATCTCACTTTTTCGTTGTTCTTGTTAAAGTTAAATTTATTAAAACATAATTTGTTACTCATTTCCGTCTTGATAATTGGATTAAATTTATAAGTCGACATAATTTGGCTTAAGACATCACAAAAAAAATGATGAAGTCTCCCCCTCTTTTGTAATTTAATTGGACTGTTTAACAGTGGGACAATATTTATGATAAAGTTGAAAAAAGAAATCTTAACGGCCGTTTCTAGGAAATATAACCAAGCGTCCTTCCTGATTCTCCTTTTCTTTTCCAATATATAGGCAAGAACAAATCCTGGATCAGGTCACAGTGACTGCTCGATTATTGTCATCGAAAAAGTTAGTGCAGGTAAAATAGTAAATTTCAATTTTAGTAATATTTTGTTCCACTGTACTTCTTGAAGTAAAAATAAGAAAAGAATTAAGAAAAAAGGATTCTCTGATTCACTTGAATCAAAATATGAAATATGAATCCATCTTAAGCAAAAAGGAAGTACATATGTACATACTTTAAACAAATAACACACAAGAGAAAAAGACTTCAAGAACGAAATACCGACCGACTTATCACCGTCATTTGGCTTTTTAAGTTTTTTTTTTTTTGTAATTTTTTTTTCCTGGTAATGTCTTAGGGAAGAGGATTTGTCTCATTTTTCATTGCCATCATATCTTGGTGGGGGTAAATTGTCACATTTTCTCATCTACCAGCAGAGAAACAGATTATTATTAAATGTGGGTCTTTTCTCTTCTTTTTCTTTTCTACAAAAGGGTTTATTTCTTTTTGTGTCTTGTCCATGCCACTATAAGAGCCTTAAATCATATCTAAGACCGTGTGTCCTTTACTGTAGGTCTTTTAATATGAGAGAGAACTTGTGTGCGGATTTTTTTATTTTATTTTATTTTATTTTTTAAAGAATGTTGCAAGATTGTGAAGGCAGTCACTTAATAAAACATCTGGGCATGGGAATTTCTCATAAAAAAAAAAAACAAATAAACTATGAACGAGACAAATGAATGAAATGACGTAGCACAACCATAAATTGTTTCCTCTCCATACTGTGCCACACACACACACTGAATTATAAGTTATTTTTATTTGTTGTTATTTTTTTTTTTTATGTACCTATACTCCCCAAATCCCCACATAAAAGTGGAAGTCAAGTAAAATAATAAAAAAAAAGCCTTTAATGACTGACAATAAAAAAAAAATTACGAAACGATTTTTTTTTATTTTTATTTTGTATAAAAAATAAAAATACTTACAACATCGGAACTAAGGACGGGATTGCTTCCGCCATTATTATGTTCTGACTCTGAATGACGTGGTTTATGCGCCGCCGTAGGTTGTATGTAACGAATTATTAATTTTTGTTGAGTAGTTGAGCGGGTTCGTTTGCGAGTTCTTCAGTTTTTGCCTTAAGTAGGTATATAAGGTACCTTCAGTCTACAGTGTGTCAAAAAGTCTTTTGAACAAATAGTGAAACCAAAAATTGACTGCAACACAAGTGTCAAAAATCTCTACTTTAGAAATTTTTATTTTTTGTAATGGATTGTAATTGAAGAAGATAAAACAAATATTTTGATTCTTATCTGTCTGTTGGTTCGTATAAACTGGTCTAAAGCACTTAGCATATTATACTTTGCAATTTATACCTATTTGTTTGGAAAAGTGACCAAAATTGTATTATTTCTTTCATTTTATACCAATTTGTCATAAAAAAGAATTATGACAAACAATTGGTATAAAATAGACACAATTACATTTTGCAACTCGTGTAAAGAAAATAATTGGTATAAAATGTTAGACATAATAACATTTTGCAACTCGTGTACCATTGTTTCATTTATTTTATACCAATTGTTTGTCATAAAGCAGAATTATGACAAAAAATTGGTATAAAATAACAGAGGTAATGACATTTTGCTAATTATTTGTCATCAAACAAAATTATCACAAACAATAAGTATAAAATGACAAAAAAAAATAATAACATTTTCCAGTTGTTGTTTGTCATAAAACAGGATTATCACAAACAATTGGTATAAAATGACATAAATACTGACATTTTGCATTATGCATGAAAAAACGTGTTTCAATTTTTTTGTATTCTATTTTTGATTTTTAAAATATTTTCTATGGTCTATACCAGTCTATTTGCATATAACTGGTATAAAAAATAAATCTACTTTTAATATCTTTTTCATGAACTATTTGACTTTTTTTCTGTTTTATAGAGCGCTTTCTATTATTATTTAAGCTCATTAATAATTTGAAATTTATTCAGTCTAAATTTTTACCAGTAAGTTGACTTAATAAATTTATACCAGTTTATACCAGTCATTAGACTGGTATAATTTTATTTAGTCTACTGTCTGATATAACCTGGTATAAATTTATTAAGTTTAATGACTGGTATAAACAGTCATTATATTGGTATAAACTGGTATAATTTTACTAAGTCAACTAACTGGTATAAATTTAGTCAATCTACTGACTCGTATAAATTGGTTATTATTTTCATTAAGTCTACTTACTCTCATAGCTTACACAATGTAGACAATAATTTTTAAAAATAAAATTAATTTTTTTTGACAAAAAAAGAAGTCTATGGGTATGTTCATTGTTATACATTAAAGAAATTCATAATTATTATAACATTAAAATTCTCAAAAGTTTACAATAGTTTGCAAAAGAAATAAGTAAAAATTAAATTTGTTCCGCTAATTTTTGACTCACAGTATCTACCTATATAAAATTATTAGAGCTTTTGTTATGTAATTATGAACCCGCGAGGTAAAACATAATTTCAAGTTGCCCATACAATGACTTCTGACAGAACAGAAGAAAAAAAAATATCTCACTCAAAATTTATTAATTCAGGAGTAATGATGGATTTTTTTTTTTTCAAGTTTCAATGTTAAGTACCTTGTCTGCTTGCTATAAAATATTTATATTATGTAGAGGTACCTACCTCCCACTTAAATTGGTCAATTATGTTGATGTCAACAAGACCAATAATAATCAACTTATATACAGTACAGTGTTGTAGTTGTTGATGAATGACTATTGACCTGAACTCGCCATCATCACAGATGGAAGTTACAAGCAATTTCAACAAACAACAATTATTGTGATTAATTCATTTAAAATTACCGAGATTCGTATACCTACATACATAATAATCGTTACAAGCTTGACTCTGTGGGGATAAATTGATGAAGCTGATGGAGCAAGGTCTTTTTTATTTATTTATTTATTTTTTTTTTATTTTTCTGAAGTATATTAGTGATGCAATTAGAAGGAATTATTATTGTTTGTAATTTTTATTTGAATTTAGTTGACATATCTACATAACAAGAGAATTTTATTGAGTCAATTTTAATATAACGAATTAAAGGAATTCTTACATATTTGACCGATTTTGGCGGATTATTTCAAGGTAGTTTAAAGCAAGATTTTTGTTCAGGGGAATTACTGGAAATATATCAACATATTTAACATTTTTTGTTTAGGTATGTACCTGTAAGGTGCCTCTAAGGGGTCAGTTATAGCTTTCATTGAAAACCATCATTGGAATTTTTAGTTTTGAGGCTCTATAGCTATATGAAGGTTGGGTCGAAATAAAAAAATCTTACGGCGGTGAGAGGAACAATTTTCTAAAAAACAGATTTTAAATTATAAAAAAAAAAATTATAAAACAGCAATTGCAACTTTAACGGTGTAACTTACATTATAAGTGTTGCCGTTGCTGTTTATTTTTTTTCTATTTGAAACTTTTTTTCAAATCATAAATCCATTATTTTTTAATTTTTGAAAAATCAATTTTCAAGCTGAAAAAAAGAAAATAAAGGACTTTTTTATACATGGTATCGGTTGGTCGATCGTGAGTGAGACACAGTGTAATGCATCATTACTAAGGTTAAACAAAATGAATACCCATTTCTATTTATGTACCTATGTTGGTATTTTTAAAATCAGATTTTTTTCAAAAAAATTAAAAACGAATATTTTTTAAATATATCGAATTATCTCAAAAATAAGTTAAAAATATCAGAAATCGTTACTTGGCATCGCAATAAATTACAAGAAGTATTTCTATAAATATATCCTCAAATATCGAAATTAAAATTACGATATGGATTGTATTTTTATAGATTTTGTTTTTATTGTTTTATCTAATCAAAGTCAATATTTTTAATGAATAAATTAGTTTTTAATTGACTTCGACGCCAATCAGATAAACAAATAAAATGTTTTACAAAAATCAAAAATAAAAAAAAAAAACATACTTTGTTTATTTTTGCCACATTCTACAACTGAACGAACATGCCTTCCATACGTTGAACGGAAACATGTGTAGTATCAATTAAAATTTCGAAACAATCTGTTCTAATTATATAGTTAGACTAGAGGAACACATAATTCTACACATTCGTATACCAATACCACTTGTTTAAATTTTAGTATATAGATAGAAATTTTAAATATTCTTAGAAAAATATTTTTGATAGTTTAAACTTGAAACAAACCCAAAAAATAAACAATTAAGTTCAAAATTATTTCTTCAAGTTGTATAATGTAAACTTAAGCGTTTTTAGAAAATGATTTTAGTATAATTTCATTCATGGCGTGGCAATACACTCATACAGTCTAGGTCAGGAGAATTGGGTGAAGGTAAAATCAAGACAAAAACCCATTCATCTATTTTCTATAAACTTATGCAACGGAGATGTTATATATATATAAAAAAAAAAACAGATCCTTAAGTAGAAGTCGATAGGTACCTAAAGCCGAAAAATAACGGGTGGGCCATCTAGTGGTTTCATTTGAAATCATAGGTTATTTTGACACTGACAGCTGTTTCCCTTTTTAACTTGACAGAAATGAATAAAATAAAATAAAATAAAATAAAATAAAATAAAATAAAATAAAATAAAATAAAATAAAATAAAATAAAATAAAATAAAATAAAATAAAATAAAATAAAATATAAAATAAAAATATAAAATAAAATATAAAATAAAAATATAAAATATAAAATATAAAATATAAAATATAAAATATAAAATATAAAATATAAAATATAAAATATAAAATATAAAATATAAAATATAAAATATAAAATATAAAATATAAAATATAAAATATAAAATATAAAATATAAAATATAAAATATAAAATATAAAATATAAAATATAAAATATAAAATATAAAATATAAAATATAAAATATAAAATATAAAATATAATATATAAAACATAAAATATAAAATATTAATTTAAAATAAAAAATAAAATTAAAATAAAATAAAATAAAATAAAATAAAATAAAATAAAATAAAATAAAATAAAATAAAATAAAATAAAATAAAATAAAATAAAATAAAATAAAATAAAATAAAATAAAATAAAATAAAATAAAATAAAATAAAATAAAATAAAATAAAATAAAATAAAATAAAATAAAATAAAATAAAATAAAATATAAAATAAAATATAAAATAAAATATAAAATAAAATGTAAAATAAAATATAAAATAAAATATAAAATAAAATATAAAATAAAATATAAAATAAAATATAAAATAAAATATAAAATAAAATAAAATAAAATTCGTATTACGGAAATAGGATTTTTACGTTTTAAGAGAAAGTTGACTTTTTCTTCTTTTTTTTTTTTTAATTATTCATGTATCGGGTTTTCGAATAGAGACTTGGCAACTTTGAATTTAATTTGTGAACGCACCCTTTCACTAATGATCGAACTGTCATTATCAATTTATTCAGTAAACTCAACATTTTCACCATAGACCATTTGAAGCGACGTACGTTCTCCGATTTGGCTCTGGAGAAGATGTGTCAAGATGATAAATTTCATCGCAAAATCATCTTAAGTGACGAAGCTCATTTTTGGCTCAATGGGTTCGTCAATAAGCAAAATATGCGTTACCTATTGGTCGGGTGAAAATCCACATTTGCTTCATGAATCACCACTTCTCTACAAAAAATAACTGTTTGGTGCGGTTTGCATGCCGGCGGCGTTATTTTTTCTTCGACGATAACGATCTTCACATTACTGTGAATGGCCATGATAACCGATGTTTTTGGCCCTAATTGGAAGATATGAACTTGGACGACATGTGGTTTCAACAGGATGGTGCCACAAGCCACACCAGGACACCTTACAATCGATTTATTGAAAAGTTGTCAAGTCCTTATTGGAAAACCCTTTATAAGTTTTTAATGGCCTAACCGATTTTGCACAATTGTTTAATCTGGCGCAAATAAATAGTTTGAAAAATATTGCATTTAAAAATTTTTAAAATATTTTTTTTTTAAACAAATATCTATCTTTTAAAATTTTTGACTTTTTTCTTTACCACCAGCATTTTCGTACGATCCAGTCGTGCATTTTATTTTATATTTTTGTTGTTTTTAAATTTAGATATATCCTAAGTAAAAATCATTGGCTTTTGTTTACTTGTTCACTCCAGAATCGTACTCCTTCATCCCACATCACTAAACCACCATTCATTCTGTTAATTAAATCTTAAACCATTGAACCGAAACACCGTTCAATAAAGTTCTCAAAAAAAAAAACAAATGAAAACTTTTATTTCCAACCTTTCTCCTTATTCGTTCAGAAAAAAATAAACAAAAAAAAAACAACTTTAATTCTTCACAATCAAAAAGAAATAACTTAATTCATCTCCATTCGAGCAGAACAATGAAATAAAAAAAAGTCTGCATCTCCACTTACGAAAACAAATTCCATTTTATAAACTTATTTTAGTTTTTTGCTCTTCTCTTCCTGCCAAAAAGTCCTTAATCAATTTTATTGCAGTTTCTTTTTTTTTTATTTTTTTTTTGAAAAAGTAAAAATCAAATAAAAACTAAAAAAAACACACACAATTGATTACCAAAATTGTTTGGCAAAAAGTTTCATATCATAAATTTTATTCCACGCAATCGATTGAGAGAAGTTTCGCTCTCCAAATTTTTTATTTTTATTTTTTTGCAGTTTTTATATAATTCCCTGATTTCCGTCTCTCTCTCAAGGATCATTACAAACCACCATTTTACCATCAAGGATACAAACAAAAAAAATAACCAAACAACAACTTGGAAATGCAGTTGTATAATTATTATTCTCTTCGGTGATTTCTTTTGAATAAAATCACTCCACTTGAACTTCTTGTGGATGTATACCACAAGCGAGTCCCTTAAGGGATACATTTTGTAACGACCTTCATCCTAAGGGATTCTTCTTCACTTAACCCTGAAGTTCTTTTTATATAAGATGGGTATTCATAAAGTACACTAGTTAAATTATTTCCGACTTGAAAAAAGAGTATGAGATTGAGGGGGGTGGTGTGTACCTACCCTACACCACTAATTAAAGGGGTTGAATATAATCTCCATAAAATCCTCCCCTGATGATGACGGGGAAAAACGGTCCACAAAAAAAAGGTCCTTCATGATAGAATTATAGTGAATTTTCAGTTAAATTACAGATGTGGCGAACAAAGAAGAGAGAAGTTGAAGAGATGAGATGAGAAGAGAAAACAAAGTCAGACGTTGAGTTTATTTATTTGATTGTATATTATATTGTGCCCTTTTCCCTTTCTGACTTTGGTACGTAACTCTGCAGGACCAATTCCAACCCACTTAGGCATCACACCCCTCCCGCCCCTCCTATACCTACCCAAAGAGCAACATCAACGTAATCATAATCATTAAATATACATTCAGTGAAGAGAATGAGATACAAAAACTCCATCGTCGTGGTTTTTTGGCCTGAAAGGGTATAACTAGCGGAATCTTGTTTTATATCCTTCTATCTGTAATGAAATTTTTGAAGAAAATAACAAAAACAAAAACCTTCGCTGAATGGAGTTTTCATTCTGTTTCGTTTCACAAACGATGAAATATTTTCATCCTTTGTATAGTTCTGTGAGTAAATTTTAAATAAACTACTTACGTTTTGCAGGATTGCCAGGTGGAAATTTTTAATGTGAAAAATCTTGTTTAAAAAAAAATGTAAATCTTGGTGGTAGCTCACCCAAGTGTTGTTGTTTCATTCTAACCTCCAAATGAAACAGTGTTTTATTCAGGACTACCAAACTAATCAACTATGATAAGCGTATGTATCAGAAAATTAGCCAAATGTTTAAAAATTGAATTCAAAAGCAAATGGAGTCAGTATGGCAACCCTGTACTTTTATACTATCAGACTATCATCAACCACTTCCGCTCTATATTTCCCAGGGAAACAACAAAAAAAAAAACAAGAGACAGAGAGAAGATGTCTGTTTTCTATTTTCTGAATGTTGCAAGTTTTATTTGCAAAAAGTGTATAGTTTGCTTTTTTTGTTTTCGTCCTTCGAATGAATGAATGAAATTATTATACTTCCCTCTTATAGTGAAAAGCTTTTGTTTTTTTTTTTTATTTATTTATTATTTTTTTTTAGCTAGAAGCGGTTTTTAGCTAAATAGACGGGTTATTTAATTTTGCCGGATGATGGGTGAAAAGTGGCGGAACATGGTGCTTTAGAATAAACACCGCAGGACTTTTGTTTTTCTTCTTGTCGTTTTTTATTCCATTAAAAAAAACGGTTCATTTTGTGTTTTCAATTAAAAGAAATATTATCTCGAGTTAGTTTGAAATAGAATTAAAAATAAAGTGAAATCAAACAATTTCCTTAAGAATTATTGTCTTATGTTGCAATGTGGTTGATGATGGTTTTTTTTTTTTCAAGACAACGTAAGACATTTTAGAAAATTCTTTTGTGTTTTTTGCTAGCGAAGTGGTTGAGAAATAATTTACGCTTTCCAAAGTGATTTTTTTTCTTTTTTTAAATTTAAAATTAGTTTTAACTTTAATTGGAATTTATTTATTTTTAATGAGAAAAATATGAACTCACTAAACGTGGATTTAAATTCCAGATGAAAAAGACTTAAAGTTAGATAATAACCAGCTTGTTACGTATGTGACACAATCTATAAAACAATATATTCGGACTCAGTATAATTTTTAAGTTCTATATTCCACTTACTTCCCGTAAGTCTGTTTGATACAAAACATGTTTTTGTAGTAATAAAACATTGCACAACATACATATTTTTTACGGATGTGACAATTATGTCTTTATGAATCATAATTTTTGTTCCGAAAAGAGGCGTTTTTATCTCTTTTAGATGAAATTTGAACCAACAAATTCAAGATACGTCCAAATATTCCAATCACGTTTTTTTAGATACAATTTTTTGTCTGGAAAAAGGCGTTTTTAGAGCTTTTGTGTGAAATTTGAATCAAAATATTCAAGATACGTCAAAATATTCGAATCACATCAAAAATTTGTAGGTTAATTTTTTTTTTGCTCTGGATGAAGTCGTTTTTAAGGATTTTGGGTGAAATTTGGATCAAAATATTAATTTCACATCAACATTTTTTAGATTAAAGTATTTGCTCCAGAAAAAGGCGTTTTTAGGGCTTTTGGTTAAAATTTGCATCAAAATATTCGAGATACGTCAACATATTCGATTCACATCAAAATTTTTTAGATTACATTTTTTGCTCCGGAAGAAGGAGGTTTTAGGGATTTTGGGTGAAATTTGGATCAAAATATTCGAGATAAGTCAAAATATTCGATTCCCGTCAAAATTTTTAAGATTAAATTTTTTGCTTCGGAATAAGGCGTTTTTAGGGCTTTTTTGGATAAAAATATTTGATATACCTATTACATAGGTATGTCGAAATTTTGTAGATTTGCTACGGAAAAAGAGATTTTTAAGTCTTTGAGTGACATTTGAATCAAAATTTGCCTATGTGTCAAACTATTAACTGTCAAATTTCATCGAAGGATGAAGGAAAATTTCTAAACGTAAACGTTGGGATACAGTCACCGCACTAACGACCAGTCTGTCCATATACAAGTGCATTGACAGGAGGATTAATCGGTCCCAATGAATAATCAAATTTCATGTCAACGTGAGTGTCAACGAAGGCGTCAACACATTGATAATATTCTCCACTGACGATCACACGACTTGAAAACTTTGTTAAACAATATAAGGTTATTATGACACAAGGAAGTCAACGCCTTGACCGTCTAATCGTAACTTTAGGATGGGAAATTTAAAAATGACCCCATGTCAAGTTGAAAAAAGTGACACACAGTATTTTAAATTTGATTGCATAACGCTAAAACAACGTTTCGAAATATTGAAATTCTTATTTCCAAATTAAATGCCAGAATATTAAAAACCAATTTCTTTAACCCTAATAATACTCCTTGGTTGTTTTTTGTGTTTTTTTTTTTGTGGAAATTTGACTTAAAACCAAGAAGCAGCTAAATCTTTATATTGAAAAATTATTTTTTTTTTTTAAATTTAAAAACACAGTCAGTCGTATTTATTATTCTATCTAACTATTTTCAAATTGGTGGAAATGTGCTTTATTTAATAAAAATAAATATCACATTATTCACGGTTAAAATTATCTACTCTTGTGTCTAAGTTAGGCAGCTATAAGACAACAATAAACAAGGTTTTTGAACACATTTTCCAAAGTTGAACAGTTGCCTAAAGTTAGACAACGTTTATAAATAAGACCAACAATGTCCATTTTTTTCAAGAGTCAACCTAGACCCATGGGGCTTTCGGGGGAAATTTCAGTCCAAAAACTACGATCTCGCTTAAGTTTGGATGCTTTGGAGGTAATATCATTTCATGGCTAACCCTATACTGGGTAAAAAAAAAAAAAAACTAATTTAAAATTCTTTAGATCTTCGACTTTGAAATAAATTTACAACCAATAAGACTAAATAAATAATAAGTACCTACTATCAGAATAGTCAAACAACACTTCACTATTTCGAAGCACATGTTTATTATACTTTGTGTCTAAAAATGTGCATCACCTCAAAGAAAAACATTCAAAAACAACTACACATAAATAAAACAAAAAACGCACCTTCATTTTTTTAATTTTTTTTTGTATAAAATAAATAAACAAAATCATAGGCCGCTTAGCATCACACAATCGCATTACTTTCGCTTTAAGTGAAGTGTAAATATTTGCATTTGTTGGATATTTTATCCAGATCCGTTTTGAGATACAAAGTGAATGAGAATGCATTTATATGCGGGTAGTAAAACCGGCATGGCACGGCGCGCGGCGGCTGAAAATCACAATAGATCTTTTTGACAAAAAAATCTCGCAAAAAAATCATATTTTATAGCTTTTATAGAAGAAGTTTTGGCTTTTTCAATAGAAACCCAATTTGGCTGAAAAACTGACATAATTTGTCAGAACTGACAAAATAATTCATAAACACCCCTATTACGATTGTCAATTGATGATAAATATACAAAATCGATATTTAACAACCCAATTGATAAAAGTTTTGAATGAAGTGTGTATACAAGAAAATTGATAATTACCAAGGAACAGTTTGATGACTAACAAAATTTCAATATTTATCAACTATAAATTCATAATTGACAACCGTAATGACACATGGATTTACATGGAGTCAAATTGTAGCCTTTTGATAATCTCTCTTTAAAAGAATTAAAAGTTGAAAAAAAAGAGACTGGTTTAAAAAAAAATAAAATCAAAGTGGTCCACTGTTTCGACTGTTTCTATTTTTAGAATTTACAAATTCATCAGTAGGTAGGTAAGGCTGAGGATCCTAAAATGTATTTGCCATTTATTTTTTTTTTATGTTTCACAGTTTAATTATAGTCTGTGATGGTTGGTATTTAGCGAAACGAATTTCATCCTCTTTTTATTTTTCATTTTTTTTGAATTCCTTGTTTTAAGTTAAATATAGTAAAGCAACTCTTCCCTTAAATTTAAAGATCAAACTTCAAAAGGGAATTTTCAAAACCGATGGGTATGGAGGAGGAGTAGCTACAATAGATAGAGGTATGTGTGAACGTGTTGTTTCAAATTAAACACCTCTACATAGTCCTTTATAGGACTCACATTTACATATGTGAAAACCATAAAAACCACTTCAAACAAAAGATTCCAAATCAATTATTTGAAATTGGGATTTTTGTTTTTTGATTTTTTTTTTTTCGAAATTTCTATCCTTTGTCTGCAATTACACTTGCAATTTTCAAACTGTTTTTCTTTTTTTTTCAAATTCATTTTAGGTGTAGGTACTTTTCTGCACACATTTTAATTGATGAATGTGAGCATTTTGGATTTTTTTTTTTGCTTCTTTTAAAATTCATGTGGTATAAGGCGAGACACTCAAATTTCGTTGTGTCCTTTCATATGAAATATCTCATCGATTTAGTTGAGAGTGAATAGAATTTATACTATGTATCTATCTATATGAAGTACAAGGTTGCTATTCCTTCTAAAAAAGGATTTTAGTTTTTTTTTTTGTTATTGAAGTCCTTGGTAGCAGACAAATTGAAAGAGTTGATCGATTGATTTTTTTTTTTGTGAATTATGTATTGAGATTTGTACAGGATGTTGTAGGTACCACCTACCTACCTACCTATATGGCTTTCAACAATGAGTAATCCCTTTTCTACTAGACTGAGTATGAGAGGTTGTCTTTTTCTGTTCTAGAAAATTTAAAGTTTTTTTTTTTTTTTGATATATGATATGATATTTTATTTAGATAAAGTTTTATAGAAATTAAAGGACTGGAAAAATTCTATAGAATATTAATTTTTCAAATCGTTCATAAAGTACTAAAATTTTTCTACACCCGAATTTGTGGACTCTTATAATAGGGTGATATAAAAATCATTCCAAGCTCTAGGAAAGCATTGACGTGATGTCTTTTGGTAAATATTTACATCCTTCTTTCATTCTGTAAATATATTTTTCCCAGACTGAACGGTCTTGTTGTGTTTTTTTTTTTTTAAAGGAAAATATCGATTTTGAACAAGTCGACAAAAAGTGGATCTCACAATTCTGTCTGTCTAACTGTCCTTTCGGCTGTAGCCTAAACGGGTGGATCGGTTTTCTTTAAACTTAGTAAAACTTAGTTTTTTTGGGCACTCTCCCACATGTTTTTTTTTTTTTTATTTTTGTTAAGACAAAAAATAACGGTACCTAACCTGCCGTACATTTTTTTTTTTTGCAAAAAATAAAAATCATATTTTTCTCAAAAACGTGCCCACAACTTAAAAAGATCCAGTTTTACAAAAAGGCTACCATCAAAAAAAAAATAAATTTGGTTTAACTGAATTTGATCAATTTTTTTTATAGAGAATTTTTCAAAAAGTTTAAAATATATTTCATACCAAATTTTCAATTTTTTTTTTTTTTTTGATTTTTTAAGAAAATTCCCAAATTTTTTTTTGAGAACTTAATAATTCGAAAACGACTTGGTCGATTTTTATTAAACTTGAATTCCAGCAGCTTTTTGACTCTGTCTAGCAGATTTTAAATACAAATTATTCTTATAGCCAAAAATAACGGTACCTCTCATACAAATGTTATAAAACTCATTTTTCTCAAAAACGATTTTAATCGAATTTTTTACAAAAGAGCTTCTAATAAATTTTAATAATATTGCATATGAAAAACTAAAAAAAAAGGATTAAAAAAAAACAATATTATTTTTTGAAAATTCGATATTTCGAAAATGGGTAAATGATTTTTTTTAAAAAATAATTTTTAAACTCCCCATTACTAAAAAACAGTGTACCAATTTTTTTTCCTAAAAATGTTTTCTAAATTTTATATAAAAAATTATTTTTTTAAAAAAAAAAACCGCTCCAACGATTTTAATTTTTTTTTCTCATAAATTGAGATTTGTGTAAGAATTCAATTTATTTCTAATTTTATTGATTTTTTTTTAAACATTTTTTCAGTTTAAAGTGTAATTATATATCATGATGTATATCTACTTTAAAACCACAGTTTGATGCACATAAGAGCAAGTTCGTGCGACCCAGTCGTGCATTTTATTTTTTTTCTGTTGAGACCACCTAGACAGCCGTGAATCTCGGTAAGTTTAAGTCCAAAAATACGTATCCACGTCTTGGATGAATTTAAGGTTATATCGTTTATGTATCCTGAGATGGTACCAAAGGTTTTCTTTCTCTATGGTATGCCCAAGCATTCGGATATCATTATTTCAATGGGCACAATCTAATTTTAATACTCTGTCCGGAAAGTCAAGCTAGGAGACGAAACTCACTCGGTTGACCATTTACCCCTAACTGATTTACCTTAATTGTTTTACACTTAAAACACCTTCTTGATTTATTTGAGAACGGAACAGAATTAACAGGAAATAATAAATTTTAAAACGTTGCCGCTACCAGGAAAATAATTAAATTCAAGCCCGTGTGCCGTTGTCATAGCTAAACATTTCAGTCGCCATATAATAATTAAAATATCTTTGGCGACGAAAATATATATTTTAATTCTTTACATTCCAAAAATATTTTCTCTGTGTATCAATTGCCTTATAAAAGTCTCTATGATATATGTACATACCTTTCAAGTAATTATTATTTTAATTCTCGTCACGATAACAAAAAAAAATAAATAAACAAAAGCAAAGTCAACAAAATTGGCGCGCAAACCTATATTTACATTTCGCTCTAATTCCTTTTATTCCCATTTTATTTATTTTTTACCTCAAACTTGTTCGTCACATGCAACACAACCTTGTGTGAACGTCATTTTGACAACAACAACAAACAATAATAATAAACATCAGCATAAAAACCAACAACCGGTAGTAATAAAAATGTAAATAGGTATAATATGATGTATAATCATTTGTTCCAGTTTCTACAAAAAAAAATAATGATTTTCTTACCTGCACTCTTTAGAGTAAGGTATTGGTTACGTGACAAAATAATAGTGTAAGCTGTGAGGATGTACAAAAGATAACCCATCATTATAAAAAAAAAATCATAACTCGTCCTTACGTATGACGTAAAATACCATTTTTTTTGAACAAGTTGATGTGTATCTAATAAATGTGGTAAACAATAAAGGTAGAGTCCTGGGGCCATTACTTTTTGATCGAATTATCTATTCATAAAGAGTTGCTTGTATACGGAAAAATGTTGAAAATTTTTTTGTAAGTAGTTTCAAAAACTTTAAACTTGATGCACTTGAAAATTGAAAATTGATCGTTTCTAAGATAATATTTTTGGTGGAACAACGACCCCTCCCCCCTTAAAATTTCCAAGAATTATGATAGATTTTCTAAGAACCCTAATACGAAAACATCCATGGGAATGGGATTAGTTTTTCTCAAAATTTTTATATACAGATTTTTTTTTATTTCAAAGCAAACACGAGCGACCCCCTTGGGCGTACTTAATTTTTTGTCTCGATTTAATTAATATATAGATAAATTAATTTGCAATTTTTGCATGAACTCACAAATGAAAATAGAATGAAGAGGAATTCGTCTTCTGGAAAATGAATATTGTTGCGCAAAGGATTATACATTTTATGATAAAACCAGTAGCATTCCGTTTAAAACAGTGCTGTGCAAAAAAAAATAATTATCAAATATTTATTTGCTCATTTCAGTAAATTTAAAGAAAAAAATGTGATCTTAGGTTCTCTTATTGGTAGCTTTCAAAATTCTGTAAATTCTTGTCAGCTTTTAAATTTTTTGAAAAGTAAAAACTCACACTAATTTGACGCTCATACACTCCCCCTAAGTAGATATTATATTTTTGACACATCTAATAAATCAATTATTGACAAAAGTAGAAAAGTGAATTACTTGGATCTGAAAAAGTAAACCCATTGAAACACAGATTTATAAATATCAACAATAATATTGAAATATTCACGCTTCTAGAGAGTCGTGTGGTTTAACTGTCGTTTTTAAACGCCTTACGAAATCAGGGCCATTAATTGTTTTTGGAGGTTTTTCATAACTTAACGGGACTTTATCATTTTTTACTGATGGTACATAGTTGGCATATAACTAAGCAAGAATGAGTGTCAGTTCGATAATCAAACTCCTTTAAATGGTATTTGATGATTGGTCTGGCAACCGTGACTTAGGAATATCTCCAACCTTTAAAAACTTAATTGGAAATTCGATCAAGTGTTTGTTGTTTCATTCAAGACCTATTTTTTTTTTTAATTTGAATTCTCACAATCCTAATAAAATTCATGAACCGGCTTCAACAAAACTTATAAGAAGCCAGAATATACAATAAAAAATTTAAGGTCTGTCTAACTTAAAAATTCAAAAAAAATAATTTGATACATTTTTTCTGCACAGCATTGTTTATCAGAAACAAAAATAATGAAAACAAAAAACATACCACAATGTGTGGAAAAAATATACACTTACAATGTTGCAATATTATCAAAACAAAAAAAGAAATAAGATACAGTATGGGGTTATAAATTGTGTTGTACAAGAATTATGATGGCAATATATGTAAAGATTGATAGAGTGATATTGTGACATTAATGATGGTGGAAAAAGTAATAAATTTATAAGATTAACCCTCAAAGGAAGACAAGATGTCCCTTTAGAGCAACGCTACTTTGAATATTGTATAAAACGAATGTCGGTAAGGTGATGTGACATTGATATGACAAGACTTATGTTAAACTCAAATTTATGTTAAGTGCATGAAGCTGAATATGACGCTGAAAAAGGATTTTTAATAAGATGATGAGCATAGATTGTATATGAAATGGTTAATTTGATGCTGAATTTAACTTATATGTTGTGCTGAATTGAATAGAATTTTTGTGCTGATTTTGATACTAAATAAAATTGAAAAAGAAGTCGACAATTAATCAGGAAAAGTAGCTGAATTTGGATGTTAATAAGGGCATAAATATATAGTTTGTATAGGAAGGTTAAATTGACACTAAATGTGACTTTTACATCCTGCTGAATAAAACATGGAAGGTTAATTTGATAATGAATAAAGTACAGGTGTATTTCAAAGTTGAATATAATGTATTTACAACTTAAATTGATGCTGAATGCGACTTCTATGTTTTCCTGAATTGAATAAAACATGAAATGAAATTGAAAAAGTATTGAAGCACAATATAATGTTTTTGAACCTTAAATTGGCGCTGAATGTGATCTCTATGTTGTGCTGAATTGAATGAAACTTGACATGAAATTTAAATAGAAGTCAAAAATTAATCTGAACAATTTGTTGAATTAGAATCTTAATAATAAGACCATGAATATAGGTTTCTTACAGAAAGATTAAGTTGACGCGAAAATGTGACTGTTAAATGATGCTGAATAAAATTTAGACGGTCAATTAGAATAATGAATGAAATTGAAGAATAAATGAAGCTCAATATAATGTTTTCGAACCTTAAATTGGCGCTGAATGCGACTTCTACGTGCTAAATTAAATAAAACTTGTTAGGTTCATTTGAGATATTCAATGAATTTGAAATAGAAGTCGAACATAATTTTAAGAAAGTCGCTGAATCGGGATTAAGACCATAAGTATATGGTTTGTACAGAAAGATTAAATTGATTGCTAAATATGACTTTTCCATGAATAAAACTTGGCCGCTGAATTTTGCGATGAAGAAATTGAAGTACTGGTGATTTTTAAAGCTGAATAAAATGTTTTCGAAACTTAAATTGACGCTGAATGTGACTTCTATGTTGTGCTGAATTCAACTTGTCGTTTAAATTTGACACTAAATAATTAATTAATTTTATTACTTTTTTAAAACATTAACGTTCCACTTAAACGACTCACAAAAGTCCATAATTTTTAACCATATTTTAGCTACTATAATAAATCGTATTTCATGACAGATAATGGGTGCAAAATCACTGAGAACAAACATGGACAAGCCTAATTTATTTGAACATTAAAGTATCAAGTACTACTAAAAACTAGTTGAAACAATTATAGTTCTGACTTTCAACAACAACAAAAATTTACCAGCTATGATTCATTACCTACTTCTCGAATAATAACACCGCATAATCAGTTAAAAAGTCTTCTGTGCCAGGAATCATGAACTCTTTGATTATTTCGTTTGACACTTATAAACACACCACAATCATTTTCCAATTATCCTCATTCAAAAAAAAAAAAAAAAACTAAGCGCTGCAAAAAACAAATAAATTTGTAACGTATGTACATATTTACAGAAAATTACCAACCTGGTTACTATGTCAAGTCTTTCATTATAAAAACAAATCCAATAATTGTTGACCTAACGGTCTCTCCGCAGGTTACTTTTTGTTTTTAAGCTCTAACTGCCAATTTTCTTCGGTAGTTTGCCAAAAAAAAAAAATACCGAAACCAATTATTATTGAAACAACCTTGAGGCCTGTTGTAACTGTTTTTTTTTTTTTTTTGCTGTAAATTAAGTCAAAGCACGAAACTTCTTCGCAGCTATGAAGTAAATGCCAACTAAATAAACATCATGACCTTATTAAAGAGAAAAAATGAAAATGTAGTATAATTAGGTATTCTTAGTCTTAAGGGTAAGTTTGCATGTGAAAAAAAAAAAATTAGAATTATCTGACCCAAAACAAATTGAAAGAATAAACTTGAAGTCTCCCATAAGCCATAATAAAAATATATTTCATTTTTAAATATTAGCTTAGCCGTGCGAGAACTTTCGCAGTAACATAAAAATTAAATTGAACCGACCTTATGTCAGATGTCATTTGAAGTATCATAATATTAGTTGAATGTTTGCCATTTACGTCAATGGATCGCTTAACTTACTACAAAAGTGGTATTCAAACGTAGCCACTTTTCGCGAATTATGCGATGATTATGTTCGTCATAATCGACCGACTACGCAAGCAAACGGTAAAATGACGAAATTAGCAGAGAGTGGAAGCGTTACTGATTACGTAGGGCCTGTGCATCATCGTAATGCACGCTCAGTCAAAATATTGCTGCTGCAAGTGCAAGTGTTGCTGATGATCCGAATTTATCGATTTCCCGGCGCGGCGTTCGCAGCAATTAACCAATTTTTTTGGCCGGCGATTGAAGATAATGACTTGGACGATATGTGGTTTTCCAACAAGACGAGGTAACAAGCCACACAACATGATTAATTACGGTTTTATTTCGTGAGAAGTTTCCTGGTCGCGTAATTTCAGGTTTTTTTGCGATTTGACACCGTTAGATTTTTTTTCTGTGGGGCTACGCAAAAGACCTTGTTTACGCGAAAAATCTCCAAACTCTAGACGCGTTTAAAACCATCAACATTGCTCAAATTATGGCTGAGATACCGCCCGAAATGTTCGAAAAAGTGGTTAAAAATTACCTCCAAAGAACCGCATGCTGCGAATCTTCCCGAGGAGGCCATTTGAATAATATTTGTTTTTCACACTTAATGACAAAGTCCATAACTTTGTAATGAAATAAAATTTTCATCAAAAATACATATATCGCTATGTGTGTTTTATTTACTTTTGAAACCGAAAAATGAAAAACCCTTTTTTTCAAACAATATTGCATTTAAAATTATTAATTATATATTTTTTTCTAATATACAAACATTTTGTATTTATTTAGTACTTTTTCATTCTTTTAAATATTTTTTCGTTGAAGATTTATTTAACCATTTACATGCTTCTTTAAAAATATTTAACTAAATTAAACTTGTTAACCACAAGAACAAGTTTCTGCAATTTACTTGGAAATAATTTTTTCCATCATTTCAAAGCTTTTAATAGTTTAATCAAACTTCTTCGAATTAACTGAAGTTGCTAAACATGTACCTAACTATGTACCTAACCTCGGAAAACATGTGAAAAATTCAGCAAAAAACGTGACCAGTGTCAATTTTTTGTATAATTGTCGTACCTAGAGATATCACTCGTGGTGGTAATACATTAATATTCCATAAAAAAAAAAATTTCTGTATTTCAATTTAAATCACTATTACCCTAGTTTTTTTTTTTTAATTTTATTACTTATTTTGTAAAGAGAAACAAAAACTAGTTACATACTATTCACGTATATAGCATAGCTATTTTAATATTTGTTCTAGATACTCGCACAAAGAAGTTAATTTCCATAATGTTGATGATGATGATGATGTTCACTGATATTTCACCTATGTGAGCGGTGAGCGCCATGGTGGTGAGGCGACAAAAATATTTACAACCGACACACTTGCCGACCACCGACCGTAAGCTGTGAAACTAGTTTTTTTTTCTTTTTAAACGGTTTGAGTCTAATAATTGCATATAGAGTAGAGTTAGAGGCATGATGAGGTATAGCCTACAGCCGTACAACATACACATCAAAAGCTATTAGTAGCAGTGATTGATGTAGTTTGTATAGTTGTTGGAAATGTATAGTGTGTTTTTGTAGTTTTATTTTATTCTGTTTTTTTTATTGCTTTAACATGAATTGTGCAAATTGAGAAACTGTGCGAACTAAAAGTCATGGAACTTTTAAAGTTGTCAATTGAGCCGGCTTTTTTTTCTATTCTGAGGCCAATGATGTAGATCATGATGATGACGACGACGAAAAAGTCGTTAACATGATGTTTATGTCTGGTGGGTGTTTTTTTTAAGTCTTTTGAATAAAAAAAATTATAATAATAATTTGTTTATAGTGAAAAGTTGAGTAAACAAATAAAAGTTTGTGTGGCGCGGCGTGGTGTTTTTAAAATATGATTATAATAACGAATAAGGCAATATGCTACTTGAGACTTTTTTTATTTATTAACTCGTGTGAATCTTTCGGTAATAGATTCTCATATTGAATTTCTCGTAGTAGGTTGTGACATTTCTTTTGATAAAAAAGTTGAGGGGGTGTCTATTCTTCGGAATTAGAAGTTTTCGCAAAAAATAGAAGACAAAAATCAGAAGAAAAGAAGAGCATTTATGTAATTTGCTTGTAACCCTCCCCCCACTACCAAAAATATGTAGAAATATACATCACCAGTGCCTACTCATGTCATTTTTCCTAAGTTTTACCGTTAACTTATAACCTTTCGGGGTTTTTGTACCTAATTTTCCGAACAACAAATTTGAACCACAAATAGACTAGATTTTTAAGAAACTTTCCATTGGAAAATGTTCGAAGAGGTTTTATTTATTTAAAAAATCTTTTAAAGGTCTTTAGTCCACACAAATTTTGGCGTTTTGTCCCAACGATCTCACTTGAACTCATCAGTTGACTTGTGAGGACCTTGTCAGATTTCATGACGAATATCTAGTGTGGTAAAACTAGAGGTTTTATTTAGTCTGTGGTTAAAGTATAAAAAAGACCGTTAACTCGCAAAAATTATAATGAAATTAAAATTTTGAAAATTGGTTGAAAAATAGAAGTGCAGTTTGAAATGTTCCTCAAAACCTACTTTTTTACAATTACAGGCCTTTAAGCCATGAAATTTGTGTAACTACCTGCTTTTTTACATTTGCAAGCCTTTAAGTCATGAAAATTGTATATCTACTTTGAAATTGGTATTGGAAAATAGCTAAGAGTATAAGCTTTCGTTTGACATCTAAATTTTAAAAATCAAACCACTACTTTCCAACTTATAGCGATCTTGTGCTGCTGAAACGTTAATTTTTCAATTTTTTCTAAAATTTCCCTTACAAATATTACATTAGGGCAATTTGCTAGAAATGCGGGAAAAATCTGGAGCGTGTAGGTTAGTTCAAGATAAGGAAAAAATTGTAGAGGATAGTGGGTCTATTACCGAATGAAATTAGTAAAAATAATATTAAAAACCAACGGTAACACTTAAAATTACTTTAAATCAAATTATTTTAGTGAATAGTTTTGGATTTTTTTTTTTAATTATTATGGGGTCGTACATACTACCACACTCCAAAAATGATAAAACTGTATAAAGAAACTCACGGTAATCACCGCACTCAAATAAAAACAATTTTTTTTTTTTTTCAAATAAAACACTCTTGGTCTCATTTATAAACGTTGTCTAACTTTAGACAACTGTCCAACTTTGGAAAATGTGTTCAAAAATCTTGTTTATTGTTGTCTTATAGCTGCCTAACTTAGACACAAGAGCAGATTGTCTTAACCGTGAATAATGTGATATTTATTTTTATTAAATAAAGCACATTTCCACCAATTTAAAAATAGTTAGACAGTGTCTAAGTAGACAAAAATCTAATAAATATGACTTTCTCACTCCTATTGGCAATCTTATCTTTGTCTTTTTCCAGGTCAAAATCTCTACTAGGAAAGCCAGCAGTTTGGTACCCATTCTACAGCAATCGGTAGTGCTCTATTTAATATATGGAAGTTCTGAGAAAGTAGGCGTATACCACGCCCTCTAAATGAGAAAATCCCAAATATTCTATTTTTTCTTTTGTATGTACTTCAAGCCCTACCCCTCTACCAAATTTCATCATTCTACAGCAATCGGAAGTGCTTCACTTTATTGATCGCAATTCTGAGAAAGTGAGGGATACCAAGCCCTCTGAATCGAAATCTCAAATTTTCTGTTTTTTTTTTTTTCCTTTGTATACGCCACAAGATTCTGCGGTGTCGGGATATAATTTTGATCATTTTTCATCTGTGAGTAGGTGAGTGAGTGAGTCAGTTACGGTTTTAGAAATTTTTGAAGACCTACATATATCTCAGGAACAACTTGTTTTATGGAGTTGAAATTTAGTGGATGAGGCGCCTGTACTCAGCCACCCTAGCAAATATACCGAATATTAACTTTATTGGTACTGAAGTTAGAGGGGATCTAAAATGAGTTTTTTTCCTGTAAATAGGGTGTAGTGCCAGAACTTGAATGGGAACTACCGTGCCCTTTGATAAAACTATAGGAACACTGCATAGTACAAAGTCCATCACTTAAATTAAGCTTTTTGTTGCAATAAATATTATGCAGATCACACAAAAATATCTTTGCAGTGAAATAAGACCCGCGGAAATAAACCAAGTGGGTTTTATTTCCAGAAAGTAGAAGGAAATGAACCACGTGGGCTTTATTTCCCAAAATAAATGGAAATAAGACCTGCGGGATTTTTTTCCTTTTTGGAATGAGAATAAGAGGCACCCCAAAAAAGTATTAATACCCGTGGGAGTTATTGCCTTTCTGAATTGGCATTAAGACCCATACTTAAAGTGTGATTCAATAATTCCTTTAAGTAGATTTACTTAAGATTTATACTGTGGCCCAAAAAAAAACTAAATAGGCTTCTACCTGACGACAGTATGTTTCTCCCCAGCGGGACATACAACTCAAAAAGGGAGTTAAAATCCTTCGAAACTGGGAAGCAGGCCACACAAGGTACTATTGTCCAAGAGAACTGTGTACTAAGCCCAAAATAGTTTTTTGTTCTTTAGTGAATGGGTATATTCTTAGAAATTAAACCTTTAAAGGAATTAAAACCCACAGCTTTTGTTTCCATTTTAAAAAAAGATATAAGACCCACGGGCTCTATAGCCCTGGGGCTTATTGCACTGAACCAACAAAATCATTATTTCCATCCACTCTATTGAAATTGTATGAGATGTACGGGGCATTACAATAAGACTCGCGGAAATAAATCCCGTGGGTCTTATTTCCTTTTTGAAATAGAAACAAAAGCTGTGGATATTAATTTCCTCTTTCCAACATATTTCTCAAAAGAAAAGGAAAGTCCAAACCTGTATTTTATTTTAAATTAATTGGATGGGTTTTACTTCCATTTATTGTTTGAATTGAAACAAACAAGAAAATGGAATTAAAACCCACTGCTTTTGTTTCCATTTCAAAAAGGAAATAAGACCCACAGGCTTTATAGCCGTGGGGCTTATTGTAATAAGACCAAACTTTTTTGTTTTATATTAATTGATAGCGTTTTACTTCGATTTTTTCTTTGAATTGAAACCCAAAAGAAAAGGGAATTAAAACCCATTAGCTTTTGTTTCAATTTCAACAAGGGAAAAAAGCCCGCGGGTGTTATTTAATTTGGGGAATAAGTCCCGCGGCCTTAATTTCCGCTGGTCTTATTGCACTGCATCGAGATATTTATATGAGGGATGAGGCCTTTCAGTTGATCGCATTTATTTTTCATTTATTTATTTAAATTTGTCGTGTGCTGAATTTTTCTGTAATATTTACAATAAACAATAATAAATTAAAAAAGGGATAATATCCCATATTTTATTTTTTTCTTCAGCACTCTCGGTTTATTAGTTTGACGTTTAATTTAATTTCATATCAATTTCGAATATTTTTTGGTTATATATCTGTATTTATAAAATGTTAAATTATTCGCGCACAAAAAATTTCCCCAAAGCAGAAAAAAATTATTTCCTAACCTGTCATTTTGTTTCTTCACTAATGACGACAACGTACATACATTTAATATTTGTATTCTTTCATTCATGATCTACTTCCATTCCGTTCTCACTCTCCTCGTGTGTGTGTGTGTATGTGTTAAACTGGTTTACCCAAAAGTTTCGTTCAGTCGCTCAGTGTCATTGGTAAAATTAATTGGAAAGGTCAAGATCTCGTGTTGTGTTTATAAAATAGAAAAAATATTCCCTAAAATTCCTAATTTAAAGTGTGAAAGTGATAAATTGTTGTAAATAATTATTCAAAGTGCATTTTTTCTTGTTTTGTCATAAATTCTTGCCCCTTGTAATTTGTTAATTTAATTTTAATTCGTTGGAGATGTAAATAATATGATTTAATCAATTTCAGTGCATTTGTGTTTTTTGTGTAAGTCACGTACGCCACCATTTGCAGTGGCTGCAATAATTTAGTCTTAATTTCGCGAAAAAAAAGTGTTCCTTTAAAATAAAATCAGCAATGATGTTGCAAAGATCATTTCTAAAGTGTTTTTTTCTCTTCTCCTTTGTTTTTGTGATAAAAGTGTGGTTTTAGTTTAGTGTTAATTTTTCGTGCAGTTTTAGTGTTGCTTTTCAGTGTTGCCGGCACACATATTTAATTATTTTCATAGAATAGTTTCTTTTTTAATAAATTTAAATGTTTTTTTTTTTTTTCAACATAAAAATAAATAAATTAAATTATTAATGTTTTTTTTTTGAGTGAAATAAGTGAGTGAATTTTATGCTGAAAAGTGAAAATCGAGCATCAATGAAAAGGAATCATAATTGCCAGCCCTGGAATTTGTAATGAAAAAAATTATCTTTATATGGTGAGTTTTTATAAAAAAATAAAAGATTTACATTTCTTTCGACCACAAAACCAAGAATAAATAAAATAAAATCCCGAGGCCACATTAATTGACTTCGTTAACCTTAGTAGAATAAAAATTGATCTTGAGTTAAATCTCCAAAGGAACAATTCTCAAATCAAACAAATTTAAACCTACATACATTATTTCCCCCGCTGAACGCATTCATTCAAAAATCAATTTATTTTGTCATCTTTTGACACAAAATAATCTTGCTATCTCACTTCCACTTTAAAATCACCTTTTCGATTGGCCTTTCTTCTTTCCAAAACAAGAACTGTCATTCTGAAGCCAATCGAAAAGGTCATACGAACATATGAAACACCATTTGCATTTTGACAGGTGCTGTCAAAGTTGATCCAATTGTAAATCTTTTGCGGTAAATAAATTACACAGATTTATTTACATAAAAATGGATAAGACAATTTTTTTTTTATAATTTGACATTTAAAAAAATATATTTTCAATTGAAACTTTCTATCTTTCTTCCGGATACGTTCAATATTAGGTACGTTCCTTCGTAGCTCATACTTAATCGAAAAGTCGATTTGAGTTTGGGTTGAAATTTGGTTGACAGTTCGAACTCGCCGCGTTCTGTGATGTAAAACCAGCACTTGAATATTTAATTTGATGTTTACACATCTTAACCCCGAGTCCCGACACTCACACTTTTTTTATTTGACACGTGCTGTCAAAGTTAAGGCTATCTTAAACAAACGTCAAACATTCGGAACGACAGCGAAACTTTCGCCTGGGGCCTGATTCCGTAAAACGAAAACGATCGAATGATATCTCCATGGCAATAGCTATCCCTATCTCTCTTTTTCGATCTGATAGAGATGGGTATTGTCAAAACTATATCGTTCAATAGTTTTCGTTTTACGGAATAAGGACCCTGGGGATTAATGAGTGTATCCACACAAACTAGATGCCGCTAATGTTTGAAAATTTGCAATGGACAACGGCGAACAATTTTAAATCCCCTCATGTTCATGTTTTAAACCTTTTTGTTATACTTTAACTTTCTTTTTAATAAACTTCAGCTAAAAACGCCTAAAAAAGTGACAGTTCATGCAAAAATTTAAGCAAACATACCATTTTCACATTTTTATTTGTCAAAGTGACATTTGCAGTGACATTTGATACTTAAAATTTAAATACGAATTTGGTGATTTTAACTTTAATCAAATGATTATAAGATAATACGATGGTTAGCATCGTTTTAAATTTCGAAAATACTGTTTTTAACCTTGCATCATACTATAAATGTTTTAACATCGTATTTAATCGTCTAAAATTGTGCGACAATTTTTTATTCGCTGGCCATGGGTTCGTTGCAATTTTGCTCCGATTTTTTGGCGCTTGTTTAGTGGAGGATTAAATTTGATTCTTAATCATTTTGAGCAATGAAAATACTACACCAATTTTTTTAAATTATTATTAAAAATAAAATTAATTAATATTAATTGAGACAAAATATACTAAAATACTCTTTCAGGAGATTTAGATATTCAGGCTCAGAAAATTACTTACAAATACAATTTTCCTCAATATAAATCTGGCAGCAGCCTATTATTTTGACAGTTCTTAAAAATCTGTTGTTATACTTTTTCAAAAAAAAAAAACTTACATATATCGAACCCTTATTCGAATATTTTTTTAATTTGACAGTTTCTCGCTCTCGCTTGTATTCACAAATGTCAAAATCTTCACATCAATGAAACTGACATTTCTTTGAAAAGAAAATCATAATATTGATAATCCATCAATCAAAGTTATAGACTGCTTTATGCATTTATACCTGCGAGTCGGGAAAAATCTTTTTTTATTTTATTTTGTTTTTTGTTCAAATCCATCAATTTAATTAAATTCTATCTTATCAGGAAATCCATTTGTGTCTAACTCGTCAACGACTAACTAACTATAAACTTCTGTCAAATGGACATGAATATCCTTTGTTCAATCCACACAATTTCTTTTATCTTTTCATTTAACACTTCCAATAAAAAATACAAAACTAAATCCCAATGAACTCAATTTCAAAAAATAAAAAAAAACTTGCTGTCTTATCACACATGTCACATTCCCAGAAGAATGAACAGAATTCCTTGTTCTGTTAAAACATTTTTCATTAAAAACTTTCCATCCACTATGCTATATAATCATCGTGTTTCACCACTAGATTGGGGGTGGTATACTATATGTGGTGTGGTGGCAGAAATAAGCAGTGAAGAAGTCAATCAAAAAAAAAAAAAAAAAACACATCAACCTCTCACTCTCATTATCCATCGTTGTTGAGCTCTGCCACAAGAATTTCATTTCATCATCTTTTACCCGTTTACAACACTTTTTCCCTTTTAAACCAATTTCATGGCTTGCAACCCTTACATGGCACGGAGGCCGCGGTGGCGGCAGTGGCTCTAACATATATCTACAATCGAAAGCAAAATATCCCCCAAATAGAAAGCAAAACTTTAACTCTACCTTAAGTCAACAAAAGACTAAAAAGAGTAGATACGAGTAGCTGTGTCTCAATAAGGAAAAAAAATTAAGTATTCGCAGGGGTTGCGTGAATATGTTGTGTTTTTTTTTTTTTGAGATTTGAGCTGATTTCTAGAAAGGCTTTTATGTTCACTTTTTGTATTAACTTTGTTGTTTTTTTTTTGATCGGAGGTATTAAGTAATTTTGATTTTACTATGAGTGTTGGAATCAAAAAGTGTTACAATCCCGTTAAAAAAGTCAAGCTACATCTTCTATCTTCTTCTTCTACCTCTAGATAAACATGAATGTCTCTTATAAACCCGAAAACTACTGTACCGATTTCGCTGATTTTTTTAGAGTTTATTCTTTTTATTAGTGGGAAGGTTTACAAAGTTTTTTAGATTAAATCGGCACATTACCACGCCCACTTTTATTTAATTTTATTTTTATTGAACATTCTTGGAAAACTAAAATTTTGTGTAAAGAAAATAATGCTTAACTTGTTATTTTTTTCATGAATAGAAAATTTAAATTTATAATTTATTAGAGAAATTTGTTATTGTTTTTTTAGGAAACTCGCCCACTACCACGCCTATTTCTTATATCTAATTTCTTTTCTATATTTTAATTCTTCTATAAAAGTTGAAATTTTGTAGTTTTGCAGTGCCAGGACAGGATTCAGCTACTTTGTAAATAAAAATTATTGGATAAAGCCAAATAAATTAAATCCGCCCACAATCACGCCTTCTTTGCTTATATCCAATTTGTTTCCTTCATTTAGAGTCTTCTATGAAACTTTAAATTTTGAAGTTTGAGAAATGTTGAATAGGTGGCGCTTCGAAGCGGGAAGGGTTCAGCAAATTTGTGAATACAAATTATTGTTGTTTTGTACGTCCCGTATAAACTCAAAAACTACTTAACCGATTTTGCTAAAATTTGTAGAGTTTGTTCCTTTTAGTTGCAGGAAGGTTTTGAAAGTTGTTTAAGGTAAATCCTTTCACTGCCACGCCCACTTTTATTATTTTTTTTAGTTTCGTCTTTATTAAAGGTCCTGATAAAGCTAAATTTGTTTATGAAGAAAATAATGATTGGATATATATCTATACAAAAAAAATAAAATATCTAAATAAATTTAAACAACTTGATAAATTAAGATTAATGTTTGTAACTTAGCTATATTCCTTCCGCCCACTACCATGTCTTTTTTATATTTGAATTTTTTCTTACATACTAAACGTGCTTTGAAAGCTGGGAATTTGTGAGAAAGTTTTTTTTGGAAATCCCCCCACTACCACGCCTACTTTCCTTATATCTAATTTGACTCTAAATAAAGAGTCTTTTATGAAAGTTTAAGTTTTGTGAAAAGGGTTCAGCTAGCTTGTAAAAAAAATTATTGGGTTAAGCCAAAATAAATTAAATCCACCACTCTTCTTTCATTTAATTTGTTTCCTTTATTTAGAGTCTTCTATGAAAGCTTGTGAATAAAAATTATTGTCAGTTTGTACATGTCCCTTATAAACTCAAAAATTGTAGAACCGATTTTGCTGAAATTTTTAGAGTTTGTTCTTTTTATTAGCGGGAAGGTTTAGAAAGTTGTTTGAGTAAAATCCTCCCACAGAAAAACAAAAAACAATTGCAACAATTTTTTATAGAAAAATTCACGACATGAATCCAATTATTTATTAGACTCAAGTTTTTGAAGTGGTAATGCCAATTAGACGAACATTAAGCTGTGTTGCTCTTAATTTTCTTATACAAAAAAACCAATACTTGACCTTAAGAAACGTGTTTGAAAAAAAAGTCTATAAATTCAGCGATACGAAAAGGTATCCTAACCTTATGATCTTAGGAAATACAATCTATACCATGTATGGAGAGTACCTATAAACACACTTGTTATTTTCTCACATTTCACATGATGGTAAACACAACACAAACCTTCCCTTATAGTTAGTCCTTTATTTTTTTGTTCATTTTTAAGAAAACAAACTTTGTGGTTTATTCACTGAAATATACTAAAACCAAAAAGAATGATGAAAGGAAAAAAAACGTGATGTCGTCGGAAGTCACTCGTTGGCAGGAAAAGGATCCATAACCAAACCAAAATAGGTCCTCGGATGTTTTTTCTCATGTGTGTGATTTTTTTTTTGTTCTCAAGAAAATATTCAAAGTTTATACAAAATGATTTTTCCCAAAAAAAAAAAAAAAAAACTGATTTCGTCGTTCGTTGTCGTCGTCACTGATATTTGAAGCTAGGTACATATAAACTATGCTCATTTAAGATAAACTTTGAGTGAGAAAAGCAACTTTCCTTATGTTGCGGTGGGGTGTGGTTAAGTGGCAAAAACGTGTGGTAAGGTAGATTTTTTTAATTTAATTTCACCCTCTCCTTCTCATTGTTTGTTTTGTTTTTGGTTAGTTAAATTACTTTGGGAATAAAACATACAAGGGTTGAAATTTAGGGAACTGTTACACCACACTTTTCCCCCCAGTATATAAGGAGTCCTAAAGAATTTTTGCTTTTCTTTAATTATATACGTTTTGTTATGTGCGGTTCACCGTATTGTATAAGGATCTTTTATATGAGAATCCAACATACATATATACAAAATCGTAAAGCAGTTTTTGGGGAAATGAATGGTTTAGTAATTAACTACTTAACAACACCGACACGACGAAGACGAAGACGACGACGGCAACGACGAAGCACGAGGACGATGGGAAAGGAGAAAGTTTCTTCCTAAAAGAGTAATAGTTACTTTTATTGCACAAGAAATACCTGTGTTTTTGTAGATGTATGTACATAGAAACCTTTTTCTCTATATACCTGTTCTAATGTGGTACTTTGAAGCAAATTAACACTATCAAGGATGGGTGGACTTGGACAGTTTCTAGGTGAAGAAGATAAATGATGATGATGATGATGGGGCCTGGAAGTTGGAAATTAAGGACAAAAATGGTGACTTCTTTTTTCTTTAACACACTTTTTCTTTTGTAATGAGATGATATATGTATGTACATAGGTTAATTTTCTTTTATGAAAAAAAAAAAAAAACTTTACCTACTTTTGAACTTATTATGAGTTATTGACAAAAAAAAAAATCTTGACAAGCTTACATATATAAACTCTTTAATCAGAATGTTAGGAAATACCTTACAAAAGGATCTTAGAAAAATATGTACCTATGTGAAATTGAAGAAAATTTTTTATCAGAAAAAAAATAAATAGGGATAGGCACAAATTGTGACAGCTTTAGGTATTTTGAATTTTTCACCATTATGAGTTTTATTATTTATTTTTTGCATTTTTGAATATTGGGCTAGAAGTATATTTTTAGTCAATTATTGCAAAACATAAGGTCCGATAAATCTTTTAAGTTACTTAAGGGAGGGAGGAAGGCCAATTACTTTTTTTTTTAAATATAAAATGGGTTGCAGTGCAATAAGACCCGCGAATATAAATCCCGGTGGTTATTATTTTCCAGAGGATTTTTTTTTTCTTTTTTTGAGTGGCCATACAAAAAAGCATTAAAACACGCGGGTGTTACTGCCTCTCTGAATTGACATTAAGACCCATACTTAAAATGTGATTCAATAACTCTTTAACTTTATACCTTTGTCTAAGAAAACTGTTGACATTGGTGCCTGCCTAGCGACTGAACATACCTACCTGAGCGGGACAGGTGACTTACAGAGATCCTTTAAACCCGCGAAGTGGGCTAACCAATAAAACTGTTTGCAAAGTACAAAATCGTTTTTTGTTCTTTACTAGATGAGTTTTTTCCACATATTCTTCGAATTGAAATTTTCAAGAAAAAAGGAATTAAAACACAGCTTTTATTTCCATTTTAAAAATTAAAAAACGCCAGTGGGTGTTATTTTTCTTTAATTTTGGGAAATAAGACCCGGGGGCTTTATTTCCGTGGGGCTTACTGCACTGCACCATAAAAAAAAGCATCATCGCTGAAGACGACCGAAAGTTGTAACCACGCATGTCCAAAGCCTTTAGTCTTTTAATTAATAGAACTCATTAAGATATAAGCTTTTTTAGCGAATCTTTTTTTTTGCTAATTTTATGCAAAAATGAAAATTTCTCTAAAAACAGTCTTGAGTTCTTTTAATGGGATTGTCAAGACTAAAAGCTTTGAACTTAAAAATAAAATCATTTTAAACTAAAAACTCGCTGAGAACCGTTAATGTTTTTTCGGCTGCAGCCATAATTTGGTATCTAGCGGTTTTTGTCCCCTGTAACGTTTTTTCCTTTCATTTTTCAGACTAAAAATAAAATTTTTTTTTTACCAAATTATGAAAATCTGATTTTGTTCAAAAACGTGTCCATAACTTAAAAAAAAAATATAGAATTTTTTTTTCACAAAAATAGATGGTACTTTCATAGAACCATTTTTTTGATTTTCGATTTTCTCAAAATTCGATGATTTTTTTCAAAATACATTTTAAAAATCTGCATTAATAAACACTAAAAAATGGTGTATCAATTTGTTTGTTCTTAAAAAAGTTTTCAAAATTTTATATGTATAGGTAGGTATACAAAATTAATTTTTTTAAAAAACAGCTCCAACGAATTTTAAATTGTTTATTCTAATAAATTGAGATTTTCGTAAAATATCAGATGGTGTACCTACATATTGGTGTCAAAACGGTTTCAGAAATTGTTTAATTAATTTATTTCTTATTTATTATATTGATTTTTTAGCAAGTTTTCAGTCTAAAATGTAAGCACCAAGTATACCTACCTACTTTAAAACCACAGTGTGATCGCACATAAGAGCAAGTTCGTGCGACCAAGTCGTGCATTTTATTTCTTTTAAAAATGTTTACAAAATTTTATATATAAAAAAATTGATTTAAACAAAAATGATTTTCAACATTTTTTCAGTTTAAATGTTATGTTCCATTTCAGTGTGGATTTGGATTTTTTTTCTAAGTTTTATACATTTTACTAATTTTCCTTGGGCTTTTTTCAGCTTTAATTTAGCAATAACACTTTGCTTCACTTTAAGTTCAAAACATAAAAAAAACCCTTTGCCCATCGATTTATTTACCAAAAGTGCCAATACACCTTTCAAATTCCATTCCAAACCACAAACAATTGCCTATATACATCTACCTATAAGTATAATTGATACAAGGCCAATTTCTCAATCTGCCAAAACCAAAAAGTACCATATGTGCGACACTTAAAAGCAACCGCACATAAAACCTGTCACCCTTCATTAACCCTTAATACAGAAACCAACATCCTTCCATTTTAAATCCGTGTTGCTATCATTTTATTCCCAATTGAATTTATTTCCTTAAAAATTGATTTTAAAATATTTTCAATTTTCCCTCCTCCATCTAAATATACCTACTCCCAAAAGAAAGCGTCAAACCAAATCAGAACAAAAATGAAAAAAAGAAGAAAAATCATCTTAACCACTTTAAATCAATGAACGTTGACATTATTCCTGTTTAAATATTCAATTATTGTCAACTTTACCCTTTTTGTATATTTTTCCACGCGTTCCTAATCGATTTAAAATTCCATCCCTTTTTTTTTTAATATTTTTGTCTTAACAAGAAGTCAATTTACTGAAGTTAACAATTCTTTCCCCTCCTTCTTCCTTTTCTTGTGTCAAATGATGAAATTCTTAAAATAGAACAAAAATCATAATATTCGTCCTTTTTTTTTCTTTTTTTTTTTTGCTTCCACAGTCAGCATATTTTTTATCTTTCAAATTTAGAACAAAAAATAAAACTCTTTGCATTTATTAAAATTGTTCTAGTTCTAAAAAAATAAACCCTTTCGTTTCCATTCGAGACATCAACCTAAATCAACGTCATTTTCAAAGCCTCTTTTTTTTTTTTTCTTTAAACTCATTGTGTACCTAGTTTGCTTTGCTTTGACTTCCTTCTTTTCTTTTCTGTTTGTTTCTTTTATTTTTATTTTTTTTTTAATGAAAAATCAATTCCTTTGACCTGAATATGTCCATATTAGAATCTGACATGACGCCTTCATCCTTTATTATAAGGAAAGAGCCTTCTCTTTATTGTGTCCTGAATTTGATACTCTTAGATATTTATTCTCCTCCTCTTTTTATTTAACCCATTTTATGCCTGCTCAAGCAGCAGCATTGTAATGTAATTTTCCAATTTTCCCTTGAAGCGATGTTGGTCTGGGGAACATATTTAAACTCGGTGTCTAGGTAGGAAGGTACGAAGAAATAATTTTATTAAAATTCTTCCAACCACCGTTTTGTCCCATGGAACTAGAGAGAGCTAGACCCAGAGTTGGTATAAAGGGATGTGTGTGGATGTCCTGTGAGGGGATGCATGGGGTTTGAGTTAATAGAGGTACTTATCGATTTGTATCCCCTTCCTTAAATGTTAACTAATTTAATTTTCTGGACAAACAAAAATTACAGATAAATACACATGATAGGGAAAAAGGATAATGACATTTTTTATAGACAAGCACACATAAAAATCCTTTTTCTTTTGGTTAATATGTCTCTTAACATAAAAAAAAACAAAAAAAAAATATTTTATACTCGCTTGAACAATATCCTGAAATGGACAATATCGATTTAAAATGTATACAAAGCTTATAAATGAACAATTTCAAATGTCCTTTCTCTCAAAGATGCAGACATTCTTATTTTTTATATATTTTTATTTTCTAAAAACAAATTCCTTCCGATTTAAACTTCCGTTTGTCTTTGTAAGTTTTGCTTTTAGGAAAACAAAATACTAAAGTACAGCTCCAACTAACCCCCCCATATGTCCTTCTGATGTTATCCTTGTTTTTCTTGATTTTTTTTTTCATCTTGTTCTTGTTTTGTCTGAGACTGTGATTTTTGGGGAAAATAAATACCTACCTTCTGCAATAAAGATACAATTTATTAATTGAACATGAAAGTTTTACGTTCAGTTCGAAATTGCCCTTAAGGAGGAGGAGAAAGGACAAAGATGAGGGAAGAGAGAGTACGTATGGCTGCTTACCTTACTGAAGTTGTTAAAAAGGATTAAACTTGTAAGAAAAGGAAAATATTTTCTGTTCATCATAGTTTTAAAGGCTATAAGGAAGTTTAATTGAGTAAAAGTGGTGGCAGCAGGTGTAATGGTGAATTAAATTGAATTTTTCAACAAAAACAACAACAAGAAGAGAAACAAACAAATTATATTATAGCTTGTTATTATTTTGGTGTTTAATGAGTTTTAAAATTGATTTCTGAAAATAACATTTATTTTATTTTACTTCGTAGATAAATTTTCTTTTCTGATTTTTTTTCTTTCTTTTATTTCTTTTCAGGTAAGAATTATTGTGATGTCATTATAAAGGAAAACTTTTTATCTTGGTGAATTAATTGCGTGTAAGAAATTTTGAACTTATATTCTATCAAAGTTTTTGATTGTTTTTAAATCTTTTATTGTTAAAGTATCTATCAATTTTTTGTTGAAATAGGTATTTTTGTGTAATTCTTCGTGGTAGATATAGGTGGGAAGTTTTTAGAGACATGAGATTGTCATTAACGGATTTATGAGATTTTTACAAACTAAAAAAAATCTATTTAAAAATAACGATGGATACAAATTTGGAAAGAAAACATATGAGAAATCACAATTTTTTTTTTAAATTATTCGAACACGTCAAAAAATATATTTTTCGAATTTCGAAAAATTGAAATTGTTAAAAACACAATTATCTAAAATCACCAACTTTTAGAATTATTCTAACTTGTCAAAAAATATTTTTTTTTTGATTTCGAAAGATGGAAATTGTGAAAAACACACTTATCTAAAATTTCGAAATTATGAAAAATACAACTATCTAAATTTATCATCCTTTAGAATTATTCTAGCTCGCCAAATAATATTTTGTTCGCATTTCGAAAGATGACTTTTGTGAAAAACACAATAAATATCTAAAATGACAACCTCTTAAAATTATTCTTACTTGTCAAAAAAACATTTTTTTGAAAGATGACCATTGCAACAATGATAAAATAAAAATAAAAAAATAATTTGTAAAACATTTACAAATGTATTAAAAGAATAGTTTTTATTTATTTATTTACATATTTAAAATTAAATACTGCGAGATTTTTTACGGCGAGAATTTTGTATATTTGCTCATATAATTTCATTTTTTGAAATCTGTTTAAAAATTACGGCAGCATCTTCTCTCGCTCTGGTCTCTTTTTCTCGTCGCATTGTGAATTAGGTTATATTCGTTCGTTTTCGAAAACTTGAAATCGACGTCAATTTGATTGACAAATGATTGTCATTTTTGACGCAGACATTGCTATACAATCGCAATATATGTTTGACCAACGTCTGCAAAATTTCTTGCAAACGCATTGTGAACGTCATTGTGAACGTCAAACAAACACGCTCTCTGGCTTTTTTCAATCACCCCAATTATTTACTAATTCCGATAAATGAATTGGGGAGGGAATCACACTCACTTTTGACGTTTTGATCATAGTAAAAATGTCAAAATTGCGAGTCTGACTTCCTCCACAACTTATTCATCGGATTCTATTAATCGGAGTGAATTTTTGTCGTCAATTCGATTTTTTTTTACTCCAGAGTTGCGCTGTCAGTAATGTTATCGAAGATATGACTTTATAACAAACTGCGTTATCGAAAATTAAAAACGTAGAAAAATATTTGTTGACAAGTTAAATTAATTACAAAGGGTTATTATTTAAATTTGTGATAATATGATGATGGATCATGACTTGAAAGTCTTCTTTTTCGAAGACTTGCTTTTATGTAAAAATTTGATCTTTGATAGATCTCTTGATCCAAAAACTACACTAGTACTTGCTTAGTAAAGGTTTGCAGAAATGCTTAAGTAAGACGCTCATTTAATAAGTAGAAATGGCGGCCATGAGCACCTAGCTCGGTGAGCCAGTTAATGCTGAGGATAGGTTCTCGTAGGGGCCCTCTTTCCAGTTATTTAGATAGAATCTTGTGCGCGCAGTTTAATAGTTCTTGCAAGACACAGGATCCCCCTTTTTATAGGTGCAGGGCCATAAGTCCACAGGCAAAAAATCCATAATGGATTTTTTTTAACCCACTGACGTGAGTCAAAAAATTCACAAAAGTTCCACTTTAGTGTTGGTGGGCCAGAAATGCACAGGAAATTCTTGTAGACTTCTGGCCCATCGATTGTGAATTTCTGACTCACTTTGGTGATTTTAAAAATATTCATTTTATTTTTTTAAAAAACTATTTATTTTTCCTTTTTTTAAGTTTAAGATTCCTCTTCAATAGGAATTCAATAGGAAATAATATTTCTTTGCTTAAATCCTAGAAAACCGCTCAAAGTTAAGATGCCCGACGAATTTTCTTGGAAAAACAGCAAATCGCGTGGCTCGCTTCGTAGGTTCAAAGGATTTTAACTCCCTTTTTGCGTCCTCTGTACTGCTCACGCAACTCCGTTACTCCGCTTAGGGTATGTCCAGTCTTCAACAAATTTCTTAAAAAACAGTACCTTGAGTATGATTTATAAAAAAAAATACAGAAAATATTTGTGGAATTGTGAGCCAATTTCTTTCTACAATTATGAAATATTTACCCAAGTTTTTGATGACTTCTGGCCCATAAGGGTGGATTATTAGTCCAGAATTGATTTATGGACTTGTAACCCACCCAAGTGGGTCAAAAATCCATTGTGGACTTTTGGCCTAAGTACTGCGCTCTTTTCTAGATTAGGCACCGTCCTTTCACCCATAATTGGTTGATAATTTGATACATGCGCCCCTCCTTATTTGAAGAGCTCAGTTCTTAGTCCTTAGACCATTATCGCCGGGCGGGGGCCTTGTTGTATCATGTTTTTTTTTATTAACCTAGTCTACCTTTTCTATTCTGGGTGATTGAACTGGGTCTTCTTTGACTAGAGATGCTCGTTTTAGGTGATGCCCATTGACAGCAGATAGTTTAAATACTGCTTCAATAGTTGTAGAACTCTTCAGTGTGCTTCATGACTAGTTAACTTTGCTGTTTCGAAGAGCCTGAATTTTGGTCTTACAACCAGCGGCTTGAGATTTCGGTCGATTTTCTCTTCTACCTCTTTCAGCAGTGAGGTTAAGTACGCCCCCCGAAACTGACGTCCAACGTTGATTTTTTCTTATTTGTGAGTTCGCAGTTTCTTTTTGTTTGGTAGTTGAGGTTAAACTTTGGAATTTCCGCGAACAAGAATGTGATCAGAGTCGACGTTTTTCCCTTCGAAATGTATACCACCTAGAAGTCTGGCCAAACACAAAGAACCCATTTCGCTTCTGGATTTCCGACTTGAATATCCAAATGTGTCGATCGATCACTCAATGCGTTTAGGTTCAGCAAGCCATTTCGTGCGAACGTCTGGAGATTATCAGGTGCTTTGTGGTGAATCCTTAGCCTAAGAAAATTTGCTATCACTATTAGATACATAAGATCAGATGTGTGAGACGCTAATACGGACATTTTTGAAAGGCTTTCCCTTTTCGTAAAACCTATAAAAGCCCTAATACGCTACTCATGAGTTTTTAAAAATTTAATTTACGATTTTCTCATCAAGTCGCTTATCAATTGTTAAAGTTATTTCCTTCAACCTCAAAAAAAAAAAATTACCTCAACCAATATAATCCTTATAATCGATTTTAAATACGAGATACTAAAGCTTTCTACTTTTTCTTTAAACAAAAAAAAAATACCCTTTATCCACATGAGTGCTCAACACCTAACACTATTTCAATTCTTATTTATAAATTACAAAGAAAATATTATATATGTATTTATTCTGAACATTAGCACCCCAAAGAAGCGCATCAGCAAAGCAGAAACATAACTTTTCAAAAATCTATACGCCACAATATCAACCCCATGGGGTTCATCAGCAGGAACCCAGTCAGTAGCAGCAGCAGCGTGTGGCATAGTGTGCTTGTGCTTATGAAAAATGCATTTTTACCGAAAAGAGGATTATTTTATTTTTCTTCTACACTTACCTACGTTGCCGTCGTCGTCTTCGTCGCTACTGTCGGTCGAAGTTTGTTTCTTCTTTTTCTCCTTCCTTCCTTGTTGAAGCGCACTAGTCTGTTTCCGTTTTGCTTAACGCTGTTTATATAACATTATCTGTCCTTGCTTAAGGTGAAATTGAGACGACTACATTTATGTCGCGTCGTCATCGTTGTCGTATAGCCACCACCGTAACACAGAAGTACTTACCAACCAAACTCTTCAGAATGACCATGGGTAACTTTCTAGTCGACTTACATTAAAAAAAAAAAAAATAAGACAAAAACCAAAAACGAAGAACTTTTCCTTGTTTTATTCATGAGTGCGCCCTTGCCACGCGGAAGGAATTTCCTCCCTCAATAGAAAATATAAAAATAAAATAAGCGGAGCACATACATAGCTCTAACAGCAAGAAAGGAGATATAGAAAAACATAGTTCATTGTTGTTGTTTTTTTTTTTTTTTTTAATTTTCAAGGCTCCGCTGCTGGTTGGTTTTTCTTTGTCGCATGTCTGGCCATGAAGTGGTCTTTTGGAGACTTTAAGAGTTTGGACAGGACAAAGTCTAAGAAATTCGAGTTAGTGGTAAGGAATTTTGTTTTGATATAGGATAACGACGTTGTACAGTGGAACAGAATGACTGTGATGGTGGAATAAAACAAATTAATAATATTTTGAAGATAAAGGTTTTACCTTTCGTCATTAAAACATGCCTTTAGAATCCAGGAACTAAAACGCCCATTAACTATGTATCAGGTTTCTGTATTTTTAACAGCGTTGAGCTTGTTACATAATTTAATACAACGAATATTCACTCATCACTTCATGTTTAATCAAAGCAAATTATTTAGAAATTCTAAACGACACTATTTTATCCTTAGGCTACCTTAAAAAAAAAATCTGTCAAACTAACATGACAACCTAGATAAATTAACATGACTTACTGTTAAACTGCAAAGAACTTTTCTGTTATATCTACATTACTCAATGTCTAATTTAACAAGAATCCTTTTTACGTTTACTTGCAAATCAGGTTAAATTAACATGCCACATTGTAAATTTAACAATGTTCACCTGTGTAGTTGACATGACACCTTGTCATTGTGATTTTACAGATTCTGCGAATTAATTTAAATCAGTTGATTTTGCTTTTTTTTTTACTTATTTCCAACTTCTTCATAAAGACTGTCCCACTGTTCAACGCGCTTGAAAAGAAATGAAGTAAATTGCTGTAAATATGTTTATTAAAATAGTGGGCTCTGTGTCGAGTAAGAATGGTTTGTGTCATTTTTGTGCTATTTTTTTTTTAATGTTTACTTGAGTTCATTTTTCTTTTTATTTTGTGAAATTTTCTTCTTTTTTCTTTTTAAGTTTTGAACTGTTGTTTCATTGAGTGTAAAAAAAAAAATCGAAAAAAAAGATGAGACGTTGAAAAAGGAATTACAGATATTTTTTTTTTCATCAACAAAGCTGAGGGCTGCAGTATTGCAAGAAATTTTGTTTCCCCCTCAAAGATTAATTGCTTCTTAAATATTGGATTTTTTTTGTGGAAAATAAAGTGGGAGGAAGATTATTGCCTGAACGTGCTTCATTTAAATTGGAAATCGGATTCTATGTATGTACTACATATATTGACAGGTTTTGAATGGAAGTGTAATTAGCATTTAAATGCTTAGGTACTTACCATCAGAGGGGTAATTTATGGGGATGATTCATGGATGTTATATGTATATGGTTAAAGCTTATTGGAATTTCCTTGAAAGAATTATACACTAGCCAGAGTACCTACCGAGCATGTAAGTGTAGGCATAAGAAAACTGAAATAAATGAAAAGTAGGTGTGGTAGGGCGTGGATTTTCCAAAAAAAAAAAAAAACTTTAAAATATGCTTTAGGTTCAAGAGAGCTCAATTACAAAATTTCAGATTTCTGTTGATGCTGATAAATACGTAATCACTCAAATATATAATAATAAAAGTAGGCGTGCCGTTGGGCGGTTTTCAAATAAATTACATTAGTAATATGATGCTTTATGTTAAAGAGAACAAAATTTCAGTGATTATGATGATTAATTTAGGCAAAATTTTAAATATTATAAAAGTGGGCGTGGTAGTGAGCGAATTTTATTAAAACCACTTTGAAACTTCTGAAAATTTCATAAAAATCGTTACAGTAGTTTTTAAAACTTTAGATGCAACGAAAGGTATTTTCTTTCTATACTTGTTATAGAAGATAGGTGCGGCAGTTGGAGGGGGGGAATTATTTCTGTTATTCAATATGCTCCAGAAAGATTATTACAATAATTTAAATTTCTAGTTATGTTGAAAAAATTAAATTGTAAAAAAATCTGGGCGTGGAAGTGGGCGGATTTTCAAAATTCTAAATATCATGCTTTAGGTTAGAGAGACCTCAATTACAAAATTCTCAAATTTTCTTTTGATGTAAAACACTTATTGACTTACAAATATATCAGATTAGTAGGCGTGGCTATGGGTGGATTTCCCAATAAATAATTAAATCATGCATTATATAAAAAAAAAAGAGTTTATTTACAAAATTTGAGTTTTCTATGATTTTTAAATAAGAAGAAAATTCAAATAAATATCCATTATAGAAACGGGCGTGGTAGTGGGCGTATTTTATTAAAATAACTTTTTAAACTTGCTCCTATCATAAATATTTCTGAAAATTTCGGACAAATCTATCGAGTATTTTCCATGACTGTAGAATTAATTTATATACCTTCGCATAGATGGGCGTGGCAGTGGGTGAGAAAAAAAATTATAAGTGTAATTTTTGAGGTTCCATAGATCGAAATTATTTTAATTTAGGTTTCTTGTGACGTTCTTTGTAAAACTCAAATGTAAGAAAAGTGGGCGTGGCAAAAGGCGGAATTCCAAAAAGTAAATAAAATATTTTGCTTTAGGTTCAAGAACACTTAATTACAAAATTTTAGATTTCTATTGATGTTAAATAACGAGAAAACTCAAATATTTATTACAAAAGTGGGCGTGGCAGAAGGCGGAATTACAAAAAAAAATAAATAAAATATTTTGCTTTAGGTTCAAGAGAACTCAATTACAAAATTTTAGATTTCTATTGATGTTAACTAACGAGAAAACTCAAATATTTATTACAAAAATGGGCGTGGTAGTGGGTGGATTTTACTAAAAACCTTCCAAACCCATCAAAAAATGAACTTATCAAATTTAGAGTTTAAATCGAGAGTTACGGTGTTGAGTTCATACAAAAATGCCAGAGAAAACAGTTTTAATTTGAGAACACGAAAAATATTATAAAAAAAAGGTTAAAAACTTCAAAAGGATATTAAGCTTGAAATTTTACTTTATCTTTCTTTAAAGTTCAAAATTCAAGTAAACGAACAACAACAACAAAAAAATTAATAATGAATACAAAATAACTTTTCAAATGGAAGAAAAACTTTAAATATTAAATTATCCTCATCCTTATAAGATCCTTTAAATAAAAAAAAAAGTACTTTTCCTTTTCATCACAGCAGGAAACATTTAATTAAGAAATTATTTATTTATCATCTCGCGAAAGCGAACTCCTACAGCATACACACACATATTGAATTCTCGTTATCTGGGACCACACACATCCCTTTTCTTCTCATTTCTGTATCTTCATATATCAAAAACCATCAAAAAGGATATTTGCGTTTGTACAAAAAAAAAAAAAAAAACAAGGAAGAAAATACGAATAAAGTAAAATGCCTCATTACTGCATTTCAACTTCTTATAAGATGAACAACTTTTGCTGTCAGTTTCCGACGAAGATAACGACGATGTATTTATGTACCTACCTATAGTTACCCACAACTTAAGTCGTCAAAAGGCTAAATTCAAAATTCTCTGCTCCTTAAATCTAAATAACAAAAAAAATGAAAAATGAAAAGGTGACGATGAAGAAGGATATAATATCGCGTCACAGAAAAGCCTTCAAAAAGTTAACCCAGACATCTTCATATTTTCCAAGGGATTTTTTTGTTGTTGTTGTATTTATTTGGCATGCGATTTATAATGATGGGGCTTCTTCAATAAGAATCCTTAAAGTAAAATATATATATAGTTAGGTATCCTTTTTATCCTTGTCTTTTGAGCAAAGCAAAAAGGTGATCAAAATTAAATTTTTGAGAAGAAAATCCCTTGAGTAGTCGGGTTAATTTTTCACTGAGACCAGACAAATCGCTGACTTATTTCCTTTATCTTTCTGTCTGGTAAATCCAAAATGACGAAGGATATTTTTTTTTCCTGTCCACGATGATAGCGGTGACGATGCACAGCGGCGGAGTGAGATGTCTGTTGTACATTAAACCAGGATAAGCCTCCTTCGAAATAACCCTCTCGTCGCGTTTCTCAATCAATTTACCACAATAAAAGTCACTTCCTCTCGATAAGTGTGTACTTAAGGTTTTTTTTTTTTTTTTTTTTTTTTCTTGCTAATGCTTGATGAAGAAATCACTTCAAAGGATGGATGGTGTTTGAGCCAAATCTAAGGATATTTATATGAAGCAAGCAAACAAGGATCAATTCTTACCTCTGTGGCGGCAGCTACAGTTTTTAATTTCCTCTAACCATGCTGGTTTTATATGGTTGGGGAAAATACCGTAAAAAAATAAAGAGAAACCGAAATGACAGACTTGAATCCTGGAATCCTTTTCTTCATCATTTCCCCCTTGTTGCCAGTTAGGTTAATTTACGACAAGCAGGTGGCGGCGGCGGCGGCAGCTTCGGTGGCGTGATGTCGGCGACGACGACAACGTCGGTGGCGGTAGGTAAGGTTCCAAGGCAGCTCCAATATTGAGAGGGTGTCTGTGTTTACTTGGAGCAAATTAGCAAACTTCCTTCGAGTTTTTGTTTTTTTTTTTTCTTTCTTGTTTGTTTTAATATTGAAACATCATACAGTAGCTACCTACACACAGAGCAAATTCCAAGGAGTTTTCCTCCCCCTTCGACCAGGTGGTGTCAATTAAATTTGACATTGTACAGAATTCAAGTATATACCTATACATATATAGGAGAATTGGCGTTATTAATTAAGCCTTTTTCCGTTCCCCATTTTACCTCAAAATCGCACCCACCCTGTGGGTAAACATTTAACCAGACATACATTTTGTGGAAAATTTAATAAAGTCAAAAGTTTTTTTTTTTTTTTGTAAAGGAAAAAAGTTTTGTTGTCCTTTGACAGGGGGGGTGGCAGCGTTCTATAACTTGTGTCGTCTGCAATTGGTATTCACCTGAAATCCTAAATTCGTCCTCTGTGCCTCTTTGATATTAAAGAAAAAGTAAAAACAAAAAAAAAGAGTCATAACTCAAAGAGAAAGAAAAACTGTAACTGTTGTTGAAGACGTTTAAAGGAGACTGGAATCTCCCAGTTTTCTTTTCCGAAATGTCCATCTTGATTTGGGTTTTTTTTTTTTTTTTTTTTTTTCTTATTTTTTTTCTTCCAATTCACTTGAAATCTACTTTTTGGTTTGGTTATATTCGTTTGTCGACTATCGGTCGTTGGCTGGCATATTTTTTTTTTTTTTTTTTTCATTTTTAAAAATGCGGATCCTCTTTGTAGAATTCCCGTTTTTATTTTTTATTTTTTTTTTTTTTGAGACAACTTCAAGGAGAGTTGACAAATTTATGTGTTTTGTTTGTTTCTTTTTTTTATTATTATTTATTTTTTTTTGAAGCAGATAGAGGAGCTCTAAGAACCTCAAAGAAAAATAAATGTCCTTTGATCAGGACAAAAAAAAAAATATGCATTATGGATAAATTTGATTTTAAAATATAAGGAAATAGGTTTAGAGATGTTTTTTTTTTGTTTATAAAAAAGGAAAAAAGTTTTGTGGTTTATTGGAATTTAAAAAAAAAATAAAAAAAGATTTCCAATGTGGAAAAATATGCCTTGACGACTTTTCAAACATAAGGCAGATTTAAAGATAAATTATGACCATAAAGTAGATTCTATAATCATATCAACATCTCGAGGCCTAATTTTTTAACAAAAAAAATCATTCCAATTTCGAAGTTAAACCCGAGTTAACGCTTAAAATATTTTTTTCAGTTCAATGACCGTGAAATTGAAATAATTTTCAGTTCAATTTCATTTCAGGTGACCGTAAATCCAAAATGCGTTTTGTTTTCTTCTTCTTCGTTATTATTATTTTTTTTTCAATAAATTTAGATCACGAGTAAGTGAATTTGACGAATTTAGTGAGTTAACTCTGGGTTTACTTAAAAGATATATTTGACAGATTCATGCTTCTGACACAATCTAAATAAAGAGGGAGACACTATGCCTTTCCATAGTGCATAATAGTATCGCCCTCTCTGTTTTCATAGTGGAAGCGCATTTCCATAAAGCCGTAATTTGATTTCGAAAAAAATTTTGACATCTAAAAAGTTTTAATTTAACCATCTAAACTGAAAAACTGCTTCTTAGTTAATTTGGGTTGAATTTATTTTCATGATTAATTAACTCTGGTTTAACTCAGAATTAACTCAATATGTAAAATAGCTTAAGTCTTTTTTCGTAATTTTCCAAAAAATGTTTTTAACATTTCTGTAACTTTCTAATTTTCTTCGAGGTCTTTTCATTCAAGTTTTGGGGTTAATTTTTTGGGTGCGTGCACGAACGATCTGACGTTATGGGCGTTATTCTTTTTCAAAAAGTAATCGTATTTTTTTATAGCTCAGAGCATTCAGAGCTCCAATACTGTGTTTCTTTTTTCGCTCTGAGCATGTTCAGAGCGCTCTCTATGAGCTCAGAATAAATTGAAAGAGCATACCGAGTTAAATAGCTAAACACAAATTTGACAAGTGACAGCTGGTGACAGCGTTTTTCTTTAAATAAATCTGAACTTTCAGAGCAGAGCACGCTCAGCTCAGAGATTGCTCAGAGTATGTTCAGAGAGCTGTTCAGAGCTCTACTCTGAACTAAAAAAGATAAGCGTCCTACGGAGAATATTAAGGGCTTTCAATTTAAAATTCTTTAATAAACATTTTTCTATTAAAATTATTAAATGTTTTCAACTCTTCAATTTTAATTGTGCTATTATTATTTTTACACTACTCGTACAAATAATAATTTTGTTTTCGTGTTCACTCATTTTTTGAAAAAAATCCTTCATTTAATAAAAATAATTTAATTCGCAAAAGTTCAACTTTAATGCAAATATTATTTTATCACAGACACAATTCAACTTATTCAATATCACAACCACAGTTTCTTGAGCTTTTTCTGTGGGGCATTGTTTAAGACATTAATTTCCCTTTTTCATGAAATTGGTTTTTGTTTATAATAAGTTAAATTTCAAACCATTTGTATCTGTTATAATTATGTATAGACATTTATAAAAGTGTTATACTGTGAACAAATGAATTCCTAACAAAGCCAATTTTTGTAACAGTTGTAAGAATTTTGTTGTTATAAACAAATGAATAATTATTCAATTTAATGTATCTATTTTTTTTAAGAAGCGACTAAAGAAATGCAAGTTTATTACACTTCTTTTGTTTCTAAAGCATGACCAGGGCCCTTCGCCGCCGCCGCCGCCGGTTCCGGTACCCATACTTCGAACATTCAGATTGTTTCTTTCAAGTCATATTAAGCGCTTAATTGTATATCCACTTCAAATGGCGATAAATTGTTATAAATTGACATTTCTCTATTTTATAAATCTAGACATCTAAATTCCATTTTGTCATAAGTTTGATAATAAAGGTTGATACTCTTAACTTTTCGTTTATTAAAATAAAATTAAAATAGTTCGTTTCCACACATCGAATAGCAATCTAGTTTTTGATGAGGTTCTAGAAAGTTTTTTTTTATAAATATTAACATCTTACAGAGAGCTATCGAAAATAGCTAGGCCCTCGCTAGTTATACACCATTTTACCTCGAGAGTTATAAAAAATCAAATTAAAAAATTGGTTTATTTAAGATTTAATCCTGGAAAGATGTGGTTACCAGTCCTTTAAGCTAACCAATCTGAATCAATGTGAATTCAAATTTTTATACCATTTATGTATATGGCAGTTATAAAATTTTTGTTTTTGTTAACAAACATGGTATTTCTGATGGGATATTAAAACTTGCCAAAAACTTTTTACTGCAAGGGCCTTGCTAGTCTTTGACAAGTTTTTTTCCTCTTTTAGGCAGTTTTGAACTTTCCTTAGAAAATTTTGAAAAGATGTATTTATGAAGGTTCTTTACAGTTAATACAATAAGAGCCTTTTAAATTAAAAAAAAAAATGAATAAAAATTAAATAAAATTAAAATTATCAAGAAGCTGAATACACAAACATTTTTAAGTGAATAGAAAATATTTTAAATCTATATTAAATAACTTTTGAAAAAAATTAATGTTAAATCATATTTTTTTAATTTATAAAATAGACAAGCAATGAATCCGACATTTCTTCGATTTTGACAGGTGCTTCCAGTCATCCCTTGTAAAAGTTGTCACTCGTATAATGGCAAATCGGTATCTCATAAAACAATTAAAGTAATCAAATGACGTGTGCTGTTTCTTTCGATAGCTCTATATCTATATTTCCATTTCGATATCAAAGAAACAACTATCAATCATCATATCAAAATAAAATAGTTTTTATTTTACGCATTTAAACTGTGCTTTGGGGTATAAGCTTTTGAGATAATCTAACTCACATGCTTTTTGCTGGCAGCCTAAAGTATTTTTACTGAGTTTTGGTTTTGCCAGGAGATAATAACTAGATTAACCACGTGTTTCTTTTTTTTTTTAATTTAATTTAATGAAAGAACATTTTGATATCGTTTTTTTTTTATAAAATTGTTATAAAATTAAAAATAAAAATTGTTCGTAAAACAACTTAGAAATGGTGATAAGGTATCATTTATTATTATTTATAATATTTAAAATGGTAATTAGATTTTAAACATTTTGTTACTTTTTGTAATCCAATTTCTAAATTAAAATAAGTGATGATTAAATCATGATCTTGTCTTGATTGATATTTCCCAATAATATCACTATAAGGCTTCCACGATTAGAGTCTTCATCTAAGTCTGAAAAGTTAAGTTAAGTTAAGTTAAGTTAAGTTAAGTTAAGTTAAGTTAAGTTAAGTTAAGTTAAGTTAAGTTAAGTTAAGTTAAGTTAAGTTAAGTTAAGTTAAGTTAAGTTAAGTTAAGTTAAGTTAAGTTAAGTTAAGTTAAGTTAAGTTAAGTTAAGTTAAGTTAAGTTAAGTTAAGTTAAGTTAAGTTAAGTTAAGTTAAGTTAAGTTAAGTTAAGTTAAGATTTCGACGAATCACACAACAGAGAAACAATTTGAAATTTTAATTGTTGAAATACACCCCTTCTTCTCACACCATCAACAAATTTAAATTAAAACTTACATTCCAATAAAAAAAAAAACTTATAAGTCTTAAATAAACCATGATTTTAGTGGCTATGCAAATATTGCATAGCATTGTCTGTCTAATGAATTTCTTCATCAACTCTTTAAATATTAATTTTGACAATCTTCCCCCTGCTGTTGTATACCTTCTAGCACATCATCCAAATGCAGAGATGTCTACTTGACTTCCTCATAATAGAGGTACCAAGCACAGATAAAACCAACCCCATATCACTTTTAATTTAATGCAGGTATAGCACAACTAAAGTTGCTCCCCCAACATTTGAAAACCACTTCCATGCGTCAATTTAAAATGAATTTCAAAAATTGTATTTGCTTAAAGCTCACACTTTTACCATCATAAATATATAAATGTACCTCTACTACGAGCATATATGCATTTAATGGGTATTTTTAAGCAAAAACATTTTAGTCCTTTAATGTTTGAAAAAGGATGATAAACTTTAACATCATCCTCATCATCATCTTCATCAAATTGAAATGACCTCAAACCTTATTTTAAAATGTCTGGGGTTCTATAAATACCTAGATATACATATATATGTTTGGGTGTGTGGTGGTATATGCAAATTTTGTATGTCTCCCCATTTCGATCGACTATATATATTTATAATGCTTTTAATTGATCCCTAACCTCATGTCGACTTTTGTATATAATAAAAGGAAAAGAAAAAATGTTTTCTTTTTCCAGAGGAAATGGACTTTTAAAATGGTAAATTCATAAAATGGGGATTCCTTTATCACATGCGAAGAATGTCAAAGTTTTTATGATGTGTATTTGAAACTTTTGAAAGTGTAGTAAATTAAAATTCCCTTAAAAAAGTAAAAGGGTTAAAAAATTTATTTATATACCTTTGGGAAATCGACACAACACGTGTTAAGGATTTAATGATTAAAAGATTTTAAAAAGAATGTATTTAATTAAATTAATTAATTTTATATGCAAAATAATATTTTTTTTGTTAATATTTTACACATACCGATGCTGTTATTTGTTCTATTTTAGAGACAATTGTTTTCATGTTAAAATGACGTTAAATCTATTTGAATTAAAATGTGCGCAATGTTAATATAACTCATCGATTGTTTGTCATATTAAAATTATATACGATTCCTCTTGAATTATATTGATTCCCATATTTAAATAACAATATTATTTGTGGTGATGCTAATCAGTGAAGATTACCTTGATCCTTACGTCAAAATAATTTGACAAATCTGTTTTAGTCATTTAGCTGGTTTTCAAGGTTAAAACTGATATAAAGGTATTTTGTATAAAAAATACATCCTGTAAATTGGCTTTAATGTCAAGAAATTCATTCTTTAATTATCCTTTTAAATTAAATTTTTTAAGTAAATAGTTTTTGAAAAATTGTTTTTCTAATCACAAAATTTTCAAAAAAAAAATTAACAAAATTTAGAAGACATTTAAGCATCTGGTTTTAAGTGTTTTACTAAAAACTGAAAAAATAAAAAAAAAATATTTAATAACGTAAAATTTAAAAAAAGATCAGTTTTTAAAAATTATTATTCTCTAAAACAATTTGATTTGAAAAAGGCTTTAAAAATTTTAAGGCGTGCCATTGTTAGTGTTACTGTTGGCGTTGCTTTTTATTTTTAATACATATTTCTATTTTTAATCAATTTTTTTTAGCCTCAAAGCCACATTCTCTAGCCTTGTGGCGTAGCTTTTAGAAAATTACCAAATCAATTCTAATAAAAAATTAAAGTTAGTTTTCAATTTTACAAAAGCGCCACCTATTGAAAAAATTCTCAAACTAAAAAATAAGCATGCAGATTTATTAGAAAAACTACACATTTCATGTTTCAGACTAAAGAGGTTTTTATTACAATGTTAAGCTTAACCTACAAGTATCTACGTTAGATACGGAAACATTTTAATAAAATTTTAGTTTGCAGATTTTACCGGAACCACCTTCTAAACCTTCCAAAGCTACCATCAAAAAATACGAACTCTGAAAATTTAGTTTTTTTTTTTAATAAGAAATCTAAAATATAACTTTATTGGCTATATTATTTTTTCCTAAATGCAAACAGCAGCCACGAACCGAGTGCCTGGAATTGTTACCAACAGGGTTAGAACCTTACCGGAAGAAATTTACTCCAATTTGAAGAAAAAAAAAATACTCCTCTTTTTGAGATCTACTTCCTTTTTGACACAAAAAAAAATTAAAAAAATACTTAAGACAAACCAAAAGAAAAGAAATAACATGTGTGTGTTGTTGTCAATATTTCTCAACAGCTCTGACCCGGAATTTTTGAACCTAAATTATATTGTCGCAAACGAATGGAATTTATGTGATTTATTTTTTTTTTTGTAAAGACATTTATTTTTGTTAAAATAATTTTTTAAAATTAAAAATACTGGTTTTGAAAATATGAGTTTTTTCTATTATTTTCAAATCTTCTCCGGAAATTTCGATCTACTCAAATTTTTATTTCTTCAAAATAACGGCCTTTAGTCCACACAAATTTTGGCGTTTCGTCCCGGCTATCTCACTTGGACTCATCAGTTGACTAGTGAGGACCTTGTCAATACGCTATTTTCATCTTTCATAGATTTCATAACGAATATCTAGTGTGAACTATATCCAAATTTTTATTACAAATCTACTCCGAAATTCTTCTACTTAAGTTCTAACCCTGAGTTACCATGTTTCGTTTGATTTTGCTGTTTAGAAAACATATTTCTCCTAAAGATTTTTTTAATATGTACAGTAAATATATTCAATATTAATTAAATTTTCATAAATATTAAAATTGTTTAATAATAGCTCGTAAATCTCACATATATTTTCCAGGAGAGAGTGCTCGTACCCAATTAAGTGGTATAGCTTCTTCAATCTCTTGTCTAGAAAAATATCTTAAGTGACAAAAAGCTGTACCAGAAAAATGCAACTTCAACAAGAATGTGACTATAAATCGACTGTAAGAAATACAAACAGAAAAATAACTTTGAATGAGTTATTCTACAAGTTTTGACAAATTTTCAATATATTTTTTAACATGATTTAATGTAATAAGAATAATGCCCAATATTATTTCAAAACGATTCATTATTAATTTTACATGAACAAATGTTGTTTTAAAGTGAATCAATGTTAAATCATTTTTTTTTTTATTAATTTTTGTGTTTATTTTATTTCTATTGTTTTTATTAAATAAACTATTCTGAAATCTTTCTCTTTAAATCTAATTTCACAATTTTTCAATCCATAATTGACAAACCGATTTTTAGTTAAAAAACTTCATAGTCCTAAAAAAAAAATATCTTAATAAATAGGTAAATAAAAATGAATTAAAATGGAAATAATTTAAATAAATTATACCTAGTTCCTTTTAAGGAACGTTTCAAACAATTTAGAACAAGTTTTTCTAAATTTGGTTCAAATTCGCATTTGACTCACATTCATATTTTAAGACATTCCTCACCTAGCCAATGATTTTATTTTAATTGCTATTTCGTTTCATATTCTGAACTAAATTTTGAATTGATGAAATTTATGACCAAGTTGATAGTTAGATTTTGAGAGTTTTTTTTAGAAAAGAGTTCTCATCGGCTTTGTTGGTCGTAATGATGATTAAATGAAAAGAGTATATTTCATTTCCTTTCTCTCTTTTCTTTTAATCATCATTACAACCAACAAAGCCGATGAGAACTCTTTTCTTAAAAATTCTCAAAATCTAAATTTTGAATTTACTTAAAAGTTGTTTGGCCATTTTCGAATGAAAAATTATGAAATTTCTATCAGATTCAAAAAGAAAGATTTTAAAATCATTTTTTTTAAATAAAATAATATCATAGTAATATCAGAAAAATTAATAATAAATCGTTAAAACAACATTGGTTCATGTTAAATTAACAATGATTCGTTTTGAAATCATATTTTGGCAAATAATAGATCCATCGTATTACATTTCTTTAATTTTTGTCAAGAATTTGCTCGAGAAATAATTTTAGCGCCAAAATTGAACAAAGGGTTTAAGAAGCCAAGTGTCGCTTGGTGTGCAGAAGGCTTAACATGCGGGGTACCAACGTTTTTCGATTTAGAATTAAATTTTTTTTTAAGTCAAGCACGTACTGACCGGGTGCAAAGTCTTTTCTTAACAAAATTTAAATAATTGTTTTTAAATTAAATCAATCCATAAAATTTTGTATGGTCTTATGGAAATATTTTAACACACGCTATGTTTTCAAATTAATGGGGAGAAAAGCTATTGAGTGGTTTGTTGATAAGATTGAAAATGCATATTTTAATAAAGACCTCGAAGAGTTCTTTATCCTTATCTAGATCTAAAAAAAATTCAAATTATTGAATAAACAAATACTATATGTTGAAAACCAAGATACTTTTGAAAATATAAATCTATAAAATCAAAATAAAATACCTAGATATTGTTTTTAAGAGTTAAGTGTCGATAAGGTACCCCTCGAACATTTTATTTAAAAATATCTAAAGATTTAATCTTGAATTAACCAAAAAAACTAAAAACCTTATCGCTTCTGATAGTTTTTTTTTTTTTTTCATTTTATTAATTCATTTTAATTTTTTAGGTTTACAATTTTTAATTGTCCTCTGGTGGAATACACTTTTCCGTCTCACCACTTTCACCTCCACCACCGATAATTCCAATAATATCAGATAAAGTATAACCTTCCAAAGCTTCATTAGCATTTGCCAATGCATAATCTTCAATAGTTTGTGTAATAATTTCCTGATTATCATTAACTCCAAGTGTTATCAATTCTTCCAACAATTCATTCATCTTTCTATTGCCAAATCCTTGTCCAAGAATTCCATCAATTTCAGAATCAACATCTCCAAGTGATATGATAATTTGGCACGACTTAACTTTGATTCCATTGAGAATTGAGTATTTGATGGTACCACTGATTTCTAGATTCTTCAAATCCATCAAGAAATTTCCCTTTCCTTTGATTTCGAGAGTAAAACCGAAAGCTTTTGCTAAAGTTTCTAAGTCATATAAACTCTTAGCAATAATGCTGGGGAAAATCAATTTGAATGTAACCTTGCTGAATAAGACGTTGATCTTGAGTTCGACAATTTGGAATTTATCAAGACCTTCAATGCGTGCTTCGTTGACTTCTCCATTAACGCTTTAGAAAAAAAAACGAAACTTCTTATCAAAAATATATCCTTCTTGAGAGAAGAGATCGCAAGTCGTAATATCAAACCTTATAGCTTCAGTTTTAACAGCCAATTCCTTGTGTTGAATCTTCAATGGAGCTAATGGTGGAATACCATATTGAGGAAAGCCACATGGCATTTGTTCTCGTAATTTTTCCAAAGCATCAATAGCTGAACTGGAAATACTTCGTCCCACAACTTAAACGAAACAAAAATATAAAATTTCTATATTATTACACATTTCGAAAGATTTCTTAAAAAAAAAAAATAATAATGTCTTTAAAATTACCAGCACGCCCAGTAATTTGCTCAGCAGAACAAGCAGCGCTGAGCGCCAATACAACAATTAATAAAAGTTTCATGTTTTGTTCTTGGACAATACTAACGTTTGTGCAAAGAACACCTGAGACTTTTATAGAAAATAAAATACTTGGTCAATCTTATCAGTAGATTTTAAATTTATCATTCGGATTATTACTGATTTCGGTGTACCTACATAAATCCAAATTGTTATATGGGTTGATTTATATTATGGCAGGTTATAATGGAGAAGAGGTTGTTTTGTGATAGGCAGGTGTTTATATGACGATTGGATGAGTTTATAGAAGGTATTAGGGAAGACATTGTAAAAAAAAGACTTTTCTGTTTTTGAAGATGTAAACTGCAATATTGTAGTAGCCCGTGGCGTAATGGTCAGGGCGTTGGACTTTTATGCCGAAAGTCTTGGGTTCGATTCCCAATCTATGCTACCTAAAAAACAGAAATGTTTTTCACTGATTGCTGCCTCTTGCAAGGAATTGACAAATCCTCCAAGAATAGCTCTTGTTATGAAAAAGTGCTTTTCACCCTAGCCTTCGGTCCCCTTTATTCCTGCCAATAACACGCACACAGGAATGGTTGAGAGTTGTAAGTCACTGGGCCTTGGTTCCACACAAGCTGCCACGCCGACCAATTTATTTATTTTTTAAACTTCAAAATTAAATATGGAGGGAATTAAACATGTCGTGACAGCTAGTAAAGACCCAGAGCCTAGTGGCTTAGATCTCTTTACTATTTCGGTGAGGGTATGTGTTGTTAGTCGGTAGAAATGGAGGGACCAAAAATTTTTTGTCCAATGAGACTCACTTTTCATGCCATCTTCAATGGCCTGTTACCTACTCTCAGGAAGCAGCACGCCTGAAGCAATTAAGGTTAAATAAGCTGGGATTTGACCCCCAAATCTGCGGCATGACAGTCCAAAGCTTAACCCATTATAGCACTCAGTTTGAGAGTTAAGCAAATAGGATAGGATTTAATGGGAAATGCCGATATACATTTTCGAAATATCGAATTTTCAAAAAATAATTTTGAATTTTTTATTTTTAAATCCAAAATTTAATTTTTTGAAAATTTTGACATGCCATATTGTTCAAACTTATTAGGAGGTTTTGTGTAAAAAATGTCATTAAAATTGGTTCAACAGATAATTGTAGATCGTTCTGATATTAGTTCACACATAAAATTTTAATCGAAATCGTAGGAGCCGTTTTTGAGAAAAATGAGATTTTCAATACCGGTTTTTAAACATTTTTGGTTATAAGGAAAAAAAATTATTAAAAATTTAGTAGATAATGTCAAAAACGGAAAGGTGTTAAGTTCAATAAAAATCGACCGAGTCGTTTTCTCAAAAAAGAATTTGAAACCTTTTTTTAAAAAATAAAAACAAAATTTAATCTTTGGTACAAAATATTTTTAAAATATTGTTAAAACAAAAATTAATCATTTTTTTTGGATTTTTGAGAAAATCCTAAATCAAAAAAATGGTTCTATAAGAGGTACCATTTGAAACCATTTTTCTGCAATTTTTTTTTAATTAAATGGTAGAATTTTTCTAAAAAAAATTACTGGCACGTTTTTGAGAAAAAGAAGATTTTCATAATTTGGTAAAAAAAAATTGTACGGCAGGTACCGTTATTTTTGATCTTTAATCAAAATGAAAAAAACATATGGGGGGGAATGCCTAAAAAACGCTTGAGGTACCAAGTTTAAAGAAAATCGATCCACCCGTTTAGGCTACAGCCGAAAGGATAGACAGACAGATAGAATTTCGAGACCCACTTTTTTCGCCTTCGCGCTATCACCGTGTCAACTTTAATCAAAATCTCAAGTTGGATTTTTTTTTACGAATGCATAACTTGCCATATATGTAGTACCTACATATACACATGTATATCGCAAGTAAAAATTAGACATAGTGTAAAATTTCCTTCAATTATATGGTAGACCTTGTATTAATATAAGAACACAGATACAATTTAATCAAAATCGAAGGAATCGTTTTCAAGAAAATTAAGATTTTCCCTAACGGTTCTTTAAAACATTTGTGTTGTTGGTTTTGCTAATTTTAGCTATAAAAAAATCCGCTAAAAAGGTTAAAAAAAAAACTGCTTAAACCCAGGTTTAAAAAAAATCGATCGAGTCGTTTTTCAAATATGTATTAAGTTTTCAAAAAAAAAAAAAATGGAAACTTTTCGTACAAAATAAAAAAAAAAAATATTTTTTCAAAATGTTTGTACAAAATACTTTTTTACTTCTCAAAAAAATTTTCTTCCAATTAATCAAAATCTGTTCAACCGCTTTCAAGAAAGCGATAGGTAAAAAAATGGTTTTATGGGGGGGTGCCATTAATTACCATTTTTTGGAAATCGTTTTTTTTAATCAAAATGTATTAAAAATTTGATTTTTTTAAAATATCCGTGGACCCATTTTTGAGAAAAATAAAGTTTTTATTTTTTTAAATTAATATGTTTTTTTTTTTTTAATATTTTTTTTAATTTCGATATTTAGATATTTCCAAGGTTTTTTTTTTTGAAATTAAATTTTTCACTGCACATATTAATTAATACCTAAATTTTTGGCTACGCGCTCGTTAAGAACCAGAGCCCAGTCACATACAACTCTCATCCATTCCCGTGTGCGTATCTCTAGTAAGCAGGAATGAATGGGACCTTCAATTTTTTGCCGCATTTACGATTCTTGAAGCATTTTACACTTTCTCGGAAGACGCAGCAGCCAAGTAAACAAAACATTTTCGTTTTTAAATAGAAGATTTTGAGATTTAATCCTCAAAGCCTTGGCGTTATAATCCTGATGTACAATAACATTTAGGCCACGAGCTACTTAAAATTAGTGTACCAAAATAATGAAAGATGAAATTATTTATTGGGCTTTTCTTACAAAAAAATAAGTTCTTGGAATAAACTGTTGAGTATAGAAATTAGCCTTATTAAGGTGCTTACACTTTACCAAATAATTTCAGTTAAATTGGTTTTTCCTTAATCAACAAGTCAATAAAAAGGCGATTATTTGTTTGATAAATTATACCTTTCTCTACGTTTGCTATAGGTACAAATGTCATAATCTTAATTTTAAATCAATCAAGAAATCACAGAAAATCAATCAAAAATGCCTGTTTGGTTTATTGCCATTATATTATTTATCAATATCCACCTGAAATTCCCTTATTTTATGTGAAACCTCCAAAATTGACCGAAATGTTGGTTGATTTAGGAAGGTTATATGCGATTCTAAGTTTATATTCGATTTTCTTTAAATTAAATTTAAAAAAAAACAATCTATATAATTGTGCATTCAAATTATTAGGAAGGTGCAAAAAATTTCATACTAGATTAAGGGCCAATTTATTCACAGCTGATTATTTTAAGTCAAGAATTATTGCAACTAGTAAATCATCGAATGTGCATTGTAACCAAAAATGTTTATAAAGGAATTGAAGAAATTGCTAATCAGTCGATTTTGGTCGATTAGCGCCATTTAGTTAAAACCTTTGACAGTCATGGTACAAACTTGGAACACTTGAAACAAACTGCCTCTAAATTCGCCGTCAATTTCATTATTATTTTGGTTTCAAAATTTAAAAGTTGATGAAAAATTAAATTAAATAGTTTTTTATTATTACATTTCATATTTCTGAATAAATTTTTTATCTAGTATCATACTAAACGTATTTTCTTAATAAACTTTAAAAAAGTAAAAATTCGTGTTGACATTTGAATTTTGAACTGTCAAAGTGACATTTAGAGTTAAGTATGATACCTACTATAAAATTATTTGTGATTTTTATTTTAAGAAAAAGGTAACTCGTTTAAAATTTATAAAATGTTGTTTTTAACCTAGAAATTTTATTTACAATGCTTTACAATCGTACTTAATTGTTTAAAGTTTTAAAAATTTAAATCTTATGTTTTAATATATTTCACTCACAAATTAAACTCTATTAACTGTATTATTTATTTTCTCATTTCAGGTGAGCTTTTTAAATTATTCTATATATGGCCATATGAGGGTTTGCTTTCATCAAATGTATGTATATATTTATCAGTTCCTTATAGTCATTCCCCTTTTATTGTTTTTGATATTAATATTATAAAAAAAATGGTACCAAAATTGAAAAAAACACAATTTAACTTAACTCATGATAAAAAAAATACCTCTGTCACTCGGGTGCAGTGTTGCAACAATATTTTTTTTTTTGCAGTCAAAGTTGAAAAACCTCATTATGATTCTTTGACCGAATTGAAATTTATAGACAAAATTAATTATTTCATTAATATGTAACACATTAAGAATAAGTTGTACGTTCCTGCTTTATTTAGGTCTTAAAAAAAAACATATTACAATATTAGAATTTAAGGGAACTTATTTTTCGAAAAACAAAATATTCTAAAAATATTGAATATTGAATAGTTTAGGTATTTTTCTATTGTTTAGATATTTTTCTTTTAAAGTCAAACATAACCCAAAAAAAATAATTTTTGTCTACGTGTTCCGAGATAAACGAGAAATAAGCTTAAATAGCTCTAACTCTCCGAGGTTTTTTTTTGATACCTTGTATTGTCCGTTTCTGTGAGTTTTACTGTACACTTTTTTCTTGTACTTGTAATGTAGTTGTGTCTTAAGTTCGATGTATCAAGGCATCAGCTAACAAGTCCCTCCAACCAGCCCTGTCCCTTGGTACATGATTCCCTTCATTTCCGCCCTCTAAATTGGTTGAAGCCTTTCTTAATTTGTGCGTACCACATTTGATGGGATCATCTTTTAATTGCGTAGTAAGTTAGAGGAATTTTTCTAAGACATTTAATCAATCAATTCATAAGTCCTATACCAGTCATCTCAAACACTGCAGTCTTTTGTCCAGGTCGACATTGATGTATAGCCCGTACAGCTCGTCGTCGGTGTAAAAGCGGTTTCGTTGCGGTCATCTAAAGAATTCAAACACATCAGTGATGCCACATCTGATAGCATGTTGGTAGTGTTTTCGCGACTTCTTTGAACTTAATGCTGCTGGCGGGCTTGCCTTGTAGCCAGAAAAAGTTCTGTTGATCTCTTGCGATAATAACTTTATAATCAAATCAAATCTTTACAAAGTATCCTCTCGATGTTTCGGCGTCATAGCGTCAAATCTACATCCGATTTTAAGCTACTACTTAGTAGTAATTCGAGTCATCGAAATATACGAAGGTGCAAGATACTGGAAATAAATTCCTGACATCAATCTCAAAATGATCAATTTGATGGTTGATGGTTCGTTGATATTTGGAGAACGTCAAGTGTTCTGGGAACAAAGTGTTTTCTTTGAAGACTTTCATTCCATTTCACTCATTTTCTGCTCCTTTTCTACTACTATTTCACTCCTTTTCTAGTCCTATTCCACTGCTTTTTCACTTCCAGCTACCAAAAGTCTTTTTTTGTGGCTTTTCGGTGATTTAAAATAAACTATAACCCCTCTCATATGCCTTTCCTTTAATCTTCTTACTTTTATTTTTTTTTTTTTAATTTTTTAAACTCGGTGTTTCAAAGAAAAAATCTAATATAGAAAATTTTCTCATTTTTACAACATTAACAGAAATTAACCCCCGTATTTATTAGATTTTTGTCTATTTAGACACTGTCTAACTATTTATTTTAAAATTGGTGGAAATATGCTTTACTTAATAAAAATAAATATCACATTATTCACGGTTAAGACAATCTAATCTTGTGTCTAAGTTAGGAAGACACTAAAATAAAATAAAAAATAAATAAAATAGACAACGTTTATAAATAAGACCATAAATTCCTTAATCAAACACATTGAGCATAAACATTTTAAAAATTTAAGAAGAAACGCAATGAATAGTAAAACAACAATCCTCTATAAAATATTTTTCTTAACTTGGTCACTACATTTATTGAGGTTAGCAACTTTGAGAAAATATACGACTTATACGGCAAATAGGGACATCAATATTTTCCGTATTAAAATTAAAATCTCAAGACTGCCCAATTTTTCTATGAATCCAAAATTTTTCCCCAGCAGCACTTTTAGGATCGTCAGAAAAAATTAATAATTATTTTAATTTGACGCAGCACACGCTTTTCAAGTTCAGTGATCTAGGGCATTTGATTTTATTGTATTGTGAAACCCACAACCTTAAAGAAATCAATTTTTTAAATCAAAAATTTATTTTAACAAAATAAAATACAATCAGTTCATATAATCTACAATAAGAGTTCAATATTATTTTTGTTCTTTTCTTTGTTTTTTTTTTACGTATTAAATATTTTTTTTAAACTGATATATTTGTTTATAATCTAGCCCCTATGAAAAGAGAGTTGAAACAGATTGAAATCTTAACGCCGCCGTAGAATTGCCCAAGAAAAAACACTAATATCTAATCAATATGACTTTTCAGAAATAAGAAGGTACTAAATTTGTATACAAAAAAATAGTTAGAATGGTTAAAGTTTTATCGTTTCAAAAAAAAAATAAATAAATAAATAACCCAAAGTGTGTCTACACCAATTGTTTCTTTTAAAAATTAGTGTCTGACTCTTAATTAAAAAAAATATATAGTTAATGACGAATTGTGTCATAAATAAAAAATTCGAAAGCAATTCGCCTAAAAACATGGTCATAAATTTGAAAAATAAGGCACCAATACAAATTTATCAAGGTCGTAAATAACAGAAATGTCAAATTTTCCAAAAACTTAATTTATCACCGAAATTTTATAAAAAAAATATAATTCGTCAGAATATAAAAATCGAAGCTTATATTGTTTTGTGTCACTCCTTATTGAATCGAATAAAATATAAACATTCGTTTTCTTGAATTTTCCGACACATTCGTATGTTTCTCTTTAGTTTCTTCAAGTATTTATCAATTTGACAAGTAATCTGACGAAAAAGACACTACCGAAACATTACTCCGAATCCAAATAGCCACAAAAAAAAACTTTTGGTTGCTGGAAGTAAAAAAGGAGTGGAATAGTAGTAGGAAAGGAGTGAAATTGAATGAAAAGTGGTGCGAAAATAGTGAAAAGAAGTGCTGAGATTAAGAGGGACCAAAAAGACAAACTTCATTAACAAAATCGATATTGTTCGAATTTTTAAACTAAATTTTATAAGAAAAAAAAAACAATTTTCGACCTCCAGGGTTTCCCATAATCAAAATTATTAATATCAGATAAAATAAACACAAGCTTTGATTTATGATTTGATTGTTTATATTTTTGTCCAAAATAAAAAATAAACAACGAAATCTTTGACATGCATTTCAAAAATTAAAAAAAAAAAAAAGATTAAACTCATTAAACTTGATTTGATTTCTAGGGGGTAATAATATTAAAAATCTTGTCACTGATAAAATCAAATTATTTCTTTTGTAACATAAAAATTATTTTATTTTTTTTTTTTTACAATAACAATAAAATGTCAAAAAAAATGGTAACGATAAGATTTTAAAATAAACACAAAAATTATTGATAAATATCAGAAAATTCTATAAAAGGTTGCAACTCTGTTGGAGGTTCTATTAGTAGGTAAAATAAAATTTTAAACGTAACCATGAAAAATCATTTAGTAACCATTTTGATTATTACACTTACTGTCTCGTCTGTGACAGCTCAACATTTTTCTAAATTAATTTTTAAAAAAATCAATAATTTGGAAAAAGTTTCTGAAGGAGCAGTAAATCTTCAAATCTTCAATGAAACTTTATTTAAAGAAGATTCTAATCGTGGCTGGATCTTAAATAATGAAGGAAAGAAAGCTTTACAAAATATAATCCTTACTCTGCCTTGTGGATGGCCAGAATATGGAATTCCACCTCTCGCTCCATATACAAATGAAGAATTGATCATAAAATACAAGAAGAAATTTATTGAGTGGGTTTTTTAAGAATCTTCTTCTTCTTCCTTAAAACTCATAGCTAATTGATTTTCTCTTCTCTATATAGAACCATGACGAAATTGATTCGTTTTCGTGTTGACGGTTTGGACAAGATGCTAATCAATAAACTTAAAATCAATTTCACTTTCGGCAAAAAAGTCAAATACAATATAACTCTGCCTAAAATCGTATTATCTGGCAAAATTGACACTGACATCTTAATTAATCTCATGCAGGAATATGGTATCAGTATACGTTATGATGGCGAAGGAAATTTCGAACTTATTTTGGAAAATATAAATATCGATGGATCATTTAAATACAAAATGCCCTTCATGTTCGGAAGTGTCAAAATTTATGATTTCATTATAAAAGTTTCACTGGAAAATGTTGTATCAAAAATTGAATTCACTGATACTTTAAATAAAATCAATGAATTAGTGAATAATAAAATTGAAGACTATCTATGGAGAATTGTAAATTATAATCAAAATCGAATAAGTGATATGATTGAAGAGAGTGTTGTGCCGATGGTTAATGAAAAAATGAAGGGGCATAAAATTTGGTATTTAATTGGAAAGTTAGGTGGAAGTAGTAAAATTTGTTATCCACCAGCAATTCCATGGGAGACGACGAGTGATAATGAAGAAGTGTTGTGAAATAAAAACTGTGATAGTTGAACTGTTAATGAGTTGTTTATTTTCTATTTGTGATGCAATGCATGGAAAAACTTTACTTAATTTGAACTTTGATGGTTTGTAGCTTCGTTTTTAAGCTTTTCTGGTACAACCTTTAAAATCCAACTGGCTTCAAATAATTTAAAAATTTTTTAAAGTTAAAGAATATTTCAGTTTTTTTAAATATATCAAGTCCCTTTCTGGAAATTCTGAGGAAAAGTATTCTCCGAGAGTTGCTCCTCAGGTCTGGGCTAGGAGGATTACGTTCCTTGAGATGAGCCCTGTAGTGCCTTTTCGTCTTGACCCCTTCTAATTACATATGCACATAAGTCAGGTGTGCTGAAACTCATGTGGATTCCCATTGAGTTCTGGATCGTTAGGATTCCAAACATGATAGACAATTGTGGCCACCTGAGCTTGATTAATTCCGTTTTAGAAAGTTTGAGTGAAACAATAACACTTGGGTGAGGTACCACCAAGATTTTTATAGGGTGAAGTTATAGCTGTTTTACGACTGCCAGGCCGATCATCAGACTCAGGTGCTTGGTAATTTTATGAAAAACACGCGGCCATAGATTTACCGAATCTTGACAAGTGCCAATTGTTGACTAATCCAATCGTCGTCTGTGACTTTAAGGAAATTCTGAATCTTTTCTTGATCCAGTGGCGTACGGTATTGTTTGGCTTGATTTAAGGTCTGATCAGTATTTGGTCAGTTCATCCGAAATTTCGTTGATATTGAGTCCGTAGCTTAAGGTCCAACTGGTGAGCTGCTTATCAAGAGCTTTTATTTTATATCAGCTCGAACAGTTTGGTCCTTGAGGACATTGTCAGCGTGCGCCTTGACTTTGATACCACGTAGACTTAGTTTATTTTAAATCTGATAAACGATTAGAACATAAAGCCACAGTTATTAGCTTGCTATCACGCATTTCTGCATTAACAAGTCAAAATTGAAAGAAAGAATCAAATCTGGTCATCAGTGAATCGATGCTAATAAAGTCTTGAGCTTGAATAGCGCTTTCTTCGTCAATTCAAGAAACGCCTCTTTTAAGTGAATTGATTTTTTAATTTTACCGATCACTTCATGTTGTGCTATCTCAACTGATTTGCCTTACACATACATGAGTATATTGTGCTTACGAGGAGGCAATAACGTACAAATTTGGAAGAATTTGCATTTTTTCAGTCTCTCTTAATTCCCAAGTGAAATTAGAATAGGCTTTTTGGTATGAGTTTGCAAAGACTTCGAACTGGTTTCGTAACGGCAGCAGATGTTTCTCAGGAATCTATCTTGTGTCCAATCTCTTTTATTTTTTTATACGAGTGGGGTACAAAAATTAATTTAAATTTAATTTTCTCAAAACTGAAATTCCTACAATCCTACGTTGATAATAAAAAAAATCCCTTTATTAAGCAACATTTCGAGAAAAAAAATTTTTCTTTTCAATTTTGTCATTTTTTCATTTTTTAATTCCTTTTTTCAAATTTCATTTTATTCAATTTTAAATTTTTTTTCATTTCATTTTTTTCAAAAAAATTTTAATTTATTTTCAAAAAATTTTATTTATTTTCAATATTTTTTATTTGAAAAAAAATATCAAAAATGTATCAGTTTTTCAAAAATTTGTCTTTCTTCACAAATTTTCATTTGTACCTAATTTTTCTTTTTTTAAACTTATCATTTTCTTCAAAAACTTGTAACTTCTTCAAAGAATTTTATACAATTTTTTTTTCAAAAATTTTAAAGTTTAAATTTTTTGCTCAAACGCTTTAACATGAAATATGTTTTAATTTTTCTTTATTTCATTTTCTTTTTTTAATTTTCTTTTTCGAAAATTTAATTTGTTCCATTTTCTAACTTTTTTTCAAAATTTTAACAACAAAAAAGTTGGTAACTTTTTTCAAAAACTTTTATTTTTTTTTTATTTTTTTCAAAAACTTTTTATTTTTTTCAAAAACTTTTTATTTTTTTCAAAAACTTTTTATTTTTTTCAAAAACTTTTTATTTTTTTCAAAAACTTTAAATTTTTATTAAAAACTTTTAATTTTTTTTCAAAAACTTTTAATTTTTTTTGCAAAAACTTTTAATTTTTTTCAAAAACTTTTAATTTTTTTCAAAAACTTTTTAATTTTTTTACAAACTTGTAATTTTTGGAAACATTTTTCATTTTTTCAAAAACTTTTAATTTTCTTCAAAAACTTTTATTTTTTTTCAAAAACTTTTATTTTTTTTCAAAAACTTTAATTTTTTTCAAAAACTTTTAATTCTTTTACAAACTTTTAGTTTTTCCTAAAAAATTTAATTATTTCAGAAATTTTTAATTTTTTTTTCAAATATTTTCAATTAATTTCTTTTTCGAATTTTCTTGCAATATTTTTAAAATTTTCATTTTTTTCAAAATGTATGTTACAATTAAGTAACGTCGACGATCTTTTCATGTTGGCAGATAATCCTCTTCTTCTTCAGCTTATAAAATTATTTTAAGGAAAGCCTTCTTATAATTTTTCACATTTCTGTTGACAGAATTTCCGAGAAAAAAGAAAAACACAATATACATTCAATTTCTTGCACTTTTATTCAACATAACACTTCTCAAGAGCTTAGTCCAAAAACTGTGATTTAATATCAAAATATTTTATCCAATCAAAGACCAAACAGTTTTCCCATCTAATTTCTTATTCGCCAACGGAATCAAAAAGTCCTTCACCATATTATTTATTAATTCCTGATTCGAACGAACAAACTTCACTCCAAATTCCTCCAGTTCATCATTAATTATATTATTAAATATACTCTTGCCAGCCAATCCACCAATATTCAAAAGAATATTCTCCAACGCCACACTTCCATCGAAATTATAAATCGAAATACTACCGTATATTAATGGCATTGTGTACTTGAAATAACCTTCAAATGTTAAATTCTCCAATACAACTTCAAAATTTCCTTTGCCATAATGACGAACACTTATTCCAAATTCTTTTATCAAATCGAAAGTAGAATCACTTATATATTTTCCACTGGCAATTATTCGTGGAAATGTAAAGTTATACTTGATACTCTGACTAAAGACGTAGGTAATTTCAAAATGATTTGTCAGCAAATCATCTAATCCTTCGATGCGGATGTCTTGAAAATTAGCATTGATTCTAAAATAAAGGCATTAATTTGTTTTCTTTTGTAATTTTGATTTTTTTTTACTTACTCTGCAAAAGATTCTTTGATTTGATATTCAAGTTCTTCTTTTATAAATGGAGCTAGAGCAGGAAGTCCAAGTTCTGGAAATCCGTATGGCATTTGATTAAGAAAGTCTCTGATTAGCTTTTCACCTCTCGAACTAAGACTCCGTCCTTTGATACTTCGACCTGGAAACACAAGATTTTCAAAAACTTTCTTTGCAGAAATATATTATTACCTTCTATTAATCTTCCTTCGTTGGTAATATTATCCTCTGATTCCGGAATGTTTAAAGGAGTTTTTGGAATAATATTTTCCGTCAAACTAGCAGCACTTGTTAAAGCTAACGCACCCAACAAAATTAAAACTATTGAATTCATCTTGAAGTTCGATCGAAAAATAAGTGAAATTCAATTTGGGGTTTATCCTTTTATTATAACTGAGTTTGGTTTTATTATCATTTTTTTTTTCTTTTGGAAGGTTTATTTTTTTTTTAATTAAATTAAGATAACGGAGATACCTGTTCTTATGCAATCATAAATTGTCTTATCGATGCGGTTTTGCGAAGTTTTTGTTTTGTATTTTTTTTTTTTTTTTTTATAAAATATAATTGAATTAACTGAAGATTAGATTTTTAACTTTAAAAATATTAAATCTATATTTTAATGCAAGATAACCAAGGCCTTTGTGTTAACCTATTTTACATAAAAGATGGTTATAAAAATTGTTAACAAAATAAGATAGATAGATAGATTTTTATTTCGTTATAAATTTTACAATTAATTTTTTTTTTAATACAATTTTATTTCTGTTAACTTGAATGTTTTTTTTTTTTAAATACGAATCAATTCTTGAAATTTGCAATTCCTTTAAAATTTACCTGTCTGTTTATGTACCTTCTTATTAAATAGTGGGATTTTTCAATTTTTCAAACTCTTCGCAAAATAATCAACCACATTGATCAGGATCACCTTTGATTATTTATTTCCAAAATTTATGACACGAAACCATTTCTACAAATTTAGGAAGAGAAAATAGTCCCTCGCTGGGAATAAGTCTTGTGAGTAAGCTATAGGTACCTACGTGGCGAAGCAATTCGAACCTAAATTTAGTAATTCCTAACATTTTGATCACTGAGGTGTTAACTTAAATTGTCTTTATGAAAGAAAGCTTAGATCCCGCCATAGGACCACCTACCCTCATCGAGTTACCGAATAAGTGGTATGCAGTTCTTTAGATAGTGTTTTAACTATCATTTTGCGCAAGGGTTGCCTAGCGAAATATAGTCAAGGCATAGGGTTGCCACGCTTTAAAGGTCGATTTTTGTTTTTTTTTTTCAATTATGTGACCCAGCCCATATTTAGGTTTTAGTGCTAAAAAATAAATATTATATGAAAGAAAACTTTATTTAAAATAGGTACGTGTTTTTTTTTTTTATCGGAATTTCAATAGGGTAAATTAGGGCAAAAGAAGACAAAAGTCTAGATTCTATTTTCTTTTATCCATAGATCTTGTAAATACAAGAAAGTCACACTATATGTGAAAATTCTAGAAAATCTAAAACTCGAGATAAAAACATTTTAAAGTGAAAAAATGAAAAATGGACATTGGGGAAAAAAATCACATAAGATCAGAGAAATGTTTTCTATAAATAAGTTTTATATTTCTGAGAAGCCGATAAAAAATTAAAAGATCCGTGTTTGCAAAATTTTGTATTTAAGTTTTTTTCTTTGTTTTCTATAAATAAATTTTATATTTCTAAAAAGCTGATAAAAAATTAAAAGATCCGTGTTTGAAAAATTTTTGATTTAAGCTTTTTTCTTGGCTAGGTTAATTTTTGAAAAATTCATATTTTTTAAATCAATTTTTTTGTTTTTGGTTTTTGATTTTTAATAGAACCCAAGATATAAGCTAAATAGCTTTGGCTTCTTAGGAGATTTTTCACAAAGTACGGAGCAAGAAAAAGAAACCGAATGTACAACAACAACTTGCGTAAAGTAAAAATGCTAGTTTTAAATTCAATTGCCAAGCAATAAAATCTTAATCAGGTGACTTCGGTAGGGCAATGTGAAGTGCATTGGCTCTGAGGGAGATTGGTCTATGTTCGAGTCCCATCTAGGGAGAATGTTTTTCAATTAAAATTAAGCATTAAATTACTAAACTCCATTAAAAGGAGTCTAATGATCGGCCTGGCAGTCATGAAATAGCTATAACTCCAGCCTATGAAAACATTGGTGGTAGTTCACTCAAGAGTTTTTCATTCAAAACATTCAAATGTTTAAATTTTTTATAAATTTTGTCTCTTCTTTCAATTTCTTCATTTTTTTTTTTTTTAATATTTTCACTTTTTAATTTTTTTTTCAAAATTTTTATTTTTTTTCAAAATTTTTATTTTTTTTTCAAAATTTTTATTTTTTTTTTTTAATTTTTATTTTTTTCAAAATTTTTATTTTTTTTTTTTAAATTTTTGTTTTTTTCAAAATTTTTATTTTTTTTTTCAAAATTTTTACCTTTTTTTTTATTTTTTAAATTTTCTCTTAATTTTTTCTTTCAAAAGTTTTTCTTTTTATTTTTCAATTTCATTATTTTTTTTTCAATTTTTATATTTTAAATTTTTGTTTATTTTTTTTCAAAATGTTTCATTTTTTTAAAGTTTTCATTTTCTTCAAAATTTTTTATCGGGGAAGAATTTAGAAGGAGCTAAAATACAGCTCTAGAAACCCTGTTATGGAATGTGTTGTTGAGGCCCTCATCTCAGAACACCAATAAAAATAAGACTTCACTTCTTTTTCGTTCTGATACCACCTTGAAAATTTCGAAAAAGAAAAGGAAACTAATGTTAAAATGGAAGCGCAAGCATTAAATGAGATTCTGGTTGAATCAGCGTCAAAAAATGGTCGGATTTGACCATCTGAAAAAATAAAAATAAAACAATCCGAACAATCACTAAAAAAACAACAACTTTTATTTGATTTTATTTCTCTTATCGACGAAAAAAACAATGAAGCCCTCTTCGAAATAGAATTGTACATACGTCTCACAAAATTTATAACCTATAACTCCTTAAACTTTAAAGTCGTATGAGATTTTTCAATTCACCACGGATATGGTGGTGGATAGCATATCTTACCCTTTTGACCAAATAATGATTTAAAAAATGTCCATAAATTACGTCCTTCTAGTTTTCTATTGATAAATGGAACTAGAACCTTTTCAAGTTTTTCACTTATTTCTTGTTGATTCGAATTGACAATATGCAATGCAATTTCTTCGATTTTATCATTAAGCAATCGATTTAACTTTCCATTTCCAGCAATACCACCAATCTTCGATATAACATTTCCCAACGACACTGATATATCAAATTTATAGATTTCAGTATGTCCCAAGACTAATGGCATATCATACTTAAAAGAACCTCGAAAATTAATATTTTCCAACATCAATTCGAAATCTCCTTTGCCATCGAATCGCACACTAATTCCGTATTTCTTTAACGCATCGATAAAAATATCAGTTAAATATTTTCCACTGATAATAATTTTCGGAAAAGTTAAGTTGAATTTTACATTTTTTCTCAACAAGTAACTGACTTTTAGTCTTTCGATCAGCATTATGTCCAAACCATCAATTCGAAAATATTCGAATTTTTGTGAAAGCCTAGAAATATATAATAAATTTAAGGTTAAAGTCTTTGTTTGATTTAATAATGAAATGACTTTTGAACCTACTCAACAAATGATTTTTTGAATTCGAAGTCGATTTCTTTTTTAGCATATGGAGCTAATGGAGGAATTCCAGCTTCAGGCCATCCACAAGGAAGATGGTTAATGAAATTTTCTACCATATTCTTTCCATTTTCACTGAGAATTGCTGCACGTCCTTTGATAGGTATTGTTGCTAAGCATGGGGATGTGTTTTAGTTAGAAAATATTGTTAATCTTCTTTCTTCGGAAGTTTCATACTTTTTTGTGGAATCCTTTCTTCGGTGACGTCATCTTTGAGTTCCAATGCCGTTGTACGATTAATTATTTGAACATTACCATTTGGAAAGCTTACAGCTGATGAAGCTAATGCCACAAAAATTATCAACACAAGTTTCATACTTCGAATCGAATAGCAACTAATCGAATCAATAATAAAATGGGATCCTTTTATAAACATCCAGCAATCAATTGAAAGTATCTTATCCGTTATTTACGTACCTACCTATATTAGGAGAGGTTTGTTTTCTATATTAAATTAAGTTGTTTCTACATGCAAAAGTTAAACAGGTGATGGTTTAATATCAAGTCAATATTTCAAGTAAATTGATTAATCTAATCTTCCAACTCAAGTTGAAATAATTCCTCCCTATGTTGTACCATACATAAAAATCAGTCTAAGAAATCTTAGAAAAAGATTAGAGTAACACAACTTTTACGCATTTTTATTTTGAGGCAGTTGATGTTGTTATTTCGGTTTGATAAGTTTTCATAACAAAGTCGAACTTTTTGCTTAGTGTTAGTTCTAATTTATTGTAAAAAAAATATATTGATCTTTTAAAAATGTTTAGTTGTTTACTCTTCGGATAGCTAAGTTTTTTGGTTTCAGCTAATAGGCCCTGCTACTTTTCGAGAAATCTGTTTCAGCTCACTTTCATTCTTCTCTGATTTCTTTCGGGTCTGCTCTACGTCATGTGCTGCTTGATGGCCCAATTTAACTGCTTCCATGGGATCGCACACTTTTGACGCAAATTTCTATTTTTAGAAGCTTCCACTGTTTGCCATATAAAACATATAGATACCTACGTTGATTCTTGACCGGTTCCCGCTAGAAATCAAGAAAAGAACGAATACAAAATTTGACATTGGGCAGCTTACCTTAAAGTTGCCAGTTGAATTGACCCTCGACAGATGACAAAAATCAGTGGTCCCGGTATAGTAATACCATCAAAAAGGTAGACGAAATCACCATAGGCTACCAGTCACCCCAGAGAACGAACCCGTGATATGATGATGACAGAAAGAAAGAACTGATACTCGGTCCCAACGAAAATTTAGTACTAAGTCGCAGTGAATATCATATCGGTTTGTCTGAGCAGCTAAAAACAGCGTGCTCGGAATCGTAGTGAATTAAAAGCTGAAGTCTCTCAGGCGGAAATCCTCCACTATCTTGTAGTTGATAAGACCGAACATTTTCTATCATATTCATCGGTAACTTTCTCCTGTTCTTCCCTAGGACTTAGGCATTCTCACAACTCTTAAATTTTAATTTGAGAAGATCTCAAACCTTTGTTTGTTTAAACAAACGTATACTGTGTAGTTCATAATATTTTAATTGGTTGAATTGAATTCCTTCCTCCATTTACCGTTGTAAAAGCTTCACACAAAAAATCAAAAATTTGACAAACTGATTAAAATAGAATTGTTTAAAAGACACTCATTTGGAAATACTTAGGCTTATCCCAAGTCGCTTAAAGATAGTTATCAAGGCTAACAAGGTAAACTCTCTTTTTAAACTTTGGAAAGCTTTTTACAAATTCACAAAAACCAGGTGATTTGATCGACACAAGAAATTTCAAAGCATGATTCAGCTTATTTATCGTCCATATTATCTTCAACTTTTTATATAGCATTTTATTTACTAGTAGATTACTCTAAGTTCGTAGCCTATGGCGTAATGGTTAGTGTATAAGGCTGTCATGCCGCCGGAGTTCTTGGAATTTATGTTTTATCTATGATGAGACGCTCCATGTGGAAAGGCTTGGTGGATTAGGAATTGTCGCTTCATGATGAATTTTGTTAATCTGAAGAAAATCTCTTCAATTATTGGTCAGCAAAATCTTCTACTGACTTCAATTAATAAATACTAATTAGTGGCTGCTTCGACAAGTATTTTTTTGAAGAAAATATCTTCAGTTTTTGTTCAGCAAAAATACAAAATTTAAATCTTCTACTGACTTTAATTAATAAATACTAATTAGTGGCTGCTTCGACAAGTATTTTTCTGAAGAAAATCTCTTCAGTTTTTACTTAAATTAATAAAACCAAAATAATAGTATACATATTTTTTTAAATTTTTATTTTTTTAGTTACAATTTTACCAATCAACAATTAACACAACTTATCCAATAATTGACCAAATATTGCTACCCTCCAATTTTGAGTTAACAAACGGAATTAGAGTATCCTTTAGCATAGCACTAATTTTCTCCTGATTTGAGTTGACAAGTTTCAATAAAATCTCTTCGACTGCATCATTAAGTAGCTGATTGATTTTTCCATTTCCCAAAAGTCCATCAATTCTTGATATAATATTACCCACAGTTATCGAAGCATCAAATTTATAAATTTCAATACTACCAAAAATAATTGGCATTGTATATTTGAAATAACCTTGAAATGTGATATTTTCTAAAATTAATTCAACATCACTTTCAATATTGCCAGTAAGTTTTAATCCGTATTTGCCTAAAGTATCGATAAATGAATTAGTAAGAACTTTTCCACTGATATTAACATTTGGCAAAAGAAAATTAAACTTAACACTCTGACTTAAGGCATAGCCAATGTTAAGTTTTTTTATATCAACATTATCAAGACCCATGACAGTGAAATTTTTAACTTTTATATCGATCCTAAAAACATATTGAAAGTTAAAGAAATATAATTTGAATAATTTGAAACTTGAACCACTTACTCAAGGAAAGACTTTTTTATATCGAAGGAAATTTCATCTTTTTTGTATCCATTTTCAAATTGTTTGACAAAATCTTTGACAACTTGTTTTCCTTTGGAACTTAAAATAATACCTCGACCAGTTATTCCTAGAATGTAAAAATTATGAATTTAGAGATTTTTAAATCAAAAATCAATTTTGCGAAAAATCAAAATCCAAAAGCTCTCGAGCTGATTAAAAAAAAAAAAATTCAATGTCTTAAAACTTATTAATATTTTCCTTGCTTTCGAGTTTTAAACTTTTTTTTGTTTTGAAATTTTGTATTTTTTGAACTTTGAATCTTCTAAGATTCTTTTTGTGATTTTTTTTCAAATACGCACCATTTTTGCGAATAGCTGCTTCAATTATATCGCCATTATTTAAATTCTGCTGTGGCACGTTTGCCGATGAAGCTATGGCCAATAGAGCCAAAAATGATAATAAAACCTTATTCATGTTTGAAGGCAAAGTTAAAACTAATTGATACTCGATTAAGTAAGAATCCTTTTATTTAAGGTGATAAGCTAACTTTAAAGCTTTACAGTACTGTGATCAATTTTTCAGTTTTTTTTTTTATTTATAAAATTTTCAAAAAATCAATCTTTTAGTTTTCAAAAAAATAAAATTCAAGCACTTCTTTTATTAAAAAAAAAATGCTCCATAATATCAACAAGGTTGATTTAAACTGCCTGAGTAAAAAGTTCATCAGAATTGTTTGAGTTATTCACCAAGGAGTTGTTAGTAAAAAGACCTTTGATGGCAAAATGTACCAAACGACTTCGTGGGATTTTTCCTGTAGGGTTACCTGGAATCTGTGGTTTTTTTTTTAGTCATTCTAAGACCCTGGAAGCTCTTTAAAGCTAACATTTGGAGCAAAACCCCCCAAATTCTGATCAAAATTGCCTCAAAACCATGTCATTTGCAGTTTTTTTTTAAATCCACCAAAATAATGGCATCTGTAGTTGTTTTTTTTTTTTTTGCAAAATCCGCCTCCTGCCACGACTACTTTTCTTATATCTGAAATTCCTTCTTAGTTAACATCCCTAGAAAGTTGAAATCTAGCTATTTAAATCTTTTGAGCCTAAAAAATTAAATATGTGATTTTTTTGTATTCCGCCCTCTGCCACACCTACTTTTTTTGTATCCAGTTTTTTTATTATATTTATTATACATACATACATAATGTAGGTATACATTTTTTTGAATGTTGAATTTTTGTAGTTTGATAAATGTTCAATAGGTGGCGCTGCCAATCGTGGCAGGGTTCAGCAACTATTTAATTCAATGACCTTTGGAACGTCTAAGCTAGGCGCGGTAGGGTGTAGGTTCAATGACCTTTGGAACGTCTAAGTTTTTTTCAAATTTCATAATATACTTGTGTAAAAAATTATATTATATTGCACAGCACTGTAGGTATTAAAAAGAAAACATAAAGGTCATATTGTACACGGGATTATCTTTAAAATTTTGTCGTTTAAATTTGTATCAGTCCCGACAGAGATAAAGAAGAGATATAGTAAACTGAAATTTGGCCTGTATGGCACGATTCTAATTTTTTTTTTTTATCAACAAACAAAAAAAAAATTATGGATAGACGATAAAGTATTTATGTCAAAACTTTTAATTATAAAGTTCCAGCTGATATTATTGAAAATAATCTTTTGATACACATAATATGCAAAAATAGCTTTTATAACCCTTTTTTGTATACCCTTGAATTATTCATTTACATTTTGTGCTTGTTCTATAGGTCAGGTATTGGTTTTGTGTAAAAAAAAAAGATGAAGAAGAATTCCAAACAAATTCCTAAAACTGATTTTTAATAAATTATTTTAGTCATAAATAATCATTTGAATAAGAAATCATCTGGCAATTTTCGTCAACTGCCACGCTCACTTTTTAAAAAATTAATGAATTAGAAATCATCCTGCAACTTCACGCCCACTAAAACGCCCATTTAAAAAAAAAAATAGATATTGATAAAAATACGGCTCATGTTTTAAATAAGTAAACAACATTTTATGGATACAGTTTGAGTTCGATACAATCTAAACTACATAACCTTTTTTAATTAAATTTTTAGACAAGATTGAAAAAATTGTCAAAAGTCAAAAATACTGGTTTTTCGATCTGTACTCTTTAATAACGAATTCGCCATTAACAAATAATTAATGCTCATATAAAAGACTGCATTATTTTTTTGTTAAATATAAAAGAGCCATTATTTACTTCTTCAAAAAGGTTATATTTCAAAAATATAGGTTTTTTTTGCATACAACCCTAGAGTGTTCAAATTTCAAGTAATTTTTTTACAAAATTTATATTTTATTCCACACTTTATAAGTTACCATGTTTTTTTCTAGGACCAAAATTTGAAAGAGATTTATCTATTTAAAAAATTGGTAAAAGTCAAAAATACCGGGTTTTTCCTCTTTTCTCTAAAATGGCGAATTTTTTAAAAATTGCATACTCGTTTTATATATAATGATCTTGATAATTTACTACAAGAAATATTTTATTTATTATTTAAAAAATTGGCAGGAATCAAAAATATCGGTTTTTTACCCTTATTGCAAAATGACAAATTTTCCCAAAAACAAATGGATATTCTCTTTAATCACAATTTTAACTTTTTATGCAAAGCAGATTTGGCAATGGAATTTTTAGACATTCCTCAAATTGGCCCTAAACAAAGCCCCAAGCGAAAAACCAGTATTTTATATTTCATTTGATTGTGATATCTTTTTAATAGTCACTAAGAGGAGAGGTGTGTTGATCGTTTCTTGTTAAGGGTAACATAATCTAAAAAAGAATCGTAACAAAAAAATAAATAAGGGGTTGTAGGCGGAAAACCTATATTTTGGAAATAGCAATATCTAATAACTGATCACTCGTACGATATTAACTTTTTGTCTAGAAAAATATTATAATCTATTAAATGCACATTTATTATTTTTAGATTTTTCAATAACTGTCATTTAGTACAAACCGAAAAACCAGTATTTTGACTTTTTACTATTAAAATGAGTTGAATTCAATTGAAATTAGTTGAATTCAATTGAAATGAGTTGAATTCAATTGAAATGAGTTGAATTCAATTGAAATGAGTTGAATTCAATTGAAATGAGTTGAATTCAATTGAAAAGAGTTGAATTCAATTGAAATGAGTTGAATTCAATTGAAATGAATTAAATCTAATTAATTTAAATTTGATTTTCAGTCAGACTTTTGCCTTCCACTGTTTTTTAACGGAAAAAATATTTTGATTGCAATTATTATTTGCACAGATTCTTTGGAGCGCCTCTACTTGACTGGTGGTATACGACAAAAACTTTTAATTATATTTATTACCACAAGTCAAGATTAGATAATGTGTTAATGTTCTTATTTCTCTAAAGCCTTTTTATTTTGATTTAAAACAAACAAAAAAAAATCTAATCAACTGGATTCTTAGAGATATTCATAAAAAAACCAAACCAACAAATCAAAAATCTCGGATAAGATCCTTTCGAGTCGATATGAATTTAAATATAAAAAATGCAACTTGCGTCAAATTACCTCAGTTTTTATTCTAACTTTCAAGAATGAAAACGTTTTTGTTAATATTAACGGCTTTATTAGCTTTAACCGCAGCTGGGCGTGTGCCGGAAGAGCTGATTTCAAAAAATCCTCGTCCAATTGCCTTGGAGTCGAAAAGAGGAATTTGTAAAGATAGAAATAATTATTCAAATTTTTTTTTTCTAACCTTTGTGTGTGTGTTTTTTTTTAAATAGCTATTCTACCTTTAAGTCTTAGTTCAAATGGTAAAGAAGCATTAGAGAATTTCATCAATAAACTTCCATGTGGATGGCCAGATGCTGGAATTCCACCTCTAGCTCCCTACACCAAGGAGGAAATTGTGTTGGAGTTTAAAAAATATATTGCTGAGTATGGTTATGTCTTAGAGCTTCTGAAGATCTTGATGAACAAGCAATAATTCTAACACCTCCTTTCAGAATCTTTGCTAAATTTGAACATTTTCGAATTGATGGATTGGACATTATGCTGATAAATAAACTCAAAATCAACTACACTTTTCGAAAAACTGTCAAATTTAACTTGCTTTTTCCAAGAATTGTCATAAGTGGCAAATTAATTGCTGGTGCATTTGCCGATCTTATGAAAGAATATGGAATTAGTTTAAAATACGATGGTAATGGAGATTTTGAATTAATTCTTGAAAATATCACATTTGAAGGTCAATTCAAATACACAATGCCATACATCATTGGTAGCATTAAAGTCTACAAATTTGATGGTTCAATTACATTGGGAAATGTTATCTCAGAATTTAATGGAATTTTTGGCGAAGGAAAATACAAACAATTGGTGAATGATCAAATTGAAGATATTATAATGAAAGCTGTTAGCATGAATCAAGATAAAATCAGTGGAATGCTGGTTGACGATTTGGTGCCGTATGTGAACAAGAAATTGAAAGGAAAGAAAATATGGTCGTTGATTAAATCGGCATTTGGTAAAAAAGGTAAAATTTGTTACCCACCATCTGATCCTTGGGCATCATCAAATTAAAATTTAAAAAAGAAATAATTATGTTTTTATGAAGAAAGAAATTGATCGCTACTATACTTTTGTTTTGTTTTTTGTTTTTTTTTTTTTTAAATGTTGTCAATTGGACTATTTTTTTTTCTAAGCATTTTGCTTGGGTTGGGAGATTTTCCTTTGTGGCTTGAGTCGCACCGGTAATGCTATATTACCACCAGACGAGCAAAGTTTAGGTCTGGTCTCAGTTTGTCGATAATAGGTAATTACTACCTACAAATGTGTCAAAATTTTATCGGTGTCCGGAATATCCGTATTAGTCTGAATTTGGTCTTAGTTATTTACACGAGATCAATACCGAGAAGACATGAATTTTTTTCTATTTTTATTAACACGTTCTCTCGTCCGTGGGCAGTCCCAGTACATAATAGCAAGATCCATGGACTCAACCATCAAGCTCGTCCTGATACTCTTTGCATGAAATTTGGAACACTTTCGTGTCATTTTGGTATTTATTACGGAACACAGGTTTAAAAAAAAAAATACTTTAGAGATTCCTTGCTTTTTTTTTCCAAAGCTGTCAAAGTGTGGAACATCGTACGATTGTCTCACCAGGCCTAAGACCACTCTAGTAGAGAAGTTGGGACATCACTCTCCACTGGACACAATATGAACTTGGGTCCCATTTCGGGTAGGACATAAATTTACGATTGCTTTATGTTAGACAAGTTAGACAAAAGTTTTGAAAATTTAGCCTCGCAAGGATTTGCAAAAAGAACTTTTAAAAATCGTTTTTTTTTTAAAGAAAAAGATAGACTTTTCCTCACGAACAACACTTCTGCAAATGATCAAAAAACTTGCAATTTCTTTGACTTTTTGCAGAGTCTTGTAAGCAGAATTAAAAAAAAAAAAAAAAAAAAAAAATTTCCAAAACCAGAATTTTAAAAAATTAAAATTTTGGAACCAGGATCTAAAAAAAAAAAAATTTTCAAATATTTTTAATATTTTTAAAGAAATCTCGCGATGTAGATAAAAACAAATATTTTTAAAAATCGAAGTTTTGAGAAACATAATTTGACTTAAAAATTTATCTTACAAAGCTCTGCAACCTATAGTCAAATACCAATCGTGGGATTTTTTTTATTTATTTACAGAGCTGCTGCTCGTGAAGTAGTCTATGCTTTTCTTAAATTTGTTTTTCAAAATTCAACTTTTAAACGTTGTTCTTGCAAATTTTTGCAAAGGCCCGAGTTAGTGATGTTTGCCAAAAAGCCATACACTTGAATATCCCCAATGCCAAAATTCCAGATTTTGCATTTTATTTTTTTAATTTTCTGAGGAACTAACTAACAGTGGGTTGGGTACGATCCTGGGTGGAATCCAAGAGCACTTACCTTTAAGTAATGTTGATTTCCGGGTGGTTTTGTAAAAAATCAAGTAAACAAAGTAGAAATATTAATTTTTGTATTTTTATATAAGGGCGGTATGGACCTTCAAAATATTTTTTTATTGGTTTGAAAATTGGTGTTAAACTAGTTGAAGCCTTATAATACAAATACTTGTAAATACTAACTGAACCCTGAAATGCTTCGAAGCGCCACATATTGAACATTTACCGAACTACTAAACTAAATTTAAAAGAAAATTTTATGCATATGTTTATTAAGTATAAGGAAAAACCTCAAGTTTAACAAAAGTGGGTGTGGCAAAAGGCGACCTTAAAAAAAATAAATTATATCTTATTCTTTAGCAAGAGATTTAAATTACGAAATTTCAACTTTCAAATGATATAAATTAGAAATGAATCTGAGCTTTATAAAAAATGGGCGTTGTAGTAGGCGGATTTTGTAAAAAAAAATTTGCTTTTTGCTCAATAGTGATTTTTTAAAATTTGTGGACCCTTTAAGAGCATTAAAAAAAAAACTTATAATTCTATTATAAAAAGTGGGCGTGGTAGTGTTCGGTACAAATAAAACTTTTCATACAATTTTAACGTACTTAGGACGGACAGTCCGTAAGGATTAACTAAAATATATTAGAAGTGAGCGGGTTTACCACTTTCTAAAAAAATCGAATAGGAACAAACTTTTAAAATTTCAGCAAAACTGGTTCAGTCGTTTTGTTTTTTGTTTTTTTTAATCTATAAGCCGAATTCAGAAAAACAGAAATACATTTTCTGTTCCTGTTAACATTGCATAAGCTTTGCTAGAAACTATACTCTGTCCAACAAAAATTGGCAGTACACGTCTTATGGGAAAGCTTTTTCAAAATCAGTAGCGTGCCATATTTTTGCACCATATTAAATTGAAATAACTCCTCCACAAAAAATGTTTGCCCGCCCGTGAATTTCCAATAGCATTTGACACAGACCCAACGTCTTATTCAAGGCACATCTGATTGTGCACTGAATTGCTGTGGCCAATGGCGATTGGCTGCTGCTTGATGTGCATTCAGAGTTACCCGTGTGCATTTGGTAATTCGTTCAACTTTTTTTCCTTGAGTTTCTGTTAAGGTGCTTTTGATTTTCGAACTTCAAGAAAAAGTTTTTAATGATGAGTGTTATCGTGGACACTACGACAACCCTGTGAAAGCTTTAATGAAGGACAGATTTATGCAATCCACTGCAGACAGAATGAGAGGCAAACGTCCTATCTTGCCTACACTGCCAATTTTTGTTGGACAGAGTATAGTGGTCTTATTTATAAACGTTGTCTAACTTTAGACAACTGTCCAACTTTGGAAAATGTGTTAAGAAACCTCGTTTATTGTTGTCTTATAGCTGCCTAATTTTGACACAAGAGTAGATTGTCTTAACCGTGAATAATGTGATATTTATTTTTATTAAATAAAGCCTATTTCCATCAATTTGAAAATAGTTAGACAGTGTCTAAGTAGGCAAACATCTAATAAATACGACATCTATATTTTTTTTTAAGCTTATCATGTGTCAAGGTATTGAGATTATTATTTTTTATTATTAATTTTAATTAATTATTATTTATACAAGAAGCTAATTTTATGTCAACAACTTTCAATTTCGACTAAATTATAGATTGAAGTTAAAAAAATCTCTTAAATTGTCAGGTGCTCAAGAGAAATACTCTTTCTTATTAGGATTGTCAATTGATTTTTTTTTTAAATATTAAATTTAAGGACATCTTAACTTAATTTAATAAAAATAATTATCGGGTGGACAATTATCAATTTTCTTGTAATTCACTATGATCTGCTTCATTCTCAATGATCAAAACTTCTATCATTTACTTTCCTTCTAAAGGTGGCGCTGCAGTCCGGAGTCGACCACGGCCTCAACCAACAATCTTCTGCCAGCCAGTTCGATCCAGGCTGTTTCCAGGTTTGTCACGCCAAGTTGGTTGAATTGCCTTGTTAAAAATCAATTTTCAATATTTGTGAACTATTAATTGATAAATAACAATCATAATAAGGTTATTCTAAGAGCATCTGAGAATTTAAGAGAGGATTTCTATTTTCAGTCGAAATTCAAATTCAAAGTTTTTCATTTTTCCGTCTACATATAAAATTAGCTTTCAATATAAAAAAAAAATCATAATCTCAATACAATGACGTTTTTTAAGAAGTTTTTCTTAAGCGTACAATTTTACATTGCTTTTTCTCTTCAAATTTTTCTCTTTCTCAAACAAATGTCTACCTATGCACCAAATATCTTAAGTTACTTAGACTAAATTGAAGAGAATTTTAACAGCAAAATAATGATTAACTATTCTTTGTTCCATATTCGAATTGTTTATGAAAAATATTCTTAACAAACATTATAATTTTGTCAACAATGTATAAAATATTAAAGCTCCCCCCATTTACAATAATAATTTTTCCAACTGAAGTACTTTAAGAGTAATAATTGTAAATCCATCGTTAATTCCTATCTGTAAAAAATGTTGTAAAATTTCAATTAATCCAAAAACATACTTATCGTCCAGCTGCTGCTACTGTTTGTTTTTTGTGATAACACACCTAAATATTACCTAATGTCTTGAAAATAAGCCCGCAAATTTTCTATAAAAGCAGGTTTTCTATATAAATATTTAGTTTAATTCAGAACAAAAAAAAAAACTCGTTACTATGAAAAAGTTTATTTTTGTTTTAATTCTGTTTGTGGCAATTGCCACAAGCAGCGTGATAAATTCTCAAAAAGAAGACATATCAGATGAGATTTTGGACCTTCAAGATAATTTCGACAATGACGAATCTTACATTGATTTGATTTCATCATCTGAAGAAGAAGAAGATATTTCTCATGAAGAGAATGAAAAATGGAATCTAGAAGACACTCCCGACCGTGGATTGATAATTTCATCAATTGTTAAAAAATCATTAAAAAAAATGATTAAACAAATGCCATGTGGTTGGCCAGAAGCTGGAATTCCTCCATTAGCTCCTTATCGGAGAGAAGAGATTAATCTACAAGCTCAGAAGTCTTTTGTAAGGTGAGTTTTAAAAACAAACAAAAAAAAAACATCTCAAGACATTTTAATTTTAATATACACAGCACGATTAGTCAGCTTCTTCGATTTCGTCTTGACGGACTTGATAACATAAAGACCAAGAAACTCAGCATCAGTTATATCAACAAAAAGGTTAAATTCCACATCATCTTCCGCAAACTCAAGTTAACATCAAAATTCAACACTGATACCTTCTTGAATTTGATGAAAGAACTTGGAATCTCAGTTCGTTACGAAGGAAAAGGTGCTATCGACTTTAGTCTTGTCAACTTGGCTATTAAAGGTTCATTTAAATACAAGGCACCTTTAATCTGGGGTAGTGTTAAGATCTACAAATTCAAAATGGCTGTAACTTTGGGTGATTGTAAGTCAAATATCACTGGAATAGCTCCAACTTCTAATATGACTCGTTTCATCAATGATCAAATTGAAGATACCATCTTATCAGGCATAAATGATAATCAATCTGAAATCAGTGCTAGAATCGAAGAATATGTTGTGCCTAGCATCAATGAAAGTCTTAAAGGTAAAAATATTTGGGGTGTAATTGCTATGAAACCTCCAATGCCCGATGGTAAATGTATTCCACCTCCAGATCCATGGGCTTGAAGAAATCTAAAATTAAAATAAATCCTTATTAGCCGCAATTGAATTTTGTTTGTGTTTTGATTTACAATATTTTAAAAGACCATCGAATAGTTGATAAGCTTTATCTTGACACCTGTTTTATTGAGAGATCATAAACTGCTAAGTAAAAAATTACCTTGCAGATTAAGTGGCATTTTTTCCCTAAAGATAACCAATGATAAATGAAGGCTTTATTGTATATAAAGCTTTGGACTTTTGTTAAGGCCACATATACCTTTTCATTAATCATGAGGTTCTTGGTAGTTTTGCTAGCCTTAACGGCATTAGTTCTAGCAGACATTGAGGATAATGAGATCGACTTGGTACCACCAGAAGAGTCAAGCTCCGAAGTAGATTCTCCTGAATCTGACAGTCAGATAGAACCTCGCTTCATCATTTCTTGGCAAGTTCGTCGGCAATTGAGAAAGCTTCGAAATCGTATGCCATGTGGATTTCCAGATCAAGGAATACCTCCCCTAGCCCCATATCGTTTGGAAGAGCTGAAATATGACCTTCAAACATCAATAATTGAGTAAGTTTAAATTTTTATATTTTTTTTTGTCAAGATCTTTCTCATTCTTCTCTCTTCATCATCCAGGACCTTGAATGAAATTTTTCGTTTTAAAGTCGATGGTTTGGATAATTTTAAAATCAAGAAATTCACTCTCAACGTCATCAAACGTCGAATTCAATTTAATTTTCTTTTTAAGAAAATTCGTCTAACTGGCAAATACAATACTGACACATTTGTCAATGCTATGAAAGAACTTGGTATAACTGTTCGATATGAAGGCAATGGTGATCTTGATTTTAGTTTGGAAAAACTTTCAATTTCGGGAAGTTTAAAATACAAACTTCCAATATTAATTGGTTCGGCAAAAATCACCGAATTCTATGCTTTGGTAACGGTTGGAAAATGTAAGTCAAATATTACAGGACTTGCAGGTGAAGGTAAATGGAATCGAATTTTAAATGATAAAATTGAAAGTTCAGTAGTTAGTGGAATTAATGATAATCAAGATGCTGTTAGTACTAAAATAGAAGCAATGTTAGTACCAAAAGTGAATAAAGCATTGAAAGGATTCAATTTCTGGGATATTTGGGATTATATCTTTAATAGCGATTCAGAAGAAGAAGATGACGATGATGATGTTTGTGTTCCACCACCGGATCCATGGGCATAAAAATTAAATGTTTTTTTCTTTTCCTTTGAATAAAAAAATACAATAATTTAGAAAGCTTTATGAAAAAGTTGTATTTATTTAATTTAAAAAATTAAAAAAAAAAAAAACTTTGTCAGAAGTGGGATTCGAACCCACGCCCTCAGAGAGGACCAGAACGCTCAGTAGCCTATTTTATTAGGCAAGATTGCTCTTGAGTCTGGCGCCTTAGACCGCTCGGCCATCCTGACTTATGAAACCTGTTAAGTCAATTGATGTCCGGATTAGTTGAATAATTTTAGCACATTTTAAAATGAAAACATTTATACGTTTTAAATAGAATTTGAAATTGGTAAAAATGATTGACTTTGATAAAATGTAAATAAATTCTTTTTTTAATTTATTTATTAGGACAGAAATAAATTAAACAAAATATTTTTTCTGACTAATAAAATAATTGGCTTTATTTACAGAAAATTTCACTTATGCTTTCATAAATATTTTTAGCATTTTTATCTTCTAACTTTTTAATCAGATTGATTTCCTTGTTTTTTTTTTTTAATATTTTATTTTTTTTTGGTTTCGTGTTAAAAAAAAAAAACAAAATTATAAAAACTCGAGATCTTACGTAAAACTGCAATGTTAGTTGTTAGACGATAGATTAAAACTAATGAATGATTTTTGTCGTGCCGTCAGTAGTCGGTGTTGGTTGATCTGTTTGAACGTCTATTTGTCCAGGTTCGTGTTCACATCGAGCTAGAGTCTAATCGGGTAAACGGATTTTCTTGAAATTCGGTACAGAGCACTTTTATGTGATTCTCTGGATCAGAAAATAGAATTTTTTATTTAGCTCATCAAGAACGATTTCGATTTTTATTTTCAAATTTGCTGAAAAACGGCTCTTATGATTTTTATTAAACTTCGTACATACAATGTCGACAGCAATTTAAATTATACTGAATTTCAGATTTTTTCCAAAAAAAAATCACACAACGCAAATAGGTTTTTGACGTTTTTTTTTTAGAAAATTGTCCTATTTTTGAGTTATTCAGAATAGCTTTTTAATGATTTGATCGATTTTGTTTTAATTTTGTAATCTGGTGCTTCTAAATATTTTAAATAATATTGGCGCAAATTTTTAAATGATTTAGTAAGATGTTAAAGCGTTTTTATCATATTAAAAATGCTTTAATAACGTACTTAATCGTTTAAAATTTTGCGCCATTGCATTTAAAAAAAATTGAAAATATTTTTTGTTCAGCAAAAAAATTCAAACAAAAAAAAAAAGTTTTTTGTTTAGTACTTTTTTAACATTTTACGTGAAAGATATATTTATTTGACAATATTAAAGTGCAGCTACCACAAGTGCATTTAAAGATTCTTGTTTGGTCAACTTTAAATTTTATAACTTAAAATAAAAAAAAAAAACATTTGTCAGAAGTGGGATTCGAACCCACGCCCTCAGAGAGGACCAGAACGCTCAGTTAACCTACAATTTTTTGTAGGCAAGATTGCTCTTGAGTCTGGCGCCTTAGACCGCTCGGCCATCCTGACATATACAAATATTTTATTGATAAATTGCTCGCAATTGGTCAAGATAAATTTTTATAAGCATCATATTGAAGAATTGACTACCTGGGGAGTTATAAACTTTCAGACTAATATTAATTTCGTTCTAAATAAAACACGTCCCTTCGGTTCCGTGGTTCGGCTTTAAATGAACTTACTGCTACAATATCCTATGTGACTGGACTAAGGACTACACGTTTTTCAACAAAATGTTGGTTTCTGAGAATACGGTAGGCTGACATACAGCCGTATTCTGCTATTCTATCCGATCGAATTTTTCGATTCACGTGCATCCTTCACTTAATTTGTCACAAATTACCTTCAATCTTTTAAGTTCAAAGCTTTATCAATAATTATTTTTGAAATTCGTGAGAGAATTTAATTGTTAAAAGTTAATTTTAATCGCAATTTCGATGCTTTTTGGAAAATTCGTTATCCTTCGGCGGATAGCAGAATAGGGCTGCTAATTATAAACCTTACCTTCAAACCTTTTCTAAGTACATAGTATGTTCTTTCTAACATATCTATTAATTATAATATCTTCTTTTATTTTTGATAGATTTTCTTTAACAGAGAAATTATCTTGTTTACCTTATCAATTTTCTGTCAATTAATTTTCATGATTAAATAAAATTCCCCATCAATAATCATTAGTGTCTAAACAGTACCTACTCTTTATATGCATATCTCATAATCTTATTAGAACATTTCAAGCAATTGTAGAATTCTAATAAAAACAACAAAAAAATGAATGATTTTTTTTTTTTCAAACTGCCCAATCAGAAAGTAGTCTTTTTAATTCTGCAAAAATACCCCAATATGATGATAATTCACTCTCATTGATTTAATTTCCAACTAGTTAGAATAATGCCCACTAAGTTTTTATGGTTGGTGTATCAGCTAAGCTTAAATTTGTATTGCATATTTTTAGATGGACATTGCAATTTTTTTTTAGATTGTTGTCCCTAAAAAGTGCAAAAAATTTACCAAGGGTCTTGGCATTAGAAAATTTTTAAATAAAAAAAAAATAATAATAATTTCTAAATTACATATTAAGTTGAATTTTCAAATGTTATAATATTTAGCATTTTTTTGAGTTTTCGTGTGAATTTTTTAAAAACTATTGACATAAATAATTTTTTTTTATTTAGGATTAAAAAACATATTTCTGGCTTTCAAAACCGGTATATTACTTTATTGTAAGTGTTGCCGTTGGTTTTTAATATATATATATTTTTTTTTCATTTTAAATCTCCACTACTTCCAAAACGCTAAACGGGGTGAGAAAATTCCCCCCTTCCATAGTAAAAAAAAAAAAACAAAAAACCGTTAACCGTTTGGGGCCATAATTATCGTACTCGTGTCCTATTTTGAACTATTCTAAAGAATTTATTCTTTAATCCCAAATGTAATAATATTTAAATAAAAAAAAATATATTAAGATAGGTACATTTTAAAAGTTTTCCATTATTTTTTTCTTTTCTTTTATTTTTTTTTCCTACAAAATTTGTTGATGTAAAATTTTTGTAAGCAATTGTCGCTCGACGTTTTTAAATAAGTTTTGTCAACCCTTTTTTGTCAAAAAAAAATCAGCTATTTATGACAAATCCCCCAAAATTGCATATTTGTTTTAATAATTCCAGTATTAGGTAGGTACCATGTCCGTCAAGTTAGCATTACGACTTAAAAATTTTAAGATTTAAATAATTGGATTAACTGTCGTGAATTTGTCGTGAAAGAAAAAATATTGTCGCGCTTGTTGTTTTTTTAAATAACCCCTGGTAATGCTAACTTGATGGTCAAAATCGCGCTTCTTTTTTTTTTGTCAAACAAATCACATTAATATGACAAAATACCTGAACATTGCATATTTTTTTAAAAAAAAGTTCTCGTGTTAAAAAAAATCCATTTTTCAAAAAATAAATGAATTATTGAAAAATGGAATTTTGGTGTATTTGGCATATTGAGGTGATTTTTTTAACCAAAAAGGGCGCCCGAAATTATTTTTTGAAACAAGAAATAAGTGATTGTTTAAACAAATTCCACACTAAAAAATTTCTCAGATAAAAAAAATGCAACAAAAAATGCAACAAAGTTGTGGTAGTGATGGATTCATTGATGCAATTTTAAAGATTTTTTTGGAATTGAAAAAAAATCCGATTTTTTTCTTGTACGACAAATTCACGACATTTAATGACATACTCCTAGCCTTAGAACCTTGCTTCAATCGGATTAAATTTATTCCAATTTTAAGAAAAAAATAAATGTACTCTACCATTCCGCTTTTTTGAGATCTACTCCTTTTTTTCCACACTGAAAAATGTCAGCACTGTGTTATTCGATTTTCTAAGTAACTCTGGCCCTGAATGTTTTAATCTAAAATTCTACTCTGTTGTGAATCGAATTTAATTTTTTGTTTTTGTGATTTTTTTTTGTTAATATTAAAAAAATAAAGTCATTGAAAACTTGAATTTTTATTTCGTTTTAAATCTACTCCGGAAATTTACGATTTACTCCACTTTTTTTAACAAATCTGCTCCGAAACTTTACTTCTGAGGTTCTAACCCTGCATACTTCTTTTGTTTGCAATTTTTTAAGGGGTGGTAATGCTAACTTCACCGTCAAGTTGGCATAGCATTACCTGGGGCTTAATTCCGTAAAACGAAAAGGATCGAACGATATTGTTTTGGAAAAAGCTGTCCCTCTCTTTCTCTTTCGATCTGATAGAGATGGATATTGTCAAAACGATACCTTTCGATCGTTTTCGTTTTACGGAATTAGGCTCCAGGGTTTATTCAAAAAAAAAAAAAGAAGCCCCACAAATATTTTTCTTTCACGAGAAATTTACGACATTTAGTCCAATTATTAGAATCCTTAAAGTTTTGAAGTGGTAATACTAACTTGAAAGACATTGGCGCAAAATTTTAGACGATTTAGTAAAATTTTAAAGCCATTTTAGTAAGTTGCTAAGTTAAAAAGAAGATTTAGCTAATTTTAAACGATTTTAGCAACTTACTATCTCTTAACATTTTACTAAAGTTAAAATCGCAAAATGGCTACTTTAACTTTTAGTAACTTGCTAAATCCATATGAAATCTGTCATTTTCCTCGAAAAAAAAAATTGTTGGCAAAGAGTTAAATTGTGTTTTTTTTATGATTCGTGTGCTAATTGTTTTTCAAAGTAAATAGAATAAAATAAAATGTTTTCGGAAGACATCAAGTGTTACCGAAGCTAATGGAGGATCTGATTCCAAAAAGGTATCAACCATCCCTGTACGGTTTATGGTTGGTCAGGAACACTCCAAAATGATTTAAATTTTTCTTCATGATGGCAAAAATTAAGAAAATTGAAAAAGGTTTTGGAGTGTATCTGGCCAATGGTAAATCAAATTATTAGGTCCGTTCCCTAGGTTTAGGTATGTTTACTTTGTTTTTCTTTCACGAACTGTCATTGTTTGGACGTGTTTAGATGCACCATTTTTAATAAAAGGGAAATAGTATTTTACTAGTTAGTAAAACGAAAAAAAAGGATTAAAATTTCCGAAGAGCTAGTAAATTACTAAATATTTAGCAAATTGCTAACTAGTAATATGCTAAGCCCTTAACAATAGGTTGTTTAAAATTTTGCGCCATTCTCTTGAGAAGAAGATTTTCCCTTATTATAATAATCTTCTTAGACTTTCAGATTTGACAGAAAATTGTAGGTCCCCTCAATTAATTCTGTTGAAGTTTTAAGGTCACTCACTATAACCACCCTGGTCTTTTACTCTTCGAGCTGTGACTTTTTTTTATAATATAACGCATTTATTACTCATTTGCCATTTATCTTAATTCTCCAGGTGCTTCTATATCCTTATGAACTTGTTTCCTTATCAACCTGGAGGTAGACTTCAGAGGCATTTTTTTTTCAACGATGATCAGCAACACCACACTTTTTTGACACATCACTTAAATCAGGATTGACTTGGAGATGCCGAACTTTTAAACAGCTGTATTGTGGATGAAAAAATTTGAGATTGAAATTGAACCGAAAGTCAATACTGCTTCCATTTCTCCAAACGAATTTTCAAGTATAGAATTTTGGAAAGTGAAATTCGACAAGATTCAAAATTTAAGAACTTTTCTCGATTAAACTATTTATTCTGATGATTGATAAAAAAATTTCCATGTCTTTAAACAATATTTATACAACACTTTATTACACTTCTTCTAATTAAACTTCACAAACTGGAAACAGTGGACCAGTTGTACCAAATCCAAGAATCAATCCAATTAATTCCAATACTGATACCCTTTTAAGTTCTTCATTTAATCTCGGAACAATATAATTTTCAATTCTTTTAGCAATTTCATCTTTATAATCTTCAACTAAAATTCTAAAAGATTCTTCAAGCCACTTATTGAAAAGACTACTATACAAAGGATTATTCATAACACCACTAATTTTTGATTGAACGCGATCCATATTGAAGGAAGTTTGAAAATTAAAAATTTTTAATCCATTCGATGCGGTTGGTCTTAGTTGAAAACTTCCATTTAAACGAATATTTTCTGCTATTAAATTTAAATAACCATTTCCAAATAATGAAATTGGATTTCCGAAAAGCTTCATAGTACCCCTAGCCATGTATTTACTTAAGAATTGAATTTGATTGAAATTAACATCGAAATTTAGTTTCATCAGAAATGTTGCATAATTGAGTTCTTTAACATCGAATTTAGTAATTCCGGTAATTACGACATTTGTTAGATTTCCAGAAAGACTGTAAAAATATATGGAGAGAATTATTAAAAATTTCTATATGACTTTTTAAGAATAAAACTCACTCTAATCCAAAATTATTTAAATCGAATTGTTTAAATTTGTTTCGATATGGAGCTAATGGTGGAATTCCCATGCTCTCAAATCCACAAGGCATTTGTTGTCGAATATTTTCGACCAATTCTCGAAGTTGGTCATCGAATTTGGAAGCAGCTGACGCTGAAGCCACAACAAGTCCAAAAATGACAATTAGAAGCTTCATTCTGGACGTTCACACTTAATGGCCAAACTAAATTATACTATTAAAAATATTAGTTAACAGTTGTTGTTGTTTTTTGATAAGAAAATGTAGAAAATTTATTAGAATCTTATCGAAATTTGTTTGCTATTTCTCGAATGCAGATAACATTTAGTTTTTTTTTTTTTTAATTCAGGAGAGTTACGAGTTATGAGTTATGATACTTGCTCTGATTATGAAAGGTTTTTGTTGTTTGGATTTTTCTCTCTCATTGTGTAAATTTAACATACGGTGAAATAAATAAATATTGTTACAAAATATTAATCTCATTATAATTTATTTAACTTTTGCATTACACAAATAATTTGTTTACTAAATTTTGTTGTTTTTTTTTTCTCTTTTTCTCATTCCAGGTAAGTGAATCATTTTTTGACATTTCGTAAGTAAGAACAACAGCAGTATTTTGTTTATTTATTTTATTTGATGTTGGCGTTATAAGGAAAATAATGGGATGATATCAACAAAAAAAAAAAGAAATACATGGCAAATAAAAACAAATACCTTGGTATGTTTATTAAGAGAGTACACAATTAAGAGACTAGAATTATTTATCTAGATTACTTTACATAAGACTGCGGCGGCGCTAAAAGTTCAAAATTCGGCCTCAACTAACGATTCCCCCAACCACTCCGGTTCTTAGGGAGGTGTCTCTTATTACGCACACCAAGTTGAAGTCGTTTTCTCGATTCTTGGGGTCCTGCTCTGCTGCGTAGTCCATGAGGGGTTAATTCGAAGACTCATCGTTGTGGAAAGTCGCTCTTGTTGGGTCCATAGTTTCTATGTGTCCCTGCTCTGTTGCGTAGTCCATCAGGGGTTAATTCGAAGACTCATCGGTCTGGAAAGTCACTCTTGTTGGGTCCATAATTTCTGCGTGTCCCATCAAAGCCCCTGTAGAATCCTTCCGAAGAATCTTCCTCTCAAAGCAAAAGAATTAATTTGCATCTCTTGAGATGGTTCATGCTTCTTTCCTATACAACAGGACTTAGATGATCAAGGCTATTGCTATTGAATAAATGACTTTACCTCCTTAATGTCGAAGAAACCCCCGATTGACAAAAGTGAATTCTTCGTTTGATCTTCGCCATGATGGCATTTTATGATATAAAAAAGTGGCGCCCGGGTAGACGAAGTCATTGACTAGTTCGAAGTTATATAAATTTGCCTGTTTTGCCCGAGTCGATAGTTTTAAGATTTTGTCATATGCCAAAAATATTTTTGCCAATTCTGTTGCAATATTTTTTAATAATTTGCCAATAAAAGCTTGCTTCGTTTTACCGTTAGTGTCAATATTACAGCAGAAGCAAATAGTTAAACGAATGTTACTTCTTCTGTTGACTTACGAGTTGCGTACAATTTTTTTAAACTGGTCCAAACATGCACAAATTCGCATCGATTTTCCCAAGACCTTATTAAACATAGATGGATTCTGTTATCCAGTTTCATATTTGGAACCTTAAAATCGATTGATTGTTTTTTTTTTTGTTTACTAACGGAATATGAAATTTTGGCACAGTTCCGAGCATCTTTCTTATTGTAGATGACGCAAACTTTACCCTTTAACGAAAACACATTTATTGATATAATTTGGAGAATAGGCCATCTAAGGCATGGGTATTCATCCGCTCATCTTGCTGGTGGCGTGGACTGAAATGTTGGCCATTACTTTTGAGCTAAATGTTTTATACTGCCTAACAACATACAAATTCTCTTTCCAGATCTTCATCACCGACTGTATTCCCTGTCTCATTTCGGCAGGCTTCTGTGCTGGTCTTGCAGCCTTGGATAGATTGTTTTTGCCTTTGGAAGAACTTTACAACTTAATATAGGTCATAAAAACCTTGAATAGAATTTGTGTGCTATTTTATTTCCTTCCGGTATTTCTCCCTTCTTCTTTGCCCGTAGAACTCCCGAACTACACCTGCGCGGCTCTCTGGTTCTGGCATTGTAAGATAGGCCTTGTTTTTATTGCATTTTTTCCACTTGTGATTCACACTTGATACTTACTGATAGAGAAAGAGATACAGTCAGCAAAAGTTTTGACAGTCTTTTGTGATTGCAGCTTCGCGACTTCAAATTTATTTGATATCTTCCGCTCGTCGTTGTGGCTTCATGACTTTCAAATTCCAAGTAATGATTCGAGTGGAATTTGAGCTAAAGCCTGAACGACTGGACCGATTTCTTTCAAATTTTTTACATAATAATTGTACGTCATTCCCTAGAGGAGAGGGTTTTTTTTTTAATTTTCTCGTTATCGATTTTAATTGAACTTCGTACCTGTTATTACCAAGTAGGAAAACCACGTTTCAAGGTTTTGTCAAAAAAATGGCATTACCGAAATAAGATTTTTGAATAAATTGCCTTATTTTTTTTAGTTAATTCACTTATAGCTTTTTAATGACTTGATTGATTTTGTTAAAATTTTGCAATTATTGGAGCTTCTAAATAGTTAAAACAATATTGCATTTAAAAAGTTTTTAAATATTTTTTTAAACAAAAATGATATCAAATGAAAAATCCATTTTATTAGTACTTTTGAATTTTTGTTTTTTTTTTATTTTTTTCTTAACGTGTAGCTGTGGATTAAAATTGTTACCCAAAAGAGCAAGTTCGTGCCATCTCGTTGTGGGCACAGATCAAACCAATATTTTTAAATATGGCCAGTTGTAACCAATGACTCGCTTAGATTTCGAAAGCCCCAAAACTTGTTACCCTCGTCCTCTCCTTATTCAAGCTCTGAATAGTTGAAGGTATATGAGCATAGAATACACCAAAGTCTTTAAGATTACCTACTTATCACCATCACTCCACTATCATGTGACCAATTCATTGAACTACTCGCACTTTTTCCAAATATTCAACTCAAATAGCAATTTAGCTTGTTCACAAACCCATTCAATCAAAAATGATTTCAACACGATTTTTCAATTTTCAAATTAAATTCGGCTATAATCTGCTTAAAAGTTCAATCCGTCAACTCTTTATGCAAGGTATGCTTTAGCCATTATAATTTTTCAAAGAATAAAAATGTAAATGTTATTTAAGGCGGAGAACAAGCGCCTACAGGACCTGCAACTCTCAACCCTTTTTAGGCATTCCCCCCACATGTTTTTTTTTTTTTTCATTTTTTTTAAGACCAAAAAAAAAACAATTATTTTAGCAAAAAATGAAAATCTTGTTTTTCTCAAAAATGTGTCCACAACTTTTATAAAAAATTCATTAATTTTTTTGCAAAAAATGTTACCATTTTGTTAAAAAATATTTCATGGTATCTCCCATAGAACTATTTCTTTTGATTTTCTCAAAAACGGTTCAACTGAATTTGATCAACTTTTTTATAGAGAATGTTTATAATAATAATATTGTGTACCAATTTTTTTTTTTTAAATGTGTTTGATTTTTTAAAAAAGTTAAAAAAAATTTTTTTTTAGAACTTAATAATTCGAAAATGACTTGGTCGATTTTTATTAAACTTAGCACCCAGCAGTTTTTTGACATTATAGATCAGATTTTAAATACAATTTTTTCTTATAACCAAAAATAACGGTACCTCCCATACAAATGTTTAAAAATCGGTATTGAAAATCACATTTTTCTCAAAAACGGCTCCTACGATTTTGATTAAAATTTTGTTTATGAACTAATATCAGAACGATTAACCATATTATTGGGAAACAAAATGTATCTATCGTTTAAAAATGGTACCTCTCATAGAACCATTTTTTTTTTGGTTTTCCGACTATCTTATTATCTGTTAAACCAATTTCAATGAATTTTTTTACACAAAAGCTACTAATAAGTTTGAATAATATTGCATATCAAAATTTTCAAAAAATCGAATTTTCGATTTAAAAACAAAAAAATAATTTTTTTTTTGAAAATTCGATATTTCGAAAATGGGTGGATGATTTTTTTCGAAATTAATTTTTAAAATCCGCATAAATAAGTACTAAAAATTGGCGTACTAATTTTTTTTTTCTTAAAAATACATTCAAAATTTTATGTATAAAACAATTATTTTTTAAAAAAAAACTGCTCCAACGATTTTTAAAAATTTGTTCTCATAAATTGTCCCAATCGGACACAATCCTACTTAACCGAAGACGCTCAGCGCCGCCTTATACTTACCTTCATTTTTTTGTTGTTGTTATAAGTCACACAAAAATCAAGTAAAGAGTAAATAAACCAACGATAAACTTGAAAAACGTGTAACTTCTTAGGTCTATTAAAAACAAAACGTGCTTAAATTGAGAAAAAGGAAGAAAAAAACTATGCCCTTATGTCATTTCATCGCTTCTCGTCACAAGTACGTAGGTACGTTGTTTCTAACAAATTTCTCAGATAATGGGATTTTCATGCCAAACGCACGAGCACCATACTCCTCCAATCGACTGTCTAGGTATATAAAGTACACTTGACAATAATTTTCTATTTTTAAATAAAGATCACTTATTTCGTCATTACAAGGACAATTTTGATAATGTCACCCAGTTTTGGTATCCCGCATCTTTTCATATAAAATATATATATAGTTTTGGCACGTTGATGGCCATTCACGTGTCGCATACATCTCTATACCCGCATGTGACCCAAAAAAAAAAAAAAAAAGAGAAAAAAAAGTCCTCCAAACACCGAAGTTGTGTGTGTCTTTGATTTGAACTCGCAGGACATTCACATGTTGTTTCATCAACATTTCAAAACACTTTTTTTAAATAAATTCTATCTAATGGAACTATTTAAGGAAATCTCTCGAATGTTTTCATTAATCACATAGTTCGCTCTCAGTCAGTATATCCTTCAACATGGACATTCATATTGATTGAATTGACTCTGATGTTCGTATATATGTATGTAAAAGAAAAGAACACTCTTGTTAATGGTTTTCCCTTTTGACATAATTATTATCCTTCTTTTAAAAGAAAGAGAGAGAGACAGATATCAACGAGTATATTAAATTTAATCGAATTCGCAAATAAATTAAATTTTAAGGACTCTTATTTTTTTCTCTATTATTTTCTTTTATTGCATTTATATCTTTTTTCTTCTTTCCGTGGTTAACCTCAGAGCATTATTGAGATGTTAAAGTAATAAAAATGCATTGTCCTCTCTGAGTAATGGCATCGTAAAATATCTTCGTCCTTTTTTTTTTTATGACATTTTATGACATTTTTTTCCCATCATCATCTCCCAGAAGAAATGATGCGAGGATGCAAGAATAAATTCAAATTGAATAAAAAAAATCCGCGCTCTGACACTCCCTATTTATGACACTACTGATTATGTGATGGTCAACTATGCTATGTCGTTATATCTTCACCATCTTTGTGGTGTCGAACCTCAAAAGAAAAGAAGGACATCCCACAAAAGAAGAAAAGATGATGATTATTAAGTTAAAAAAAAAATAAAAATATGAAAAATCATTCAACCACAGCGATCGACCGACCCATCAAGAAATATTGTTATAACTTTCTTTAGATTTTTTTTTTCGTCTGTCCTTTGACATCGTGTCTGCTTCTTTCTTTTATTTTTCACCTTTCTCTCACCAAAGATCCTTCCATCTTTATGGCTAAATGAATGTAGTTATCGTCATAATTTATGTATATGGAGAGATGACAATGAAACAATGGACACATAATCAAAAGCCAATCTGAACGTATTTAAGGATAAATTTAAAAACAAAAAAAAATTCTTCTTCTTCCAATCAAAAGGATAATGAAATTTCATCTGTCGTTTTGCTCAAAAATGAACCAATACTTTTGCTTTAACGCAATGGTTTTGTTGTTAGGCAAATTTTTTGTCACTCCTGCTGTAGCTGACTGCCCTCATCTTGATGTCCTGCGGCGCTACCAGAAGTCACTTTCATTCCTTCCTCTTATGATGTGCATACTTATAATCTGATTCATGCGCATCGTCCTGGTGTCAAAAATATATATATGCGCACGTAGAAAAAAAAATTATTGACGTGTGCTACTTTATTTTTTTTTTGTTCATTCTACATTATGAGTACATCTGGGGCAAAGGACGATAACGACAAAAAAAAAAAAAAAACTGTATTGAGAGCATAAAAGGATAACGAGTAGAAGAGACCACCCGGTGGACGCATGCTGGGCGATTTAAAGTTGTATATTTTCATCATCCTGGCTGATGAGTCCTTCTTTATAGTGCATGGTCTATTGCAAAAAAAAAAAATTAAATAAGATATCCCAGCAAGCAATACGCACATGTTTCCTAAATAGGCGAAGAGCTATAAAGACAAAGAGAAAAAGAGAGATACACACATCAGAAGATTGAGCTGTATGTTAGATGTCATAAAGAATCCGCTTAAAGATTTTAAGTATGATTTATCACATTATTCCAGCCAAATCGATAGAAATTGAGGTTATCACTGTAACTTATATAAGATATGGTGCTTAGAAATCTCGTCAATGGAAGAATATAAAGAGTGTTTTGATTTTTAATCTGATAAGGCTATTATAAATTTAGCTTTTCGTTCTGTTTGTTTTAAATGGAGTTCCGCAGGGTTGTGGTGTTGGGCCTTTATTATTTTTTTTGTTTATTTTAATCCTATTATATTAGATTAATTTTATTTATTTAATACTTTTTACTTCCTAATTGCTCTGGTTGGAGATCAAATTTATTTGATCGTTATTATCAAAACAAAAAATCTAAGACATAAAACTGTCATTTAACTCATTAGTTAGTTTTATAGAAAAAATTAAGCCAACATTAAATAGAAGGGAGAAATTGAACAAAACCGCTTTAGTGTCTCATTTTATATACAAAACTTTGTTTTCACTCGAATTGCATATCTAACAGTCCTTAATCTTGGCATAGAAAATTAATACATTTTATATATTATTATATATTTCATATTTTAAAAAACCATAGATTGTTTTAAATGATTGGAAAAGTTTCGAATATCAACTAATTTTGTTTCAAAATAAAACATTTCTCTAAATTTAGAGGTCCTATAGCCCAAACAAAGAAACAATAAAAATATGTAATTGAAAAAAAAAAAAAACAAGAATCTGATATTACCAAGCATTCGGGCCCACATTGGGCGCCATCTAAACCAAGAACCCATAATCTTTCTTCCTTTTTTTAATTTTGATCACAAATTTTATAAATTATCTTCCATTAAAACACAGGAAATGATTAATTAAGGTAACCATAAACAATAGAAAATAACGTCATGAACAGAAAAAAAAATTGTTTCATTTATTGGCCCTGAAGTCCAAAGCAAACCAACAAAAATGTGTTGATCGTTTTCATCAATTCAATTTTTTTTTCTTGTTAAAATTTTCAAGGTCAATCCATATCGTCGTTGTTTTTTTTTTTGAAGAACTATGTACATATACTTATATGAAGGCCAAAATTTGCTTCTATAATAAGATCTTAAGCAGTTATCGTGTTAAACTTTTCCACTTCACTAATTTTAAAACAAAAGTAGAAAACGCATGCGTTGTAAATTATCTTAAGATCGCGTGCCATTTGTTAATTGTTTTAAAGATAGTGACTTACTAACAAGACCTTCCCGTTGGTCATCCTCAAAACAAAAAAAAAAGGTGTTCATAATGCAAACGGCACGTGCGCAAAAAGTTTAATAACAAAAAAAAAAGAATGAATTCAATTTCAACAAACTCTATTTTTGGTGCATATATTTTAATAATACACACACACACAGACAAACATGTGCAACCACTTAGCATTTAACAAAAAAAAAAGCCATCGAGTTGCAACTTGCATATGTACTTGTAATAATTATGGTAGGACTAGCGTAATAGCAGCAGGATCTAAAATATTGTTATAATTTATATTTTCCAATTCTCTTCAGATATGAAAGAGAAGAGGTTACATGATAAATGTTCTGGATCTGGCTATGGCTATGCTTCAGCTGCTGCTTTTACAAAAAAAAAGAAGCATTTCTAGAGCGTCCACTTTGGCGAAATGCCCAATGGCTAGTTGTTTTGTTATGAAAGCAAAAGGGTTGTTGTAAAATGAGGAAAAAAAAAACTCTACAGGAGTCAAAAGTCACTCGTCATATCGATGTAATCGGCGAATTTTTTTTTTTTCTACTTTGTCCCTATCAACTACTGCTGCGCTTTTAAGAGATAATTAATAACGGAGTGTGTCGGACCCTTGCAGTTTTTTGTATTATTATTATTAATTGTGTATCCTTGAAGTTATAGGCTGGGATGGTAAGTTAAGCTTCCTATTTTTTTTTCAGTGTTATATTTTTTCAGATTTACAGTTCCGTTTTCGTTTTTTTTTTCATTCATCAACTTGGAATTTAAGGGCGAATTTTATTTTGAATTAACTAAGACCCATTTGTCGATATTAAACTTAAATAATTAAGTTCTATTTAAACGCTTATGTGCTACTTTATTCTCTGCGTAAACTCTGCGTTTTAATAAATGGTCCTAAGATGTAAAAATTCACTGTTTGTGAGTAAAGTTTTTGTACAAAAGTACCCAAAAAAAAAAAATTGTTTCTAATTTTCAACGCAACTTCCTCGACTATAAGCACGTTTAGGATTTTATTGCAAATGTGACATGTGTTTTGTCAGAAATATGATTTTTATGGGTTTCACGGATTGTAAAAAAAAATTAATAAAATAAAAAAAAAAGAAAATAACGAAAGGGTAAAATTTTACTACTTTCGTCAATTTTATTATTGGCAAACTGAAGATTTAGAGATTTGTATCAAAATTACCGGCGCCAATCTGTTGGGTATATTGTTTTTTTTGTTTTTTGATATTCTGCCGAGAAATTGCATGAATTTGATATTTTATTGCAGCTGTCTCATTAAAAAATGTAATCAAATTGAAAAATTTATTAAAAAAAGAATTTTAAGAAAGGTTTTAGAGTTAAAAGAGTTAAACCCAAAGAAACGTCTGGGAAAAGGTTGTTTTTTAAAGAAAGTCAGACTGATTTTTATTGTTATTTTTTTGTTAAATTTTTAAGCAGGAAATCTATTCTTTTATTAAGTTCTTAAATTAATTTGTCTGACTGAACAGTTTTTGAAAAATTGATTTTTACACAAAAAATTTAAAAATAAGTTGAACAAATATATTTATTTTTCAAGCTTTTACTTCTGTAACTGAGTATTTTGAATTAACCATTAACATGTGTTAAGCGTTGACTGAGCGAAAAAAATTACCACATTGCTTCATTAAATTTAAAAAAACACCAAAGCCCTATCGATTTAAGACTAATCTCAGGAACCCAGGTCCGAAATCTCAACATTAATTGAGTTAAAAATTTCAAAAATTTACTGAAACTCTTTGAAGTTTTTTGGCGGCGAGGTGGATTCGAAAGAATAGTTTTATTAATATCCATCCATTTCCATTTTTGTATATTTGAGAGTTCTCCCTTAAGAACATGTTCTTAAAGAAAATATTTTGACAACATAAAATTTATTTAATAAATAATACTTTCAACTTATTTTTACTTGCGATATATATGTACATATTATGAAGGTGGTACTTTATGGCAGGTTATGGATTCTAAAAAAAATCAAACTCGAGATTTTGATCAAACTTAACAATTAACGCAATTCTGTCTGTTTGTCTGTCTTGTCTTTTCGGCTGCAGCCTAAAGTGATGCGTCGATTTTCTTTAAACTTGGTACCTAGAGGTTTAAGGGACTTCGTCGATGCGTCGATTTTCTTTAAACTTGGTACCTAGAGGTTTAAGGGACTTCCCCAATTTTTTTACACAAAAGTTTCTAATAAGTTTAAATACTTTTGCGTACCAAATTTTTCAAAAAAGAAAAAAATGAAACATATTTTGAATTTTCAAAATGTTTTTAAAATTATTTTTGGAAAATTTTATATTTCGAAAATGAGTAGATAGGTAGATGATTTTTTTTTTCAAAATCAATTTTTTAACACCGCATTAATTAATGGCGTACCAACTTATTTCTTAAAAATGCTTTAAAAATTGTAGGTATATAAAGGGTTTTCCATTAAGGGCGGGTCGATTTTAAAATTGAATAAAACAAGTTGTATATTAGATATCAATAAGGTTTTATTTTTATTTGAGAGCCCTATCAATGACATTATGTGTGAAATATAACATCGTTCAAATGACCGCCGCGGCTTCGCTGGGTGGCGCGGATTCGAAAGGTCCAGTTTTCGATGACTTTAGCTCATAAATCAGGCTGAATTTGACCGATGGCATTGATTATGTTGTCTTTGAGGGCCGCGGTGATTTACGGCTTATTCGCATAGACCTGCGACTTAAGAAAGCCCCACAAGAAAAAGTTCAAAGGGGTCAAATTACACGATCTTGGTGGCCAATTCACGTCGCCTCGGCGCGAGATAACAATGCCATGACACCGCTCGTGCAGAATATCGATTGTGTCTTAAGCTGTGTGGCACGTAGCGCCATCCTTTTAAAACCATATGTCTTCGGTGTCCATATCAACCAATTCAGGCCACAAGAAGTTGGACCTATAGCAATCGCCGTTGACGATGATGGCCTGGCCAGCATCATTTTCGAAGAAGTACGGACCGACGACGCCTCCAGCCCAAAATCAACACCAAACAGTAACTTTATTTGGATGCATTTGGCACCTCGTGAATCTCGAGTGGAGTGGTGTCGTCCGAAATCCGACAATTTAGCTTATACACGTACCCATTCATCCAAAAATGGGCGTACCCATTCATCCAAAAATGGGCCTCATCGCTAAAGATGATTTTTCGACCAAAATTGGGATCAGCTTCCAACTGCTCCAAAATAAAAAAATTTCATCATTTGCACGTGTTGCTCGACGCTGTAATTTGCCATGATGATTTGTCTTTAGTAACTGATTAAAAGACGATATTTTGAAAGAAAGTAAAAGAAACAATATAGCCCCCACGAGTTGTCAAAATCAACCCGTCCCTATTGGAAAACCTTTTATAAAAAAAATTTGAAAAAAAAACCGCTCCAACGACTTGGTTTACGAACGCGTGAAAAAATAGTGATCGTTGTGTAGACTTTGCATCAATAGTTTGCGGTTTATTTGCATATAGGATCCTTTCTATCTAAACCAAATGACGTCAATATCCGTATCATCCAGTTAAGGCCACAAGTTGCTCATCATCACCACCGTTGACGATTATGGCATTGCTAGTTACATTTTGGAAGGAATACGCAATCAAAAATTCCACCAGACCATAATTCCCACCAAAGACTGACTTCTCTGGGATTCATTTGGTGCTGTTGTATCTGGACGAATGATCTTGTGAAACAATCGTATCTCAAATTCTGCGCTTATTTCGAAAATAAAATTTAATTTCAAAGTAATAATCTTCCATTGTGAATTTGGCATACAATACTGAATAATTCACAATCAAACTTGACTAATCTTGCTTTAAAAACATGGCCGTTTGAACCTCCCAAGTGAATAGAACAGTATACGAAGTTTTAATTTAAAAATATTCAAACTTTTAGGTACATCACCAGCAACAGCAGCATCAAAAAGTATTAAGTTTCAAAATTTTGAATTTGATTATCTCAACAAAAGAATACATTTCCACAATCTGGGAGTTGAGATTCTATTAAATTTATGAAATCAATACACATTAGAAGCAATTACAAGTTACAAGCAAGATAAAAAAAACGATGATTATGCAAAAGAGTTCTTATACTTAAATCTGAACTGAAAACTACAATATTCCTTCATTAAATCACTATAAAATCAGATCTTCTCTTATTTTTCTGATTTGTAGGTATATAAAAGAAATCTTTTAAGATCAAGCCCCTGATGCAACCAAAACCCATGTTTCTTAAATCTTGTCAATCAAATACAATCAATGATAAAATGTAAAAAAAAAAAAAAAAGTTATGATTGATTTTTGAAATAGAAACAAAAATTGACAGTACTTTGACATTTCGTCTTTCGTTTCGAATAATACGCATATCCATCAATTGTCACACGAATAAGGGGTTGGCATCTCTGCCTGTGTCTGGGTTTTTTTTCTTCCTTCCTTTTATGATTATAATTAGTAAGATTTTAGTTTCTTCATAAATAGATTTTATGAACCCTTCTTCTTCCTTAACCTTGTGTGGTCCATGAGAAGATCCTTTTTTTATGGTTCCGCAAAGATTCCGCTACATCATCATTATATTGTTCAAAATCGGATCATAAATATGCAACATAATCAAAACATAAATTCTTAAAACCAGGGGCCAGGTGAGAGCAACAGAAATATATGTATAGGGTCTTTTTTGACAGAAGGATAAGACATTTAAAAAAAAAAATCTTAAGACCTTTCGCGGTTCCACACAGAAAATCCGCGGAATGCATGCCCTCAGGCCAATAGAAATGCATCAACAGAAGATATGATTTAATCAGATTATGGGTTGAAAATAAAAACAATATTATATCAAAATGCAATGGAAACCCTATTCTTCCTTATTTTGAATGTATGTATGGATGATTCAAGAAGACAACATGTATATCTGCATACAAAAAATAAAGTTGCTTTTGAGGTGATTTGACTATGGAGTGCCACAAGGGACGGCAATTAGTTGGTGTTTGTTTTCAGTTTAATTTTTAAGAGGATTCATTTTTTTTAGTTTTATTTTATTTTTTTTTTATTTTCTTGACTCGACTCAATCGATGGGAAGATAAAATTGTTGTCATTGAGGTTTTTTGTTTGTAAATGTAGCATGGTGAATAAATTAAGTAACAACATTTTTTTTTTTTTTTTACATTTCTTGTGATTTTTTTTTGGAATAATAAAGATAGTTGACAAACATAAGTGACAAAGAAAACATTTTACAAAACAATTGAAGGATTTAGTGTGATGATAGTTTGAAATTGATTGACGTTGTTTTTTGATGTTTTGACATTTAACAAACAAAATAGGACAAAGGTTGAAAATTGAATAGTCAAATAGTTGTATAAAAGGCTTTTCAAGATATCAAACTGGATTTTGAAAGGTATACAAGATTTTAGAGAAAAACTTCTCTAATCGAAGGAGAAGGAAAGTTCTAGGTATGAACAATAAAAAGAAGGACGTTTTTTTGAAAGAAATGTTTTGTAAAAATTAAACACAGGGATATTTGAATTTTAATAAAAAATAAAATGCACGACTGGGTCGCACGAACTTGCTCTAATGTGCGATCACACTGTGGTTTTAAAGACTTAATAATTTTAAATAATTTTATGTGATAAAAAAAAATTATTAGTTATTGGAGCCTATATTTTATGCCACCTGCCAAAAATATAGCCTAGTTTAAGGAAGTATTATGTGAGTACTTAAATATGAACAATATAGCACCGTGCTTCGCACATACGCATGGAATTTACAGTTAAGACTGAAAAAATTCTTAAAAAATCAACAAAATTAAAAATAAATTTATTAAAAAATATCTGCAATTTATTTGACACCAATGCAATGTACACCAAGTGATTTCTTATACAAATCTCAATTTATGAGAAAAAAATTTTAAAATAGTTGGACCGGTTTTCTTATTAAAAAAAATTTTTATTTTTAAAATTTTGAATATATTTTTAAGAACAAAAATTGGTACGACAATTTTTATTACTTATTTATGCGGAGTTTAAAAATTAATTTTGAAAAAGATTCATCCGCCGATTTTCGAAATATCGAATTTTCAAAAAATTATTTTGATAATAATAATAATTATAATGCTAGATAATGTCGAAAAACTGCTGGGCGCTAAGTCGACCAAGTCGTTTTCGAATTACATATATGTATACAGTTCTCAAAAAAAAAAATAAACTTTTTTTAAAAAACCAAAAAAATTAATTTTTAAAATTTGGCTACACAATATTTTTAAAATTATTGTAAACATTCTCTATAAAAATTTGATCAAAATCAGTTGAACCGTTTTTGAGAAAATCCAAAACCAAACAATGGTTCTATGGGAGGTACCATTTAAAACCATTTTTCCGATAATTTTTTTTTACAAAATGGTATCATTTAAAAAAAATTATTGAATTAAAAAAAAAATATTTATGTTTTTTAAACTGTGGGCACGTTTTTAAGAAAAACGAGATTTTCATAGTTTGGTAAAAATTTTTTACGGCATATACCTACCGGTTATTTTTTTTTAATTGAGGATAATGCTTTGTTTAAAATCTGCTAGATAATGTTTTAAAAAAATTTACTGGGTGCAATTTTTAATAAAAATCGAATTATTATTATTATTATTAATTTTATTAAATAGTAAATAAATTACATATTCAATAAGTTCTTAAAACTAGAATTAGCTGCCAGGGCTATCTTACTAGAAGGATAAATAAAATTTAATATGAATATTAGTTTTTTTTTTTTTTTTAAATAAGGTTTTCAAGTTTCAAGTTAGTCATTATATTGTATACTAAATTTATGTTATCGATATTGATGTTTTTTAGAAGGTAATGCAAGTTGTGGTTGGATAGTTTTGAGCAGGTTGATGAGACTTCTGGGCAGGCAAGAAGATGAGCCATTGTGAGAGTGGAATTATTGTCTTCACACAGATGACAGTTAGGAGGTAACTCTTTATTGAAAAGGTGTTTGTGAGTGATGTATGAGTGGCCTAGTCTGAGTCTGATGTATATCTTTAGTTTTTTTGAGGATATGTTGTTGGGATAGACTGCTCTGTCGCCGTTGGGATTTATGATTTTATACGAATGGTTGTAGTTTGTCCAATCGGTTTTTCTTTTGAATTTCCAGTTTTCAAGGAGAAAATTCGAAATATCTTTATTGTTGTGTTGGATGAATGTTTTTAGTGGTTCTTTTATGGCTGATTTGGCTTCCGCGTCCGCTGCATCATTGCCACTGATACCAACGTGGCCGGGAATCCAAACGATTTTTAAGGTTTCGGGATTCAGGATGAGATGGTTACGTATTATTTCTACTATTTCAATAGAGTTTGATATGTTTTTTACTGCTTTTATAGTAGAAAGGCTGTCGGAAAATATGATGGTTTTTCTTTTTTGCGAGTGTGTTATCGCTTTGTATATAGCAAATGCTTCAGCAGTGAATGTAGATGTTTGGGTTGGTAATAGGCCTTTGGAAACAACGGAACCGGTTTCATTTACCACAGCAAAAGAGGTGTAGGTGTCTGCTTTGGATGCATCTGTAAATAGCAGATCCCAACCTAGGGCTTTGTAGTTGTCGGAGATGCAAGCAAAAAGAGTTTTGTAAATGTTGTCAGTGGTTGAGATTTTTGGATAGTTGTTAAGGTCAGTGTTTATGGTGTGGTTTGGGAACTTCCAGGGTGGTTGGCTCATCCGTCTGTGGTCTTGAAAAGAGATTGGTATGTTAAAATTCTTCGCAAACGTGATTGCTCGGCATAATGTTGATTGCATTTTTTGATATCTCTTTCGATTTAAAATTTTCTTAACTTCTGTATGTATGGATGTTTTATGTGAAGAGTTTATTTTTGAAATTATTTTGGACGTTAGAAAATCGACTCTGTCCGTTAAATGAGGAAGTCCAGCTTCAGTCAGTATGTTTATAATTGGTGTTGAACGTAGGGCTCTAATACAGCTTCTGGCGGCATTGTGGTATGGTGTTGTGACAAGTTGTAAAGATGATTTAGAGCATTTACCATAAATTGGTAAACCATAGTCAATTTTTGATAATACTATAGATTTGGTTAGATTTATAAGAGTGTTAATGTTGGTGCAGCTATTTTTTGAACATAAATATTTAATTATATTGACCCTGGCAGTTAAACTTTTTCTTATGTAAATACAGTGGTTCTTAAAATTAAATTTAGTATCAAATACAATGCCGAGAAATTTCAAAGAATTAACATTTTTTATAAAGTTATTGTTTAAGTTGACTTGGATAAGTTTTGTACAATGGTGTTTTTTACATATGTGAAATAATTCAGATTTTGGATATGAAATTATCGAGCCCGAGTAGTTACTCCATTGGAGGAGAGCATCTATAATCAAAGAAAAAATATCACCCAATTCTTTGAGATTTTTATTTTTTGAAAAAATAATTAAGTCGTCGGCATAAAGTGAGTGTTCGACTTTATGGAAACTGTCTATTATATTGCTAACCTCGTTGAAAGCTATGATGAACAACACGACTGATAGTGGTGATCCTTGGGGTATGCCATTCTTTAGTTTGTGTAGGTTTGAATAAATGTTACTATATTTGATTCGGAAGTTTCTGTTAGAAAGAAAAGATTTTATGTAGTTATATATTTTTGGTCCGATTTTCCATTTTAATAGTTGATTCAGAACAACATGTGCCCCGATTCTGTCAAAGGCTTTCTGAAAGTCTAGGCTAAGAATGGTGGCATGAATACGCTCAGACAATGTTGAGCAGACAAAATGGTCAATATGGAGAAGGGCATCTAGTGTAGATTTGCCTTTTTTAAACGCGACTTGTCGGTTGTCAACGAGCTTGTCTTTTTCGAGGAACCAAAATAGTCGTTTGGATATGATTTTTTCTAAAGTTTTTCCTGTGCAAGGAAGGAGGGATATGGGGCGATACCCATATTTTTAATTTTTTTTTTAATTGATAAAAAATAAGAGAATCGTTTTTGAGAAAATCGAAAAAATGGTTCTATAGGAGGTATTTTTTTTGTAAATAGTAACCTTTTTCTGTAAAAAAAAAAACAATGAGTTTGTTTTGATTTTTCATTCCATTCATTATTACGGCTGAAAATATCATCAAAATCGGTTAAGTTGATTCACTTTTTTATGGATTTTGTTCAGTCTCCCATTAAAAGTGTAACACTGCGCGTGTCGTTGCCGTTTTGAACTTCTTCCTTAAAACGAAACTGTTATTGTCAACGATTGATGATAAGCAACTTCTTGTAGCTTTAACTGGCTGACAATTGGACAGAGACATCGAGGACATGTGGTTCCACTAGGATAGAGCTACTACCCATACTTGTCTACTCGGATAAGATAAGTCGGCTACAATTTTGAGGAATTAAAGAAGCCAATATTTTTCGTGTGATTGGCCAAATCAACGAACTCATCACCGAAAATTGGAATTTGAAAGAAATTAAATATCATTTTTGAGACCCCAAATTTTGTCCCAAATCTACATGAATTGTTAGACTTAGCTGTAAGGTTTATTTGTCTTGAGAGGCTTTAAAGATAATTTTGGCAATAACTTTGCAGACTCAAGTATACTATTTCTTAACTTCTACATTCAAAAGGAGTTTTTAGGTAAAATCCTGAAAACTTGCCTTATTTTTTCTTGACAAAATTTTCATTATACCTTTTACTTTCAAAATTCACCAAAAGGTTGAAACTACATGCAACAAAAAAATCATTTTTAACTTCTGTGAAATTATCCTGATGTTTTTCTTTTTTTTTTTGCGTTCAACTATATGTAATTATGTATTACCATGGTTTTCCACAAAAACCATATAACCCGACCTTTTTTGTCAAAAAAAAAAGTACTAAAATTTCTAATTTATTGTCAGCCCTAATTTTAACACAGTTAATCACGTTATTACAACTCATAATTGCAAAATATCTTGCAATTTCCAATTCGCTTCACATATAATATAAGAAAAAGAACAAAAAAAAAAAACACAAAAAGGACATTCGGGAGGGAAGGAAGAAAAAAAAGAAAAGTCTTATGCACTTTCGGCAAACCAATCGTGATAAATCAAAAATTACAATTATGACAGAATACAGAGTGCGTGTGGTAGGATTGAGTATAGTTTTTTTTCTTCTTTTTACAAGGACTACAAAAGATTGCTCATTTCATTGCATCCTTAGAAGAAAAAGAAAAAAAAAGATAAGAAACAATATCTGATCACTTTTAAATTTGTCTAAAAAAAAATTCCATCACTCAATGCAAGAGAAAGAGCGAGACAAAGACAGAGATAGAGAGAAACCAATTCTAAACGAAAGTTGAATTAAATCCTTTTAGCAGCAAATTAATTATCCTTGTTAAATCAAATGTAAAATCAAGGATCCCATCAAAAAACATAAAAATAGGAATATGGGAAAAAAGGATTCTTCGACGACTACGAGGACGTATCATCAGAATGTAGATCACACCAAACCAAGTCATGTAGAAAATTACACTGATGCATAAGGATGAATTTCATTCACCAGGACAAAAGACTCCAAATATAGAAAATTAGGATGAAGACAAAAAATAAAAAAAAAAAAATTGCAATATAAAATGCGACACAAGATTCTTGATGTTGAGGAAATGGTCCATTAAAAGGGGTTAATCAATATGGGCCAGACGACACGACGATGATGATGATGCTGACGACGAGTCATTTATATTTCATCGAAAATATCCTTGCAGTCAAATTGTATAAAAAGTGATGTGATGCGGGAAGGAATATGAAAATCTGAAATTATGTCACAACACACTTTATAAATCCTTCCTTTGATTCATCTTAGATAAGCATAGACAGTTTATTCGATCTGGATTAACTTTTCATATTCTAATGCCTCTAGGAAATAAAAAATAAGGACATACCCCAAAAGGAAGTCCTTATTTTATATTTTTCTTTCTTCTGTGTTGAATAAAACAAGTTTCTATATATTATATCCGCGGAACCAGTAAATTTTCCACCAAATTAAGCAATTCAAATAATGCGTATAACCCGAAAATGTTATATCCATTATTTAATTGCGCATATAAGGACGAAATTAAATAACTACAACAACAAAAAAACCCAAACAAACAAATTTTTGGCTCTTTAGTTTCGGTTTCTCAATTTATTTATTTTTTTTTCTGACAAAATTAGTTGTTAATATGGTCGCTAAAAGATTAAAGTATATTCAGATAAGACGCAGATGGAGGATCAAAAGTCCTCGGGCAAGGACCAAAATATATAGGTACATTGTATCTTTTATCTTCAATACCTACATTCATTATATACAGAGATGAACTTGATTTTTTACTCTTTTTTTTTTTTGGGAATTGTTAAGTTATTGAAACCGAATCTAATTTGGTCACGATATTTTATTCTTTAACAACCTATAGGGATTGAGATCAATAAAAAGGCTGAAAACTTGATCTTGACAGGAACATACATAGGAGCAGCTTGCTGCCGAAAATAAGCTATTGTTCATCTAAGTTGTTGCAAAGATGTTGCTAATTTGGTTATTCTTTTGAAGAAATAAAAAAAATCAAAAAAAAAGGAGTGAGCTTAAGGGTATTTGGAAATCATAGAAATAAAAGGCTTGTCAAGCAACTTGTTTATTTAGGCTTGTTAGCGCTAAAAAAAAAAAAACGTAGACGTACTGCATTGTCAAGCATCTTTTTTTTTGGGATTTTCAAAGGAAATACCAGACGTTAATTTCTAACTCAAAAGAGTTTTATTTCAAGAAACGAAAAAGCAGCTGATATTGAATAAGCAGTTGAGCTTCTTTAAGTAAAACCTTATACCTAACTTCCGGATGTTGGGAACAAAATAAATGTAGTTTGAACTTTTTATCAGGAGAGACTTCTCCTTCTTCTAACATGGGCTAACTTGGTTCGGCTGTCATCTTTTTTTTCAAAACATAACGTACATAAAGTTAGGCTACAAAAAGTTTGTTAGATGGTTTAGAAGTGAAACCTATCACCCCTATTACTATTTTCCATTGATATTGATCAAGAATTCAAATATATTGATATGGAAATTTTCGTACTTATAATTTCCAAAAATAAATTCTCAAAAACCAAAAAATAGTTCATAAAAATATCAACAATTTTCAGAAAGATATTCATTTGGTTTACCTTCATCCTTAATATACGTATGTGAATATATATTCACTTATATTTATTTTCTTCAAAAGTATAAATGAATTGAAGTGTAATAGATTTATTGAAGGGTTTGGAAAATTTCAAAAACTTGTTTATTCAAACATTTTTTTTTTTTTTAACGATGGAGAAGAAAGTCTTAATGAAGGACCGGCAAACATGTAAGATTTTAGTTTAGCGGTCAGACGGAGTAAACAATGAATATTTTAAATAAAATTCGATAACGAGTTCTATAAGATGCTTTCAGGAAGAAATTTTCTTGTAATACTGGATTTAAATTTAAATACCCAATTAAAAATTAAAGTAACAGACAAAATATTTGAGCTGAGAGTCTTGTTCCTATAATTTTCTCAAATATAATAAAACTTAGGATTTTCTCAAACTTTTTCGGGCAAATTATAAAATAGTATTAAAATTGTAAAAAAAAACCATACCAGGTGTAATTAAAAAAAAAAAAAACAAGATGCAGACAAATTCAAATTGTTAAAGCAAAATTATAACAACAGCCTGATGTTAAGGGTATAGGTATTTATTGAGATTGCTGACATCTCTGAAATCAGATTTTCTCTGAACTGGCATATTTGGCAAACTGTACAAATACCGCAGTTTTCTGGTATTATAATAAATAGCTGGGATTAACGTTGATTAAAATTAAAATTTACTTTAATCATCTTTTATACACCGAAGGATTCGGCAATTTCATTCCAAATTGTAGGTAAGTTATGAATTAATTTAAAAAAAAAAATTGAACTTCAGATTTTTATCAAACTTGAAATTACGATTCAAGCGAAGTCAAAAAAAGTGGGTCTCGTAATTCTGTCTGTCTCCCTTTTCGGCTGGAACCTAAACGGGTGGGTCGATTTTCTTTAAACTTGGTACCTAAAGTTTTTTAAGCAAAAATGAAAATCTTATTTTTCCTAAAACTTTTTTTTTTTAATTCAGTAATTTTTTTTACAATAATGCTACTATTTTATAAAAAAAAATTCGTAAAAATGTTTTTAAATGGTACCTCCCATAGAACCATTTTTTGGGTTTTCGACTATCTCATTATCTGTTGCCCCAATTTTAATTTCTTACACAAAAGCTACTAATAGTTTAAATAATATTGCATACCAAAATTTTCAAAAAATCAAATTTTGGATTTTTAAAAAAATTTCAAAATAATTTTTTTTGAAAATTCGATATTTTGAAAATGGGTAGATATGATTTTTTTTTCAAAATTAATTTTTAAACTCCGCATAAATAAGTAGGTACTTAAAATTTGCGTACCAATTTTTTTTCTTAAAAATATGTATATTCAAAATTTTATATATAAAAAAATAATTTTGTAAAAAAACCGCTCCTATGATTTTTTAGAATTACTAATAATTTAAGATTTGTTAAAGTAATCAGAGAAATCGTTGTTGTCGGAAAAATTTAAAAACTGTTTATTCAATTTATTTTTAATTATGTTAATGTTAAACATTTATTTTCAGTTTGAACTGTAATGGTCTTATTATTTATAAACGTTGCCTAACTTTAGACAACTGTCCAACTTTGGAAAATGTGTTCAAAAACCTTGTTTATTGTTGTCTTATAGCTGCCTAAGTTAGACACAAGAGTAGATTTGTCTAACCGTGAATAATGTGATATTTATTTTTTTTTAATAAAGCATATTTCCACCATTTTGAAAATAGTTATACAGTGTCTAAGTATAGGCAAAAATCTAATAAATACGACTGTAAGTGTGCAACATAATGCTATAGAGTTTATAAAAAAAAAAAAAAACAGCTTGACCATTTTTCCCAATCAACCAAAATTAACAAAATTTGCAAAAACATCCTAAAAATTATATTTTCTCTTTATGCTATTTTATTTTTAAGTTATGAAATTTAAATAAAGAGACTAATAAATTAATTGCGAGTATAAATTCAACTATAATGATGCAAAACATTAAAAAAAAAAACAATATTAACTTCTCTTGTCAGACGACATATTATCCTTTATTGAGATCCCTCTTTTGTGCCGCACTTATTATTAAATTAATTATAATTGCTTTTGTTTTCGCGGTCATGGAAATAAAAGAAAACGGTTTTATTATTATTTCCCCGTCTGTTTAAAAAACTATAAACGCGCAGATGTTGTTAAAACCAAGACTTTATTCTGATGGTAGCTCTGGAATTCTGCAAAGTCCCATAAAACGACAAAAATAAAAATTAAAAAAAAAACATCCAGAAAGGATACGCGATATGAATTGGTAATTTTCATAAAAACCGCGCACTAACCATCGTTTTAAACGAAGGACATGGTCAGGGTTGTGCTGTTTTTTTTTTTTTTTTTTTTAAAGGGTGTCAACATAAACAGCTATATATTTACCTGCAGTGATGCGGATGCGCGTCAGGATCAGGATATACATTTTAAACGATGAACGGAAAAGATGCACATACAAACCAACGTACCTATATTGAAGGAGGGGTGTGGTAGCTGGTAATGCAGTGTGCACAAATAAAATTAAATTAATTGAATAATTGAAATAAAAAGGGTTAAGGGAAAAAATAGTGTTGGTGATGATTGTAACGAAGCACGCACGATGCGGCGGTGTGGACAACCAAGGGAATAATATAACAAAAGTCATATACCTACAAATACAACTGTAGGGGGTGATTGGGCTTTTTACCCAGCTCAACTTTCATGTTCCTACAAATGTGATCCTAATGAGAAGGTATATATATATATTTTTTTTTTTTTCAAACAAAACACGATGCACGTCCAAGCACAATGATGTCGCATTAGTGGCATTTAGACAGGTTTGACAAAAAAAATTGGATTATTTTAATAGAGTTAACAAGATGAACAATGCAACCCTTTGAAGTTGTAATATGTTTTTTGTTGATTTTGTTTAACGCTCATTTTTGACAAATTTTACTTGGCCTTTTATGTGAAGAATTAATGAAATTTTTGGGAAATAGTAAAAAAAGAAGGAAATTAAAATGTAGAACTTGTAGTTACTATAATTTTGGTATTTTCTCGATAACGGATGTAATCATTTTGATGAAACTTCATAGGTACCTACTTAATGCTTCAAGAGATAACCATTAAAATTATTGATAAATATCAAATTTAAAAATATAAAAATTGATTAATTTTTTGTTTGTTTGTCTGCGAATAACTCAGCTGAATAACATTCGATTTGCATGGAGATTTTTTTTTTCATTCGTATTGAACCAGGTAAAAACACTATGGATTCGAAAATTGAAAATTTCGAACGAAAAGTAGTTAAATCATGAAAATCCGAAATTGCATACTTTCAGGGGTGGATAGTGGCAATATCTGAAAATTTAATTTTGTAATGATGGGAAGCAGAAAATGTTGATTCTGAGGAATAAAAAACACTACGGAATTATCAATGAATCGGTTAATTTTGTTCCTTACATAATTCGGTTCACCAACAGATGGCGTTACGCTCTTAAACTGCTACTTTTTTGTATCAATATTATTGAAAATTCCAATAAAGGTTGTTTGAAGCCCCTTAACATTTTATTTTCACTTTTTAAAATGCTTAAATTGATGGAAAATTTCATCTGAAGCTAGCTAGTACCGCATAACATATTTACAATTTGTCAACTGACAAATTTTGGCGCTGTAACAGATTTAAATACATTTAATATATTTGTTTGCGAAGAAAGATCTTAGAAATGACTGAGCTGATTTTTAATCAATTTATCCAACCATATCAATGATATCTCTTTTCAATTCTGAAGAACTGGTTTTTATAAATAGAATACCATCAGAATAAATAGTAGAATGTCCCCTGAATTGATTTCTTGCATATAAACGTTTCACTCATGTAATCTTAAGTGTCATCTTACATTTAATTGTTTTCTCATCTTTACCGAAATAGAGTCGTCGTCGGTAAGAATGTATTGAAAATATATCGATTCTTATCTCTCTCTCTCTCAAAAAAAAAAAAGAAAAGATAAGCACCCCTGATCTTGTCAATCGGATTGCATTAATTGTCCACAAGAATAATAATTAAAGATCGATTACATTTTTCTCATCATCATCATCCAACAAGATACATATCCATATTGCATAGATACCTACATTTACCGATAAAGATACTTTTATCTATTTAAAAAAAAAGAAAAGTTCTTAATCTTTAAGATGACAGTCATGAAGATTGATCATTAAAGAAAGTCCAACAAAAATGCAACAAAGTGGAAAATGATTCATTTGACATTTGAAAGAAATAGCTGCGGTCTGAATGTGGTTAAGTGCGGTACTCCATTTATATAAGTTGAGTACCTAAGCTATTTATATCATATTTGTTTCATCTGTCAAGATTTCTTTTTTTTTTTTGTTGTTGGTTTTTTGAATCTGAATCCAGCATTAATACCAAAATCAAACTTGAATCATTTGTCTTCATTTTTGTACGAGGGTTCTTTGAACTTTCTTTCTAAAAAAAAAAAAAAAACTAAAAACAAAAGTCAGGATAAGATATGTGCGATTTATTATTTAAGTGGCTTTGATAGCAGACAAATGGCAAAAACCAAAAAGAACATCCCGGCACACTTTTTTGGTTCTCTATCCTCGCCCCATCCTTCGTTAATAATGACAGGTACATTTATCATTCTATGTATTCTAACTTTTACTTATTCTTCTCTTGTGAGTGTTATGAGGATATTTTGTAGAGATGGTACGTACATTTAACTCAATTGGGGGTGAATTCTTAATTTCTTTTTTCTTTTATTTTAGCCGACCTGTAATTTTAAGGAAACTCCCGAATTTTGCACGAAGACCTTTTATTTCTTTTGAAGGAACAAATTGTTTTACTACTAAGGACCTACTATACTCACTTAGATTGACTACTTGGTTTGATTAGAATCAGAACAATTATTTGAATCATGACCATAACCGTTAGTGGCACGTGTTTATATCTTATAAAGTGTTTGTTATTTTTGTTGAGGGATACCCTCTGTTTGGTAAGGTTTCTTTTATTTTTCTTTAATTTGGGGACTTAAGTGAAATAATTGCCGGTTGTTGTAAAATAAAAGTGTGTGTTTTTTTGGGATAATTGCTTAGAAGAGGTTATGGTTTTTTTTCTTAATAGTGCACCAATTCTTTGATCTTGAGGAATTTATGGGTTCTTATCTAGAAAATAAACTATGCATCTTTAAAATTAAATATTAAATATACATACTAGTATTAATTGGATTAACCAGTGAATGCCAAGTTATATATCTATTTTCGGATCTTTGAACAAAAATCAACAAAAAATGGAAAACGAAAAAATGTCCCTTAGGTTTAATTGTAAGGTATAAGAGAGCGGCACTTTGAAAATGATATCGACTCTGTCACAAGGTGTCTTTTTCGAAAATTCTTTTTTTCTTAAAGCCTATTAATGAAATCAGCCCGAAAAACAAACGAAATCTATATCATGAGACGTATTAAGTGGCATTAGATAGGTAACAATAGTTGTGCACGAGTCCATTTACGCAGGCAGGTAGAGAAGACTTGATCAATTGAAAAACAAATGGCTTTAATAATATTAGTCAAACAGGCTAGGATCTAGACAGGATTGAACTACATACATTTGTGTGTGTATAGGATTGGTAAAAGATGTAAGCTTCTTAGCAAACAAACCTATACAAGTTCAATTTTTCTTAATGGACTTGGTGACTATAGAAAAAAGAATATTCTGCCTTCTTTTTTTTTTATCCAGTTATACAAAGTCATTTCGGATATAACATTCATACAGAACTTTATTGTGGTAAAACTGACTTCTGGATCTCAGTATCTTATTTGTTAAATTTTTATGATATTAAAATTAATAATTATTTGGCTTGTTTCATTAATTAATCAACTATATAGACTTTATAATGATTTTTTTAAAGTTTATTCAAAGTTATAGAGATAAGAGGAATTAAAAATAAAATGCACGACTGGGTCGCACCAACTTGTTTTTATGTGCGATCACACTGTGGTTTTATGTCTTAATAATTTTAAAAACTTTTCATCTGATAAAAGAAATTTATTAATTATTGAAGCCTATATTTTAAGCCAAATGCCAAGAACATAGCCTAGTTTAAGAAAGTATTATGTGAGTACATAAATATGAACAATATAGCACCGTGCTGTCTTGCATTTTGCACATATGCATGGAATTTGCAATTTAGACTAAAAAAATGTTAAAAAATCAATAAAATTAGAAATAAATTGATCAAAAAAAAATATCTGAAATTGATTTCTCACCAACGCGCAATGTACAAAGTGATTTCTTACACAATTCTCCATTTATGAGAAAAAAATTGATACGTCACTTTTTAGTAGGTATACTTATTTATGCGAAATTTAAAAATTAATTTTGAAAAAAAATCATCCACCCATTTTCTAAATATCGAATTTTGAAAAAATTATTTTTTTTTTAATTATTCAAACTTATT
>OX596028.1:101101883-101270228 GCA_951394125.1 Epistrophe eligans | reverse complement strand
GATGATGACTTGTACTTGGCATCAAACTCTGTGATGATGACGATGATGAGTCAATCGACGACGGACACATCGATGAAGCTATTGATGAGACCATTGAAGTGGCCGCTGAGGCGTTGGGATTGACGTTGCTGTCATCTCCCTGGCTGAGCAGAGTCTGCCAGGACATGATGTAGTCAGTTTCGCCAGGAGTACTGTTGAGGAACAGTCTTGAGTTGGCCTTGACGTGCATATACACATCTGGAGATCCCAAACGCAGTCGAAATGGCCTCGAGGTATAACTACTATTTAGATTTGCGTTTCCGCCAGAATCTTGTACGTCTTTCATGTGACACTTTAGGTTACTTAGGTCGTTGATGTGACACAAATCCTGAATAAGACTTCCACGGGATTTGGATATGTAATCGGCGAAGGTAGCCCTCAACGCTGATGTGTCGGTCTGGAGAATTTTACCATGCACATCGAGTTTAAAGGTCAGCTGTTCGAGAGAACGCTGCACAACATGCTGTTGGATGTTCATTTCGAGTGGTGACTCATCCTCGGGGCGTTGTGATCAGACACAGGAGAGACGACGAATCATCGCCATCATCTAAAAATTATTTATGTCAGTAAGAAAATTCAAAAATTAATAAAAAAAAAAACTCACCTTTAACTGGTGCAGCAATCAATACGACTTCTTCATATTTTTCACCCCGCGTGAGACTTTTTTGGTCCATAGCATCATTGGCCCTATCTTTGACTAACATTCGAACCTTAGTCGAAATGCTACGCTTGCCCTTTAGCTGCATCTGTTGCTGCTGTTGTTGTTGTTGAGTATCATCATGATCACCCCAGCCCAATGCCAGAGAATTGCTACTGCTGTTGCTATTGTTATTACCGCCGCTATTTTGGTATGACATAGTATTTAGGATTGGATTCAATTTGGCATGATCAGCACTATGCAGGTACGAGTATATTGGCTGTTTATGCAGCTCTGACTTCTCATAACCAAAGAGATCACGTACGTTTTGGGTGCAGGTTTCGATGCAACCGTCTGAATTAATTTGCAACAATACCCAACCCACTGAGGAAATGTAAAATTCGATGGCTTCAAAATATGCAGATATTTCGGGCACTTGACCATTCAACGATGGTTCGGGCAGTGGTGGTTCTGTCGATGAGATGTCACCCTGTTGAACTGGATGTATGGTGCAATTATCGGTTGCACACCGAGCACAACGATTCGAACCGGTTGCTGAGGAAGCGTTGGCTGTTGATGTTATAAGTGAGGGAGATGCCCCAGGAGTCGCTGAGGATGATGTTGTGTTTGCTAATGACGACGACGACGACGACGACGACGAGGAAATGTCTCGAGATTGACCCTTATCGCAGATATCGCGATACTGTAAAGAAAAAAAAAAACAAATGAGAGAATTAATGATTGAGAAGTTTCATTTTAAGTTTTATTATGAAATAGGTTTTCTGAATCACTAAAAAATTTTCGCGAGTGACGCACAATTAAAAAGAAATACCGAAATAAGTATACCTAGGCTAAATATAAGTAAATATTTCACAAGATTATATCAAACGGTTCTTTAAGCAAAACTTCAGCGACTTGTTTCTGGTGGGGCAAGCAAATGGGACTGTGAGTGAAAAAGTGGTTATTATATTTTATATTTAAATCGATTCAAATCAGTAGACACCGGGTTCCCAATTTGCTGTCAAAAGTTACCAAACGGGCATTTTATTTGGACATTTTTAAATTGGAAATGTCAGCTATTTGATTGTCTAAGATATTCAAGAATCTAATGTATTTTCTTAATTAACTTATGTCCCAAAGAGCAATAACAACACTACCGATTTTTTTTTTATTTTGCACTCACACTACTCACAATTTTCAAAAACGTAAATTCATGCTCATAGCTGGAATGAGATATTTGAAGAACAGCTGACTAAAATTATTTGACATTTGACAATAATATGGAACTTTACTAATCCGTTTATGCCAATAGTGACATTTGGCATGTTCATATCAATGAGAATGGAAATCGCTTTTTATGTCAAAGTGATAGAGGGAGTTTTTTGAAATATTAATTAATTTAAACTGGCCTATTTCGTAAAAAACAACAAACACATATTTTTGCCACTTTTTAGAAAAATTTCGAATTTTATCAATCCATTAGCCTGTCTGGAATAGATAAACTTAAGATTTTTTGCGCTTAATGATTAAATTACATTCAACGATATTCCAACGCTGAAAGGAAAATAGTGTAACCTCGTAACCTCAAACGATCAACAAGACTTTGGACTAAATAAAACTGCTGGAAATTGGTAGTTTTGCGCCAGTTCTAAGATAAAAGACGTGTAGTAAAAACGAAAAGTTTCCTAATTAATTTTTTTAATTTTTTGACAGCTGGAATCTGCTTTGACAATTGATAGCTTTTTTTCCTTTTTTTTTTTAATGTGTTTTCCAACAAAAAGTTTTCACACTTTCATTTTATTTATTTTAACTATAAAAAAAAAGCTAATTTTAGAGTGTAAACCCACGCTATCAGTTGTCAACTAAATCTGTCAGTCGTGATAGATAAAACATCTCTGTTCGTTTATAAAATCTATACCCAACCTATAAGTTGTCAACTAAATCTAGATAGTACCTCCTCTGTTCGCTTACTTCACAAAACTGTCAATTTCTAACATTTTAAATTCAAAGTTCTGTCAAAATTCATATAGATTAAATTGGGCTAAAAATGGTAGAAATAAGCTATTTTTTTGAAAGAAGTAAACGAACAGTCCCTGATTCGTACAATGCTCTACGAAACTTTCGTTGGCTTTTTGACGTTTGCTTATGTTGTAGAACTATAACAGCAAACTGACTGAAGCCAACCGAAGCAAACAGATGCACACATCACTCCCGGAAGCAAACTGAACGAAAACTTGACAAAGTCATATATGCATTCCTTCTACCCAAATTTGTTGTTGTTGTTTTTTTTTTTAATTGACCCAATGAATAAAGAAGTTACGCATGTGAAATCCAACTATTTTTTTTTATTTCACAAAAATAAAAAAGAATACACTAAACCATTATTAGTCAACTATACTCGTTTGTTTCAATCTTCGCATTTAAAGTTGCTAGATCTTAAACAATTAAAATAATTTTTTTTTTGCTGCCGGTTTATTTTTAAGCACATTATAATGTGGTTATTTCGCACAATAATTTCACAAAATAACAAAAAAAAAAAGATATACTTATAATTACAATGTGCGGAATGAATAGAGGTCTGCATGCGCGGTCTGATGAATAAGTATCTATTTTTTTTTTTTTTATGAACACCTTGAAATAGCTGAAGGTTATTTTTTGCGAAATTGCTTAAAAAAGGTAAAATAAGTTTACAAAAAAATAAGAAGATTAAAGTTTAAGTATTTCGCGGTATTGAGGCCGATTAATACACGACACAAAATATACTTATAGTGAAACACGTTTTGAATCAAAACTAAGATAACATTAGCTTGAAACTTTTAATAGGTGTAATTAGACCAGGGTTTAAATTTTTGAAATTTGAATCACCTTACGCACATATTATAAGTTAATCCTTTTAAAAAAAATGTCGAACTTGCTCGAATTAAGTGTAAAGTGAAGCTTATCTTGAATTGATCTAAAAGTGATTTCAAATGAATTAACTCAAATAAGATTAAAGGAGAACATCAATAAATATTCCATCAGAGACAACAGATAATATGTTCGATTAAAAAACGTTTTGACGTCTTTCGTATATTTTATTTTAAACGTCAAACATTCGTATTAAATTTATGACATTTTTTTTTTTATTTAAAAATGCCGCACGAGTTATGATTTCTCCAAAAAAAATATTCTTGGTATTGTCACGTACTTGAAGTACGTAAAAAAAAAACAGTAAATGGTAAAAATCCGGAAGCACTTTTTAATGAAACAAAAATAAGTAGGTAGATACACATATTTAGAAAAAAGAACAAACGAAATTTATATTCTTCTTTCTTTTTTTTAAGTAAAGTCAACAATTTCTGTTCTATGACACGTATAGTTATCAAATGAATGAAATTATAAAAGGAAAAAGAATTCTTGTGAAAATCATGATAAATCGAGAAAAAAAAATGTTTAAATTACCTACGAAATTTGTCTAGTTTTTGATGTCAAAGGCCGTCCTTCTGAAAGGACAAGCTTACTAGTTATATATTTAGACAATCAATTTATTTGTATTTGAATTTGAAAACAATAAGAGTCCTTCATAAAGTTAATTCATCTTTAAATAAAGTTCTTCTTTTCATTTTGCAATGCCTTTTAAGTGTTGACGAGCGAAAAGCTTTACCGTTTGATTAAAAGACTTGATTGCAAAGTTTAGTAAGTAATTTGTTTCTCCACTTAAAAAAATAGAGATTTAATTTAATCTATTACTTTGAGAAGAGGGGAAACGTTTTTACCCAAAAAAAATAATGTTAACAATTTTAGTCCAAAATTTTGTAGAGGTTTTTTACAAAAAATTAAATTGGGGTAAACTTGGCAGTTTTGTGAAGTAATCGAACAGACATAATTAGGTCTGTTCATATTTTTGAGTTTTTTTTTTCGAGATAACCAAACCATCATTCAGCTGTCAAAAAATATTCACAAACATTTTTTAAACAAAAATGTTTCCTCTTGTTCAAATCATAATTATTAAATTTTCATAATAAATGAAATATTTTACAATTTCTGCTCGTATTTTGTTGTTGATATTTTCTATTCCCTTTAAGGATTGCAGTGAACTGTCATAATTCATTACTAAATTCTAAATGGCTCTGTCAAAGTTATAAATACTCAATAAATTGAGAAAACCAACATAAGCTGAATAAATGCAAGGATGTGTTCAAAGATAACAATATGAATTACTGAAAAACTGAAGCAAACATATTATTCATTTTTAAATATGTAGGTACATACATTTTTTTTAAAGAAAACCAGTAAACAAAAATAATATTAATATCGCAACACATTCCCCTATCTTATCTAAATAGAATATATAAAAATGTCATTAGCCAGCGAAAAAAAAAAAAAAAAAACAGGGATAGGAATTTAACTCAAAGATAACTTCAACTTCAGAGAGTTTTCAATATTATTTATTTTATTTGTGCATGTTTAATGCCAATGCGTCGCGAATATTTATTATTAAGTCATATCATGAAATTAAAACTGATAAAAGCTACTGTTTGGTGGCGGCGGCGAAAATGCTGATGACGACAATGACGTAAATTTTTAATTTATTCTGAATTTGAAGATGGCCATGGCTGAGTTAAATACAAAATAAAAAATTTACATGAGTAATTACTCAGGTTTTCTTCAAGAGAAAAAAAAACTCAACAAAAAAAACAATAAAACTAAAAATTAATTTTTAGATAAAGACGATTATTATTTTTCGAATTTGCAATTAAAATTTTACCATCAGCTGAGGAAATTGATGGATGGATTAAGAATTGTTTTTTTTTTAAGTTTTTTTCAGAGAATATTAGCATATTTCTCACAAAAACACACACAATTGTAGGCACAATATATAACTCTAGTTAAATAAGGTGGAATAAAAACAACAACAACAAAAATATAGAAATACTTAAAACATGAAAAATACAAATAAATTAACGCACAGTCGATATCTTAAGCATAGAGTAGGTACCTACATATGTGTGGTAATAAACGTAATTTATAACTTTTATCGATTGGGGATGCCATCATACAAAAATATGTATAAATAGCTAATGCATAACAATAAAATTGCAGGTGTAAACCCGATAAGAAAAAAAAAAGGAAAAAGTGGTTTATCGATACAAAAAAAAAAGCTATGGGAGGTATGAAAACGTTAAAATGAAGTTTTGTTTATCGTAAGTTTGTGAAGTCCCAAAAATCGAAATTGTTTCATAAAGTTTATGCTTATATTCATTCAAACGTTTTAGAATTGACTAATTAAGTTTCTCACATGATATAATTTAATTAACAATAAAAATGATTTTAGTCTCAAAAGATGCAGCTTTAAATAAAAAAAATAAGGTCATTTGTTGATAAAATTTCACCTCCCCCTTCCCCAATTTTTGAAAGCGACTATTTATTCAAAAAGTAAACCTAGAGATTTTCGTGCCCATAACTTTTTTACAATTTTTTTTTCGGAAAAATGGTTATAAATGGTACCTCCCATAGAACCATTTTTCTGATTTTCGATTTTCTCAAAAACGGTTCAACTGATTTTGATCAATTTTTTTTTATAGAGAATGTTTACAAACATTTTAAAAATATTGTGTACTAAAATTTTCAAAAATTTTTGTTTGGATTTTTAAAAAAAGTTTCAAAATATTTTATTTTGAGAACTTTATAATTCGAAAACGACTTGGTCGATTTTTATTAAACTTAGCACCCAGCAGTTTTTTGACATTATCTGGAAGATTTTAAATACAATTTTTTCTTATAATCAAAAATAACGGTACCTCCCATACAAATTTTTGTGTGAACTAATATCAAAACGATCTGTCATATTATTGGAAAAAAAATGTATTAATCGTTTAAAAATGGTACCTCTTATAGAACCATTTTTTTGGTTTTCGACTATCTCATCTGTTGAACTAATTTTAATGAAATTTTTTATACAAAAGCTAATAGTAAATTTGAATAATATTGCATATTAAAAAATCATAATTTTTTGAAAATTTGATATTTCGAATTACCTAAATTAAATTATTTTTTTTTTTTTTTTTCAAAATTAATTTTCAAACTCCGCATAAATAAATACCTACTTAAAATTGGCGTAACAATTTTTTTCTTAAAAATATATTCTAATTTTATATAGGTATAAAAAATTATTTAAAAAAAACCGCTCCAAGGATTTTTAAACATTTTTTCTCATAAATTGAGATTTGTGTAAGAAATCACTTGGTGTACATTGTGTTGGTGTCAAAACAATTTCAGATATTTTTTTTAATTTTATTGATTTTTTAACATTTTTTCAGTCTAAACTGTAAATTTCATACATTGTGCAAAGTGCAAGACAGTGCTATATTGTTTATATTTATGTTATCACATAATACATTTTTAAACTAGACTATATTTTTGGCAGGTGGCATAAAATATAGGCTCAAATAACTAATAAATTTCTTTTATCAGATGAAAAGTTTTTAAAATTATTAAGACTTTAAAACCACAGTGTCGTCGCACACCAGTCGTGCATTTTATTTACTAGGAATACTTTACTCAAAAAGTAAAGTGGTTTAAGTCGACTTGAGCGAAAAACATTTTTGCATATTACTCTGGATCTTTACTGATTTTTAAAATGTCACATTTAATTTCAAAAGACTGATTAATAATTGACATTTGGTTGAAGTTTCAGCATCCTATTCAAAATAATTTTCTCAGAATAATTTTTTGAAGATTAAAAAAATTGTTTTTATAAAAAATGCTAAAAATCGACTTAAGTCTTTTACTTTTTTTTTATTTTGGCAGTAAAAACCGCTCAATTCGACACTTGAATGACTCCTTCAAGACAATTGATTTCGAAAATAAAAGCCAAAACCTGAAGAATTCAAGACGGCGCGGTGTCAGAACGCTCTAAAAATGGTATCGATTTAGTCCGTAGAGTTAAGAACCGAAAATTTTACACATTTGATTTTAAGAACAACATCATAAATGAGCTTTCGAGTCGCCCACTGAAACACCTATTTTGTATACAGTTTGTCTATGTCTACAAGTTGACATTTGGAATTGGTTCTTGCACAGGTTTTAATAAAAAAATCGTATGGAAAGGGAGTCTTTCTCCATTTATAGAAGAACGGCAATTTTCTAAAACATTGACTTAAATTCGATAACGAAATTATAAAAAAATAAATGAAAAATTGTTATAAAAATAAAATATAATTAGAAATAAATTTACTATAAAAAACAACTTCTGAAATTGTTTTGACACCAACGCGATGTATATTATCTGGTTTCTTTAAAGTAATAGGTAATAATTCATAAATGAAATTTTGCAAACATTTTTCAGAAAAAAAAAATGGTAGGTACACCTTTTTTAGTACATATTTGTTAATGGAGATTTAACAAATTAATTTTGAGAAAAATCCTCCACCTATTTTCAAAGTATCGAATTTCAAAACAAATAATTTTGAATTATTTTTTTAATTCAAAATTTGTTTTCTTTTTTTTTTTTGTTGAAAACTTTGATATGCAATATTTTTAAAACTTTTAAGATGCTTTTTCATAAGAAATTTTATTAAAATCGGTTGAATAGATAGTGAGATAGACGAAAACAAAAAAAAAAACAAAAATGGTTCTATAAGAGATACCGATAATAATGAATGAATGTAAAATATGTTTCAATAATATGATAGGTCGTACTGATATTAGCTTACATATAAATTTTAATCAAAACTTAATCAAGAAAAATAAAATTTTCCATAAAGGTATGATGTATGCCAGTTACCGTTATTTTTGGTTAAAAGAATAATTTTTTTTTTAAATCAGCTAAATAATGTTAAAAAACTGCTGGGGGCCAAGTCTAATAAAAATAGACGCAGTCATTTTCGAATCATTATTCATTAATGAAAATTTTGGTATACAATCATTTTTAAAACATTCTTCATAAAAAAAATGATCAAAATAAGTGCAACCGTTTTTCGGATGTGTAAAAAAAAATACTGATTGCAAAAAAAAAAAATGTACGGCAGGTACTGTTATTTTTGGTATTTTTAAAGACTGATCGATCGCCTTAACTCCACTCAAATTCAGCCCAGGAAGATTTTCTCTTCTGCCTTAAATGCGTTGCATCACAGAAGTGTGTAAATAGCTGAAAAGATACAGTTATTCTCAAGACTAAAACTATTATTGTATTAACTTCAAAACGTGTAATAAATATTTTTTATACTCGCATTTATTTTAAATATAGACCAAAACAGAATAAATAAAGTGGAAAAGTCACACGAAAATATTTTTCAGAAACTTCAAACAACATTCTCAATTTCAAGATGGAGGAGGCCAAACCCCAAATGAAAAGTCTTTCGAAATATTGGATAATAGAAAGGATATTATTCTTAACATTTTCACCAAATTTCAGCTTAATGGAGTAAGGAGTCTTATTTGTTTAATTATTCCGAGACTGGATATGAACAATTTAAAGCTATTTAATTTAATGTTACTTCAGAGTTTAAATTTTAACCTCAAACTTAGTTCTAACTTAACATTTTGACAATCGAGAAGAATATTAAAACTCTCGAGTTCTAAACAAAAGAAAGATCTCATGCTTGAACAATTGAAAATAAGGAAGCCATTTTAAATAAATATTTAAGAAAAACCTTAAATAAGATTCTCAAAACATGAAATTCGAAATTGATTTCGGACTTGTTTTTCAAAGTCGATATATGTAGGTTATGTCATGCTGGAGGTAAATATTGCTACGATCATAGGCAGAGACATAGGCTTAAATCAAATACTTTATTTAAACCGTAAATGTAAACTCTTCAAATGATTTATAGCTATGTAACCCTCGCCGTAGATATATCATAGCAATGTGATTACATCATTTAACAATTTAAAATTTATTTAAAGCTCCAAAACGAAAAATATCTAATTCTAATTGTAAGTACACACACAACATGATGATGACAACATTTATACCTTTTTCCTAAAAGCTGAATTATTTACGTACGAGTAAATATATATATATATGTATATTTCATACATTTGGGAACACTAAAAAAAAAAAGATACCAATTAATAAAGACCCAGTAGAATTTCAAACAAATTTAAGTTAACAAGGGAAAAACAAACTTCTTCCCGTGTGGGTCGTCTTCGTCACCACGCTCATCGGACTCGTACACACGCGCCTCCTGTTTTGGGGGCATCTAACACAACAAATAATGTAAGTAGGTATATACATACATATAGTCAAATATAATAGCTCCAAAAATGGTCCCTTATTTAACGTGGTGGTTTTAAGCCCGCCTATTTGCATAATTAATGATGAATTGTAAATGATTCAACTGATAGGCTCAGGTGGTTATAAGTGAGCATATTTTACCCACAAAACACCACGAAAAATAATGAAATAAATAAATAAAATTTACACAGTTGCCGGCCGTCTTCGTCGCGCCGCACTGCGCTGGTCGCCACCGCTTCTTTCGGTCGGTCAATCGTAAATCGTAGTTTTAATTTTAATGTTGAAAACTATAGATGTGTACACACTTAAATGTCATCAGCAGATGAGGTAAACGTCGTCGTTTAAAAACAAAAAATTATATTGATTAAGTTGCGTGCATAGAAAGAAATTATAAGCGTACTAATCGTATAATTGAATTATTTTTATGTTTCCCCAACAATGAAAATGACTTAAAAAGTACTTAAAGTCTTTAAAGGTATCTTATTTATGGGTTACTGTGTAGATGCTATTAAATTTTCATGATGCATTACATTTGGGCAGGGTTGAAATAACAGATAAGCATAATAAGATTGTGCTTAGGGCCCGAAACTTAAGGGGTCCTTTTATTTTATTAAAATTTTCATGATGCATCACATTTGGACAGGGCTGAAATAATAGATAGGCATAATAAGAATGTGATAAGGGCCCTAAACTTAAGAGGGCCCTTTATTTTATCAATGAAAAAACGTCAAAATCATGAAAAGCGAAAATCTGCAAAATAGTCCGGTGACTGATATCAACTGCGCCTGTTTGGGTATATACAAACATTTTTCAGGCAGACTTTTAATTTTGAATTGCTGAAAGAGTGAAAATTCGAATGAAGGTTAAATTCGCCAACGTCCCCAAAATTCAAGCAAGATGAAATGTTCATAGAAAATATTATTCCAAATGTTAAAAAATTAAAAATTGTGTTAAAGGCCTTCAAGAATATAACTGCGGCACTGCATAAAACTACTATGTAAAAGAAATTTTTGTAATTTTTGTTTTAAAATTAAAATTTTGATCACGTTTTCGAGTATTTGTTCCGCATTCTTAAGTGAAATGCTTGATGTTGGCAATCCCTAAAAAAAAATCAATGGAATAAAAACAGAACGAAGCATTTGATCTAAAAATGCATCTTCAGTTTAATGTTTCTCGTTGATTTTTTGTGTGAGATATTAAAAAAAAAGAAAAACCTTAAATTTTGTTTTATTTAAATTGGTTGCACTTGTGTATTTTCTGTGGGTTGTTTGCTTTAACATATGTATGTATATAAGAAACGTGTGTGTGTTTAGACTTTTATTTGTTTTTTATTTTTTAGTTCAAAGTGCGCTTAAGTGTTTTACTGGTTTAAAAGTCGTAAACACAACGCGTTGCAACTAAATAAACAGAATATTTTTGTTTGTTAAATTGGACAGGTGGTGTTAGATTGAGTTAAAAACTGGAAGGGTGTTGTGTGTATACCTACCTAATATAGAAATGATTGATAGACTTATAGGTAGGTATTGTCAAACTGCTGCAGTTGCATATGTTTATTATTTGATGTAAGTCAGTAGGTGTTACATTATTTTTCAAAAAATAAAAAATATAGCCTGCAAATGTATGTTGTGAATTGCGTAATATATTTTTTTTTTTTACAAAAATTATGTCACAGATGTATTTTACGGGATTTCTAAAAAAAAAACAAACGCAAAGAATATAGTTAAAAAAGCTGGTGGTCAATATCCATACAACTGTCATCTGATTATGATGAAATTCAAATCACAACTGTCACCTGATTTTTATAAAATTCAAATCGAATAGTTTTGAAATTCATATTTTATTTTCGAATATCTTCGATTATTTTAATTAAAACAAATTAGAATATTTTCAGTCAAGTGAGATAGAAAATGCTTTCGAATCGAGGGAAAATTTATATACAAAGTATATAAATTATCTTCAAAATAATATTTGGTTTATTTAAAGACTTTTGATCTTATTTATAAACGTTGTCTAAACTGTGGGGAACAACTGTGTAGACAACTGTCAAACTGTAGAAAATGTGTTAAAAAACCTCACTTATTGTTGTCTTATAACTGCCTTACTTAGATACAAGAGTAGATTGTCTTAACCGTGAATAATATATTTATTTGTATTAAATAAAGCATATTTCCACTAATTTGAAAATAGTTAGACAGTGTCTAAGTCTAAGTAGACGAAAATCTAATAAATACGACTGTTTAAGTGAAGTGAATTCTATTTGTTTTTCGATAATTGAATTAAGTGACAGCTTTGTTAACCTGATACAGTTGAAAACAGACATTGATAGAAAAAAATGAATGGAAATGAAATGAACTTTCATAACAAAATAAAACTTTGAGCAATTCCTAAAAATCTATATTAATTAATATATTTCTTGCTAAAGTTATTTCGAAAATCCAAAATTACAATAAGTAGATACGTAATTGAAATTCAACCGAAGTGGCCATGAAATAAAGAAGAACACGATGATAACTCACGTATCGTATTTTATCTAAAAAACTGACGTAATAATTTGTGTTGACTTTTTTCACATTATTGCATGTTACAACGGGATATTTCTATTGTTACGAGTGTGACACATAATATTCTGAATTAATAAAAAAATTATCTAAAAAAAGTAGATATTTAAAAAAAAAATAAATGTCTAAGTAAAGTTCTGAATATTTGGCAGATGGTCATACGTACACAGAATACAATTTAGTACGATATTAAAACATTTTTAATATTATGCAGGACTTTCCAAATTTTAAGCGACGACGTAGCATCGTAATATATTTATAACATTTTAATAAAGTTAAAATCACCAAATGGATATTTTATCTTCTTTTATATCATATTTTAACTCGAAATGTCACTTTAACAATTAAAAATTTAAAACTGATGTGTTTGTCTACTTTTTTGCATGAACTGTCATTTTTTTAGGCGTGTTCAGCTGTAGTTAATTGAGAAAGAAAGAAAACAATTTAGCTAAGAATATTTTAGTAAAGACCCTAAGTAAGAAATTTCCTAAGTTGTATTATGCTTATCTTATAAAGGGTTTTCCAATAAGATGTTTCATTTTGAATAGCCCGCTATTTGGGCAGCTGTTACTTTTGAAGCTTTCATCTTTTGACATTTTACAAGTAAAAACTATGCCATTACTAAAACCGGAACGATAAACGCTTCAAAAACGCACTGAAATTGTCAAAATTCACTACAAAAATTGCGTTATGTACCACGCAAGCAACGAAATAATCTCAATTTTGCAAGAACAATTTCCTGACCGTTTAATTCTTGAAGAGGTAATCACAATTGGCCAACGAGAACTTGTGGTTTAACACCTTTAGACTTTTTTCTTTGGGGCCACGTAAAAGATGAGATCTATGTCAATGCTCCACAATCGATTCAAGACATTAAAGATGAAATTCTTGAAGTTATCGAGGACAAACAGCCGCAAATGTGCGAATTGGTCATGGGAAATTTCATGAAATAATATGGTGCTGCAACCGTAGCCGTGGCGGTCATTTGACTGATATCGTATTCCATTGTTAATGGAATACCTTCCTCCTTACAATGAAATAAACATCCATTGATTTCTTTTTAAAAAAATACTCGTTTTTTTTTTATATCAAAATGAAAACTCTTATTGGAAAACCCTTTACTTTAACAGCAGGCTGTTTACAATTTTGCGCCAATTGTTTTTTGTTCTTTTGGTAAGATAACGGTGAAGGGTCAAACTAAATAAACGCTACAAAACTTTAAAACGGTCTTGCAGGAAATTTTTCAGGTTTCAAAAAATACCTTTTAATTTCCTTGATTTTGGATAACCAAAGTCTCTTTTTTTATTCAGTCAGATATCGTGGGTAAAAATATGTGAAACGACAAAAAAAAAATAAAACTTAAGTTTAATAAACGAGTTATCTGATCAATAAATTTGATTGAATTAAAAAAAAAAAAAACAAATTCAAAGAAATTGACACTCTTCAAAAACAAAACAAATATTTAAATTTTTATTATGGTTGCGAAGTAACGGTATCACTTTAAAAATAATCTGACACAGAAAACATAAGATTTAGAATGCTTTTTGATACAACCACTTTTCACAGAGATCACTTAAAAAAAAAAAAATAAAAAAACTGTAAAAATATTTGTTATCTTGATTTTTTTTTGTGTTATGTATGTTCTATTTGTGCAGGGTCAATTTCATTAATAAAAAAAAATAAAATTAAAGAGAGTTTGAAAAAAAGAAATATTAAGTTCTGAAAAGCCAATTACCTGTTACGGTTGTGACACAACCTACTGCTGAGGGTGTTATTTTCCAAAAGAATTGGAAACAAAAGCTGTGGGTTTTAGTTCCTTTTTTTTTGTAAGTTTCAACTCCAAGAATTAAGGAAAAAATCATTAAGTAAGGAACAAAAAAACGATTTTGGACTTTGTCAACAGTTTTCTTCGACAACCTTGGGTGGCCCACTACACGGGTTCCAAGGATTTTAACTGCTTTTTTGGGTCATCTGCCCCGCTCACGCAAATCCGTTTCTCCGCTAAGGGTATTTTCAGTCGTCAGGCAGGTGCCAATGTCAATAGTTTTCTTCGACAACATCAGTATTAAAATTTAAAAAGTTATTGAATAACATCACTTTAAGTATGGGTCTTAATGCCAATTCAGAAAGGCAATAACCACCCGCGGGTTTAATGATTTTTTGTGATGGGTCTTATTGCCACTCCAAAAAGGAAAACAAGCCAACGAGTGTTATTTCCTTTTATTTTACAAACGCGGTTCTTATTGAACTGCACCACTACTGAGTAAAAGTTTTCAAATTCAATTTAATTGCACTTGACTTCAAATCATAATATTCTTCTTAAATCCTCAAATAATCAATTTAATAAACTAACTTTGTATTTAATAATAAATTGGTAAATCACAAATTGTTCGGAAAATAGTAAAAGGTCATCAAATCGAAAATAAATAAAATCGCACTATCCCTTGTGATTCTACAAATATAACAAATTGCATGTCTGGATTAACAAAAAATCAAATGCCAAAATCAATGGATTTTTTAATTCCTCGTAAAGACGAGTGCCTTGCATATTAGTTTATTTGTTTGCTCAGAAACAAATGAAAATTAAGTTTTTGTTTAATGAAAATTCTGAAAGTGACTATAATGCAATCAGTGAATTTAAAATAAGAAAGTAAATTTTAGTTAAATATACCAAAATCAATGATAAAAAAAACAAAACAAAACAAAATCAACCCAAATTCTTTAATGACTTAATAATAATTTCGTGTATACATGAGTTTATGCAATATTTTTAAAACAATTCACTGTAAATATGTAAATACATGTGTTTTCATAAAAAAAAAAATATCCTTTCGCAAAAAATTGCAACTATACCAGAAAAATAGAAAATAAATTTAGAACGAAATAAATTGATAAATTTAGCTTCCACCTAAGCATCTCTGAAGTTTCTTCCATCAATATTAAAATTGAAAAAAAAAAACAATAGGTATAAACACCAATTTACAGCCTTGTACCTTATGTCGCTATGATATAATATGTAAATATTCAATTCTCTCCTCAACTCATTTTTCCGCATTTAGAAAAAATCTATTAAAAAAAAGGAACAAACCAAATTTAAAATATTGACGTTAAAACTTTAATCTAATCGTACTTCGCACCAGCTTAGCATTATGTTTATATCGATTTTGAAATAACTACCCACTTAACTCGCACTGAATTATTTACAAATACGTAAATTGATTAAATAAAAATTTTGTAAATTCTACAAACATAAAAATAAAATTGAAGTAGGTACCTAACCTATACCTATCCCATTTTATTTATCGAAATTGTGATTAACTTCAATTTTAATATTTAATAATAATTGCTTTTTCCTCATCTCGATTGTTTTGAATTGATTTATAGGAACTTCAAAGTTTTTATATTAATTTTTAAATTATTAAAGGTGGTGGCTTCTGGATGGCTATTATTTATAATTACAAACAACTTTGGTCATTAATTCTTTGGTAACTATTTTTATAAATAAAATATACATACAATATACAAAAGAATTAATTTATTTATTGGTGGTTTTCTCAATTAGAATTAGTTATTAAATTGAATTCGATAAAAATTGTTGGTTAGAGAAAAAAAAATAAATACAAATAGAAAAAAAAAATCTCCCCACAAAGGCCCCGGCGAGATTCGAACTCACGATCTCCTGTTTACTAGACAGGCGCTTTAACCAACTAAGCCACGGCGCCCAGTTGAAAATGGCCGAACAAATAATACATTTATGTGCACGATGATTATATCAGGTGTGTATATTTATTTTTTTGATTTGATATCTATAGAAGAATTTATTTTATAATGAGAAATTTTCATTGAATGTTATTGGGAGGAGACTATTACGTCACATTTATTTCAACAGCTTGTTTATTTTATTTTTGAGTAAAATATAAATTTGTCATCTGAAAAATATCAAATTTATAAAACATTTCATATATAATGACAGCGGAGGAAAAAAAAAAACAACGCGAAATGTGGGTCTTTTTGAAAATGTCTTTTTTGACGTTTATTTTGCTAAAGAACTGGGTTTCGATTGAAAATTCTTAAGGATAATATCTATTTGTACATACATAGATGAGTTTAACAATATTTGAGAATTCAAAACATAATTAAAAAAAAAAAGGATTTCCAAAATAGGATTAGCCAGTTATTAAAGAACAAAGTGGTTAATGATGACAGATATACTGACAATATCCGCCATCTTGTTTTGTGATACAAATTTGTAGGTACATTTGCCAACAAAATGGCGACTTCTCAGTTGTCGAAAAATTATGCTGTCAAGAAATATGAGGCGAATTTATTTGCTGAATATTTTGATGACAAGGGGCTGAGAACCGAACATTATGATATTTAATGAGCATAATAATATAATATTATTTCTATAGAGTCTGAACTTGATCCCCTTTTCAACTCTTATACTAAACGAAGTGGAATTACCTGCTGCTTTGACGAATTTTAATTTTATTTTAAAAAATATTAAAAAATTGTTCAAAAAATTCATTTGTTTGTTTAATATTATTCCAATAAAAATAACTAAACACTTTCACTTTCCAATTGGTACTTTTTTGGCATACGACATTAGGTCGGTTCAATTTATTAGGTCTGTCATTTTAAACTAATTTTTGTGTCATTTATATATTTTTATGTAATTGCGAGAATTTTCCCACGGGTAAAAATAGAAGTTATTAATAAAAAAGAAAAGAAGAAAAGAAAGAGAAAAAGTTAAAAAAAAAGTCGAAGGAACCGAAAAAATTTGTTTTTTTGTAAAATTCTTTAATACAATAATAGCGCAAAATTTTAAAGAGCTTATTTGTATACTATTTGACAATTTTATGACTTTAAAGACTTTTATTAAAACATTTTTTAACTTGTATCATATTAAACCTATTTTCATAATAAACTGAACGCGACTAAAATAATGACAGTTAATGCAAAAAAAGTAAGCAAACATACCATTTTAATTTTCAAAGAGACATTTGGAGTTACTTTTGTACTAAAAGGAAAAAAAGGTATTTGATGATTTTAACTTGTTAAAATTTTGAAACTAAAAATGATTTAACATCGTACTAAATAGTCTAAAACTTTGCACCAGTAATTTCAGTTATTTAAATATATACACCTTTTTAAAAGCAACATACATTTAAGGGAATTTTGAATAAAAAAAATTAAAAAAAATGATACCTACCTACATTTTTTTAATTTTAAAAATTCGGTCAAAAAAAGCGGAGGCCTAAATGAATCCAAAGGCAATATAATAAAATAGGTTTCCATTTTTTGAATAATTAAAAATACAGGTCACAACAGTTGAATCCTAATTTTGTTAAGCTTTTAACAAAGTCCAAAGTGAAATATATTATTAGTTTTGAATTTGAATAAAAAAGACTTAATAAATAAAATTTATATGTGACGTATCCTTTTTCGTTGAATCCTAATTTTGTGGGCTTTAAGCCATGAAAAAGGAATAATTAATATAGGTCAGATTTAAAATTGTATTTATTTAGTCCTTTTTTTAAAATTCTAAATTAATACTATCAAATCTGTTGATGTAAATCATAGACGAATAAATAAATAAATAATACTATATGTATTTTACTTTGGACTTTGTTAAAAGCTTAACAAGAGGGCACACTACACAAAATGACTGTCATAGTTTTTTTTTCTGGAAGAAGAACATTGTTCCGGTCGCACTTAAAACCTTTAGAAGCAAAAAAAAAAAAAAACAACTCGTACAAAATTGAAAACTTTTCTTTATGGCTTTTGCTTCACTCGAACAGCCCAAGGCAAATTATACTTTATTACATAAGATCCAAAAAGAATATAAAAGCACTAAACAACCAAAAACAACTTACACAACAATTTATTTCAAAGAAATTCATTTCATAACCGCAAAAATAACTCGGTTAAAATCTATTTACTTTTATAAACTTGAAAATTCTCGTAATTTATATTTCAATTATGTTTATATACACAATAATTTACCCACGGCTCTGTTTATATCCTTTAAAATATGGAAACTTAAGAAAACACTTTGAACACCTCAAACCCCGAAACGCAACACAATTTAACTTCAACATTCTTCTCCTGCAAGGCAGCAAGACAAGACAAAACAAAAATTATGTAGTGTCAACAAGTATAAAAGTAGGAAAATTTATCTTTTGTTGACAAAAATCCTTCTGAGGAAACTTATTTGAAAGAAGGAGATGAAGTTAGAAAAGATACCAATTAAATATAGAAAAAAAAAACATAAGGATGGAGACAAATTTCTTTAATAACACAAACAGCGTGTATATATAGAGATTGTATGTACCTATGTTTGTGTATAGTTTGTGTAGTGGGTAATTAAAATCTCATACTATAACCAATCTATCTCAATTTCCTTGTGAATTGATTGCAAAAGGAAGGAAATAATAAAAGAGAAACTATATTTTATAAGGTGAACGTATTTTCTGTGGTGACCATATTATATTCCTAAGTGTTTTTTGTTTTTTATGATTGTGGATATAAAATTTTCTTTCAATAACACGCACCAGAAATAGTTGACAGTAGTTTTATTTATTTAGTCCTTTTAGTCTTTAGGACCTTTAGTCACTAGGACCTGGTCTACACGAGTTGTTGCGCCACCAAATTTATTTATTTATGTTTGTGGATACAAAATTGAATTTTCTTTTTAACATTGTTATGTCATTAAAATAGTTACATATTATTAAAATATAAAATTTGCCTAAAAATTTAAATAAAATTAAATTTGAAGTAATATACCTTAAGCTTTTGGGTAAATTTTGACGATCTACATTTTATAAGTACCTGCTTGGCATTCAAAAACCTTTCACTATGTACTCTTTTGCTTTTTGAAATAAATTGTTTATTCTAATATTTTAAATTTTCTATATGGCCATGAGAATAAAATGGCGCCCAAAAAAGATCAAAATCTTAAATTTCTCAAAATAAAGATATATTTTTGTGATGAAATTTTAGAAAACTGAATGGGCTTTTTTTTTAGAGAACCATAAGATCACAATGGGCCAACAATTGGTCTAAGTGTGTTCGGTTCTTTGCCGACAGCCACTTCTGCCTAACCATAAAATGGCGCCTAAATTATTCAGTCAGACTAAATTTTTCCAAAGCAATCACTTCGGGAAATGAGATTTTAGAAAGCTAAATTGTTTTGTTCTATTTTACTATCATAAAATGGTGGCACTCACACAGTCATTCAGACAAAGAATATGAGAAAAAAAAAAATTATCAAATATCCTAAAAATAAAATTACAAAATGGCGCCCAACGAAGACAAAAATAAGCTTGGACTTAAATGTTCTACATCATAGCAATTGGACATCATAAACGATGATATTTCAAAAATTTTATTTTATGTATTTTACGTCAACAAAAATGGCGCTCAATGTGGTAAAAAAAATTTCAACGATCAAATATCTTTAAGATACAATTTTAAAATGGCGCCCAACGAAGATAAAAATAAGCTTGGACTTAAATGTTTTAAATCATAGCAGTTGGACATCATAAACGATGAAATTTCAAAAATTTTATTTTACGTCAACAAAAATGGCGCCCAATGTGGTAAAAAAAAATTCAACGATCAAATATCTTTAAGATAAAATTTTAAAATGGCGCCCAACGAAGATAAAAATAAGCTTGGATTTAAATGTTCTAAATCATAGCAATTGAACATCATAAACGATGATATTTCAAAAAGTTTATTTTATTTTACGTCAAAAAAAAAAAAAAATGGCGCCCAATGTAGTACAAAATTTTTCCACAAATCTATTTCCTCGAATAAATACAAAATGGAAATATAAAGATACATAGAAACTGTAACTGTTTCTTTTCTGACGCTTGTTATAGATTCCTAGAATAATGGAAGCTGCCAGTTTGAAACAATTTAAGCTTGTACATCAAATTTTCTTTGCAAGCCGTGTTGTAATTTAAAATCGATGTCTCTGAAAATTTGACACAATTCTGTTCAGAGATTAAATTCTGTCAAAATGCATTTAGATACCCTTGGAATCTAAATAATTTCCTTCTGAAATTGGTAAGGATTATGGAGTAATTTTTAATTGGGTTAGACTCTAACAAGAGTCAGCTTTTTAGCACGAGATCATTTGAAAATGATGCAATAAATTTGTCACTGACAAATTTAAATGAAACAGAGAATAATAAAAGCCTTTCAATATTATAGTGCGAAAAGAATTTATTTGATGAATGGTCACACTAATTCATTTCCGATATAGCAATCCATATTTATCTTGGTCGTAACTAATTTACGACACAAAGTATAAATAACAGGATTGCGAGAATACAAATATATCCCAATTAAAGGATGAAGGGAAAAAAAACAAAGCAGAAATATAGAGTTGCGTGTGGGATTTGCTATACAAAGTCCAAAGATTTAATCCCGGTTTTATTTAAACAACAGAAAAAAAAAAACATAAATTACAAAAACTCTTTAAATTGCCTTTATATAGAGAGTCATTTCACTAAGGAATCTGAATTTTTGGAGATGGGTATTTCTAAGTAAAATAGAACCCAAAGGTTTTTCCTTAAACATTAAACACAACCCAGCAGTGCAGTGGGTCGATTGTGTAAATTGAGTCAAGTAAAATTGAATGAATTTGTGGAATGAGTTTCTCAAGGGAACAAACGAAAAATGATGAATAAAATACAATGAATTTAGAGATACATAGATGGGTGATTGCTGCTGGCTGCTAGCTGGTTGTCTATTAGGTTGAGTTAACAGAATTTATATAGATAGAAAGGCGAATTGACCGTGTTGCGGCAAGAAGCAAATTTAATCCGATAATTAAATTTGCTGATCACATTACATACTAACCCCCTTCAGCTATATTGAAATTGATATAAAATACACAAAGAGTAGATATGGATACATAGATAGGTAGGTATTACAAGGGATATTCGATGTGTATACAAGAGTTAATATGTATGTACCTACATATAATATATCTTTAACACGACATCGTCCTGACACACAGAAGAGAGATATCAGAAAAGTCCTTTCGACACATTTTTTTTTTGTCTTTTGTTTCGTCCCTCTCTTCCACGTCATCCTCTCATTCATATAACACAAACATTGATGACATATTTTTTCCCATGTACAAACTCGTATCCTTTCCGAAGTCCATCAATGTCCACCATATTTAACCCAATCTCCTGCACAGCATATCCATCCCATCTCTACCATCGTCATGGTTAAAATTCAATTTCAATTAATTTCTCTTCATTAAACAAACCTTGTGTGCCAATAAATGAAGACAAATAGAGGATAGGATATGTGTGTGATTTTTCTATTGTATTTGCAAAGTATCGTTAAAAATCTATTTTAAGGATTTTTTATTTATCCGTTTGCTTTAAAAAAAAAAATCTGAGGGTTATAAATTTATGTTTTGGGGAGGTTAGGGGCAAAGGGAGAATTAAAATAATTTAAAACTTACCGTTTTAACAACTTGATTTAAAATTGCTGCTTTATCTGGTTTTGTTGAGGTCATGTCACTACGTTTATTAAGCTGTAAGAACTCCCCCAATTGTTCAATATAATTATTTTCCATTTCCCGTCGGCGTTTTTCATTGTTGCATTTGTTTATTTGCGATTGGGGCTAAAATAAAAAAAAGTATAAATTTAGAAATAGCAACATTGCAATAAAAACAAAAAAAAAAAACAAAATTCTTTGATGGAAAAGTATCAAGGAAGTGTACGGACCAATGCCATTTTTTTTTTTTTTTACTTTTTATCATCGACACTTGAAAACAATATTTTACCACTGACATTACATTAAGCTATGTATTTTAAAGTTTGACAGAAAATTATGTTGATTGCATAACTATTTTTGATAAAAATTGGCAGAGATATTTTTTTTTAAATTGTTTTGCAGTTTTCGTGTAAGAATTTGGCATTATATGACAAGTTTTCAATTCGCGAAAAAAATGCATTCAAGATTTTGATAAGCCGTTTACAGGCTCTGTAATTTTGTTCGTTGAGTCGTTCTTGAAAAAAAAAATAAAAAAAAAAAAAAAACAAAAATCGTTGTAAGGCGGCTATTCTACTCTAGCAAAGCTTAACCCAAAATTCGAATATCCTTTAGAGAATGAATAAAATATAAAAATACCTGGTTAAAATTGTGAACAATATTTGCTTTCCATTTTATAAATAAAGAACGGTTATTATTAAGATCACAACTCATCAAACCCCTTCTAAACCAAAGTGCATGAGTAAATTTGGAGGCTATTAAAAAAAGTTAGTGAGAAAACAGAAATGTTTTTCACGGGTTACTGCCTCTTGCGAGGAATTGACAAATCCTCCAAGAGTATCTCTTGTCATGAAAAAGTGCTTCGGCAGAAAATGTAGGTCCCATCTATTCCTGCCAATAACACGCACGCAGGATTGGTTGAGAGTTGTAAGTCACTAGGGCCTTGTTCTATACGAGCTGTCGCGCCGTCCAATTTATTTATTTATTATTAAAAAAGTTCAATATAAAATAAAAAATTCTTTGAGATTTAGATTTATAGATCACGGAATCTGAAACAACAAAAAAAATTCTAGGCAACAGATTGCCAGGTGAGCGCCCAGTCATGTCACAAAAAAATGTTGCTGGAAAGTTGCTGATGCTTTGAATTGTTTGCAATAAAATGTGACGTTGACAACAAATTAGTATGGTGATTGCTCTGTTTGATATTTACAATGCATTCAATTTTTTTTTTATTCTAAACAATCCGAAATCGAATTTAAATAATGTGATGTCTCATTTTGTTTGTAGCTTTGTTTTCTCTAAAATCTACATAAATATTTTCCCCTTTTAATTTTTAAAGATATACATATATTTATTACCTACTCCAAACTCAAATCTCTTATCTTTATTACATTTAAGAAGTGTGTTGCAACAAATATGCCATAAATACGACCACCCACTTTTAAAACGAAGATCTTTACAGTTCATATACAATAATTTAAAACTTCCTATTATATCTATACCACAAGGAGACAGCACGATTATAAATAAATAAAAAATTTTACGTTGTAAATTTTATTTTATTGCTTTAATTTCTTGTTTAAAGTTTAGATTTAAGTTTAAAAGATATAATACAACAACAACAAAAATTACACTCTGAGTCACATGATTGAATTTTCAATTCGTTTCTCCTTTTTTTTCACTCTTTTCGCGAAAAGATATTGTACAAATTTTTCATCTGCAAGCAGTATTGACGTAACAAAAATTGACGTAAAAAAAACTTAGTGAAGTCATCTTTGGAAATGAATAATTAAAGCCGTGTTTTGGTGAAAGTGTATAGCGAGAAAGCAAAATTTTTACACGCAAACAATAAAAGATCAATTTTTTTTGGTTTAAAAAAAAAAATAACAAGGTGTTTATAATTATAATCACTTTTATGTTATTCTTTACGTTTAAAATATTTTGCTGAGCTGGCTATACACTTTCACCAAAACTCGGCTTCTATTAGTTTCAAAAAAAATACTTCTTTTCACAAAAGTCGATATTAAATTAAATTAAAAAAAAATAAACCTTATTTCACAAAATAAAAGCTTAAGCCTTGTACGCATTTCGATTGAAAATCTAATATTTATACAAAATCGTTAGCATAAAATTCTTAAATTTTACATTCCACAGCTTCTTTTTTTTGAGAGCAAAGATAATTGACTATTAAACATATTTTTCTTTTCTGTAACCACTTTTTTCATTCTTATTTATAAACACAAACATTTTAAATACTGCAATTAAAATGATTGTGGAATGCGTTCATTTTATGTATTACAAGAGGTTAGTACTGGGCTCTAAATTTAAGCATGATGCCTGATTCACAATTCCGACGAGACAACGAGACTTTGACGTGACGAGTTCCTTTCACAATTTTCCTCTCTTATGACGAACTTAAAATAACTCAAACTTAAAAAACTATTCAAACTTTCGAGTTCAATAATTATTTTTGAAGTTCTTGAGAGAATCTAATTGTTAAAATTTATTTTTTTCGCAATTTATAAGCTTTTTGGAACATTCGTTTTCCTCCGACGGATAGTAGAATGCGGAAATTGACGTAAACGTTTAGCAGAACTGGGTTGAACAAAGCATTTCTCACGTCGTCGTCACGTCGCGTCAAAAGTTCGAAAAATTGAAAAAAAAAAAAAAAAACGGCGTTATAACAAGAATTGCTTCATTATGTATTATTTCATTGTTTTAAGTTCGTAATAAGAGAGGAAAACTAAAGAGATCTCGTCACGTCAACGTCTAGCTATCTCTTCGCATTGTGAATCATGCCTGAAATTTTAAACTTTTACTTTCAAAAAAAAAAAAAAAAAATAAATTGTTTCTTTAATTTTCGTTTAAAAAAATAATAATTGAAAAGTGAATGTGGAACGTATTTTACACAAAAGTTGAAGTTTCACTTGAACGAATCCACCTAGAGAGAAATAAATCGATTTTTTTCCACTGGAAAATGAAATTCAACAAAAAATTAAATCAGTTTAACATTCCATGAAAGAATCAGTGATATTTTGATGATTTTATATTTTATAAGCCTAGTCAATGATTGATTTGATGTAAAGTAAGAATTTTCAGTGAAATATCGAAAACTATACATTTAATAGTTTTAAATAAAATTCTTAATTTAATAAAGTAATTGACAAATTTTGATTTTTTAACACCGACAACAGAACTTTGCTCGTTCTTATTCCAAGATGACAGTAGTATAGAAAATTCGTTTAAAAAATATTGTGAAATACATATGTCACTTAGCCCGGGAAAATTATACTAAAAACCACAAAATTACAAAAAAAAATCCAAAATAGGTACATAACTGAAATTTTGTATGGGATCTTTATTTGTATGTCTTAACTCTTAACACAAAAAATTACTGAAACATACTTTAAATTTGTAGCACTTAGGGTATTTTGTTTTAAGCAGGAGAGGTAATGGGATGAAAATATATGATTTTTTTGTTTTAAATAAATATCTTGAAAACTATAAGTTTTATTGGAAAAATGTCAAGGCAAAAATTGTAGCTTATAAAATTTCACACAAAAAAGATTTTAATACTTTTTTTCCATAAAAGTAATAGATTTTGAGAAAAATGTACAAAAACAATTCAATATAAATAATTTACTTTTTTCAACATTAAAATCTGTTGCTTTTACAAAAAAAAAGTGTAAGAATCTTTTTTGTCTAGAATTTTATAAGCTTAAATTGTAGCTTATAAAATTACACACAAAAAATATTTTAATACTTTTTTCCATAAAAGTAATAGATTTTGAGAAAAATTTACAAAAACAATTCAATTTCAATTGATGGTTTTAATGTACTTTTTTTTAACATAAACGAGCTGTTTGCTTAGGTTTTTCTCAAAATTTGTTGGTTTTACGAAAAAAATGTCAATATCTTTTTTGTTTAGAAATTCATAACCTAGTATTTTCACCTTGGATTTTTTTCCAAAAAACTTATATTTATTGAGGAATTTCCAAAAAAAAAAAAAACTAAGTTCAGCTCCGAATGTCCTGTTGTAGCAAATTTAGTGTACTTTTTAGGAAATTAACGTGAACTACTAGACAGAATTAATTAACGTGAATTACTAGACAGAATCATATGAACTTTTTCTCACCAAAATAAATTTGATGTACCTACAGAAATTAAGTTTGAAACTTTCCTAACAAATAAATACAAGTATTTATTTTTTTTAATTTTGGTTTCTGCCAGCCATTATCGAATTAAGGTAAATATGTAGTATTTATACAGAAACACATCATCTTGAAATTCACACTCAACATTTTTTATTTTGAACAAAGTAAGGAATTTCGCAGTTGTCAAATATTTTTTACTTTGATTTTACAAGTAAAAAAAAAAATCAAGTGAAAAAGTTTGTGGAACGTATTAAATTAAAGCAAGAGAGAATTTTCCCTAAATTTTCTACTTTTTTTTCTATACTATGATTGCATTTTCAACAGACATTAACTGTCGCATTTTATAGATTTTTGACTATTTAGACAGTGTCTAACAGTTTCTTCAGTGTTAAAAACAGTTGGAAATAAGCTTTTTTTAATTGAGTAAAATAACACATTAGTCCAGACTTAGACAACTCATTCTGTTGTCGAAATAACTCTCAGACAACAATTTAACAGGTTTATCTATAACTTGGACGGCTGTTCAAAGTTAGACATTTTTTATAAATTACTAAATTACCTTAAAAGTCTCGTGATGAAAAAAAATATTGTTAATAAAAGTTATTGACAAAAATCGACTTAATTGAAATGACATGGAGTGTAAAATAAGGCAAATTGAAATAAAATGACCGTGTTTGTTTGTATTGTTGTTATTTTTTCTTTTCAATTTATCTACTTCACCCCTTCTTATCATTTCATTTAAAATCTCTCATTAAAAAAAAAAAAAAAAACTTAAAAGGGTTTCCTCACAAGTTGGTCATTAAAAACACACAAAAATCTCAAACTCTTAAAAAAAAAAAAGTTTAACTGTCTTCGCGGTGAATTTTTATTACGCCTTGCAGTGATGCTAGTCTCTTCAGTGGGATTCTTCAATCAAGATTAGAAACCCCACGAAGCGGAGAAGTTTTAAAATCTTTTTCATACAAAATTAGTAATTGTTTTATAAAAAAAAAAAAAAAAAAAAAAAAACGAATAACAATGTTAAACCTTTTGAGAATCAACCAAACATAAAATTAAAAGAAAAAAAAGATGGTGTGTAATTTTTATTGTTTTTATTGCGAAAGACACGCTTAGATTTTATTTTTTACGATTTGGTAGTTTTTTTTTTTTTTTTAAATTGAGGATTTGTTGCTAAATTGAAATCATTAATTGCCTACCAATTAGTGTTCGTTCTAAGAGGATGTGAGTATTTTATGTCTTATGTCTTTATTTTTAAAGATTTTTTTAATTTTTTTTATTTAAAAAAATTAAATAAAAATGTAATCTTAAAAAAAAAAAAAAAAAACTCACCTTCGAATCGGTCTTTCTTCGAATTTTGCGATTTGATGTCGCTGTATTAGCTGAGATCGGTGATGCAACAGCATTCATAATTTTCGTTTGTGGTGAATGTTGGTGATAAGTAGCAGCAGCCAGTGCGGCTGTGGCGGCAGCTTTTTGTTGCAATATTAATGGATTGTTTAGATTTAAATTTTTATTATTATTATTTGAATTGTTATTATTATTATTATTATTTATTAATATATTGTTACTTGATGTTGTGTTGTTATTATTATTATTTGTTGTTGGTAATGTTACGTTTGGTGTATGATAATTTGGACCGCCTAATGATACAGCAGCAGCTACACCTGTTGATACAGCAACGGCTGCTGTTGCAGCTGCCGGCGATGATAATGGCAGTGAGCAAACACCTGTTGTTTGTGTTGTATGTGGTACCCAAGGATCTGGTAGGTCACATGGGCCAAGCCTAGAATAAAAATTAAAAAAAAAACATGAGTAAGGACGTTCAGTTCATTAACCAATTTATGTTTTATTTTTTTATTAAATATGTATTTAAAAATCCTCACAAACTGTCATTTAAATAAGAAAAATCATCAAAATATAATCGAGGGCCAAAATCTTGACACATTTGTTCGAAAACTTAACTGCCATTTCTTTAAGATTTTTATATAAATCTTTAGAGTTAAATAAACATTTAAAAACGGAATAAGACTACATGTACCTTAATTTCTTTCAAATTTATTCTTAGACTATTTACCTTATATAATCAATATATGTAAATCCATTTATTAAAAAAAAAAACATCTTTCTGTCAATTTCTCTTTCTTGAATATTTTTTCTCATTTTAAAATGCCTCCCTAGTCAAATAATTAAATCATATAAAACAAAAAATAACAAAAAACAAACCTTCAATTTTAAGATATCTTAGATAGGTTTAGGTATATTTAAATTTTAATTAGATTTTAATTCTTTAATTAAAGTCATCCTTTCAATTTTATCATCAAAAGAAACAACACTGCTGGAAATAAAATTAAAAAAAAAAAAAAATATATATATTTTATATGCATGCATAGGTAGGTGCTTGCCTTTGTATGCAAATGAAATATAATTAAAATTTATTTTATCATAACCATCACTTTTATACTCTCGGTTTTCTTGTATTTAAAAAAAAATCGTGTTAAACAACCATAGATCATTTAAATAGTCTGGTGGTTAGAGTTGCCTCTTGATTTTTGAGGTGTCTATAAGTAGATTAGATAGGCGATAGTTGGGAGAAAGAAAACTGTTAATTTATGCAAAATATACCTGTTTAAAATAATAACATAATTTACTTTGGAAAGATGTAAGAAAACTGCGTTTTAAGATTTTTCCAAGAAAATCGCCTTTAGGGTTTTTGACGATTTTTGAAAAAAATCGAAAAATTGAATTATTTATGTACTACTTTTTAATGGCTTGCAAATTTTTTCTTTAATTTTTTTAATAAAATTTTAACACATTTAAAAATTTTTAAAATATATTTTTTTTTTCAATAAAAAATAAAATCATTTTCTTACCACCTATACTTCTGACCTTTAAAAAAATTTAAAAAATTGTTAAAATGAAGAAACATTAAATTTGCTAACCACAAGTTCATGCGATCTAGTATAGAACATGTTTTTAATAAACGTGAAGTTTGCACCAAAACATCGCATTCTTGCGCTAATTGGGTCACTGAGCTAGGTTGGATTGCTCGTGGCCGTCTTCCTACCTACCTAGCACCTCCATTTTCTATTTTAAACAAAAGTTGTAGAGAAATTTGCTGCGTGCGGTGGCGGAGTGTACCGTAAAGCAGATAGTCCATGCAGCTGTGGTCGCACGAGAGTTTATAACAAAAGAAGGCAAAACAAAATTGAAATCGGTTTTTATGAATGAACGAATTTAAAATAATGGTGATATTTTGGATGTTTTTTTTTGGATGCCAATCTGATTGATCCTCTTGTGCAGTGTGGGTTAAATTATTAGCCAGAGGCAGCACGGCTTACAATACAGATCTATGAGGTATAAATTTAAAAATTCATACATACATATTTGCAAACTTTATAGATTTTTTTAGTAGTCAGTGGCGTAATGGTTAGTGCGTTGGACTGTTAGAAAGAAGGCCTTGGGTCTTGCCACCTAAAACCAAATTTTTTTTTCACGGGTTACTGCCTCTTGCGAGGAATTGACAAATCCTTCAAGAGTATCTCTTGTCATGAAAAATTGCTTTTCACCCTAGCCGTTCGGATTCGGCGGAGAATTGTAGGTACCCTCTATTCCTGCCAATAACACGCACACAGGAATGGTTAAGAGTTGTAAGTCACTAGGCCCTGGTTCTACACGAGCTGTCGCAACGACCAATTTATTTTGTTTTATAGATTTTTTTAAGTAAATTTTCTTAAAAAAACAAGACTGCTGCCAAAGAGTCCTGAAGACTTAAAAAAAAATTGTTTATTTACAACTTTTACGATGGATGGTAAATTTTGCGAGACTTGAAATAAATAACGCCATTTTCGAATTAAAAAAAATATAACAAATGGCAGCACAACTTAAAATCCAAAATGGATGTCTTAACTTCGCGTCTTGCAGAATTTATTTTCGGTTGTAAATTTTGCAAATAGCCAATTTTTTCACAGCTATTCGGCAGAAATTGAGCATATTATTTTTTTTTAATAGAAAATGGCTGTACTACAATAAAATGCCACATTTTGGTTTTTAGGAAAACCGAAAATAAAAAAAATGGATTCATCAACAAAATTTCACAAGTTAAACAGATGGTATCAACGCGTTGAATTTTTACGTCAAAAAATCATTTTCTTTGTTAAATAATTTATAGTGAAATAAAAAAAAAAAATAAAATTAAAAATAAGTGTGAGTGCCGGGACTCACGGTTAAGATGTGTAAACATCAAATTAAATTTTCAAGTGCTGGTTTTACATCACAGAACGTGATGAGTTCGACCTGTCAACAAAATTTCAACCCAAACTCAACTAGATCTTTCGATTTAGTTTGAAGTATGAACAAACGTACCCAATATTGAATGTATCTAATTTACATCAGCGTATAGTAACGCTTAAGATCACAACGTAAGTGACACAGAAATTTCCACGATTTTAGTTTACCCTACCGCCAGCATAGATGTTTACACATCAAAAATGAATAAATACAAAGAAATACCATATTATCAATTGGCAATTTTTTAACGATATTTTAGTGAAAAATTCAGCTAATTGAAGAGGACTTGACTGTATATTGATGATTTTATTTTTAACGGTAAGATTTCAACGCATTAGGCATTTATCTACGTGGACCCATAATCCTAGCTTTATGTTTCTTTTACCAACTCAAAAATCTAACAAAATCCAGCATAATTTTCAAAATACAGTGCACTCTATCATAACAGGACACATGACGGACGGTGTACCAAAAAGTTTGTCAAAAAAAAAAAATCAAGAATATTTGATAAAAGACAAGCTAAGCGTCTCCATATTCTCGAATTTTTTTTTTGTTGCGATTTTGTATTCGAAAAACACTTTTTAACAGAATAGAACTTGCAAGACACAACAATATTTCACCTACATATCTATGAATTTTTGTTCCAAAATTCTGTTGGAAAAAAAAAAAACACAAAATTAAAACGACATAACCTTGAAAATATTGCCCGCGCCGAAAAAAGTCCCTAACAACTTTTCCGTCAGAATCAATAATCTCGGACATATGTATGTATGTAGATATACATTATGTACTTAATGTAGATAAATTCACAAAGTGCTTTGGATGCAAAAATCAACAAATTTCCATTTTCAGTCCTCCAGTGTATTTAAACAGGATAAATTAAGCACAATACGGGTTGCTTACGCTGAGGCTACACCAAAAAAAAATTCAATTTACTAACTCGCAAAAAGAAAAAGGAACATTTACTTATCTACTGACAAAATATGTGCTTAATTATTTTGAATGAGGGATATGAAGGCTAAGACAACTTTAATCTGTTAAAAAAAAAAAAAAAATGTCAGTAGGTATACCTACCTACCTCCTACAAGGGTTATAGGGGATTTTTTTTCGATTTCATGAGAAATGACTTAGGCTTCGGCCACGCAATGAGCGACGCGACTGAGCGACGAGTCGCTGAGTGATGCAAAAAAATTTAAACACAAATTGTATGGAGGTGGCCACATAAACCCTGAGCGACTTGAGATTTTTTTAAGCGACAGAGCGACGTGCCGCTCTGCAATTAAAAATATTTTAATTTTTCAGTCGATCGCTGAGCGACGAATTAATAGCATAGATAAAATAACCGCAGAAAGTTTGATTTCAACTGTCCAAAGCCGTTCAGTGCTAATCGCAACTAATCGCTCAGCGATGACGTTCATTAAATGGCCACTCATCGCTCAGATTCGTCGCTCAGCGACTCTTCGCTCATTGCGTGGCCGAAGCCTTAAAGGTTTTTTTTTATATATTTTTGAGAAGTCATTCTGGGTAAAAAATTCAAATTTTTGGTTTGAACTGAAAATTAAATTTAATTAATTTATCTAATTGCAACTCATACGCCATGAACTATTAGAAGGTGTGGCAGCGAAAACCCAAACATATTGCATGCAATCAAATCACGCTTACACCCTTTATTAAAAAACCCCCCTATATAACGTTAAATATTTTCATAGAGAAAATTTTCCTTTTCCATATTTTTCATTTGAATTTATTCATTTATATTATTTTTGTTTTAATTTCGCGTTTTTTCATAAATTTTCTTTTTTTTTTCTTGTTGAACATCACAAACACCAAAAAAAAAAAATCCATTATGCTTCTGTCACCCTGCATGAAAAAAATAATTGAAAAAAAAATCGTTTTTTTTTTTTTTCACACAACCACAACTTTCAAAGAGCCCAACTTAACGGTGATATAAGCAAATGCATAAACAAAACAAAACTAAATGATACAAAAAAAATTATTAAAAGAAATAAATTGTCCTCTAGAAGAAATAAAAATAACAGAGAAAACGGGATATATGGGATGCAAAAGGTGGGAGTTTGTAAAGAGTACCTACCCTAAAACAAGGGAGTTCCAGCTTTGTCCCTGTACTGTGATGAATTCATCAAGAAAAGTAAAAGAAGACTTTTGTTGCAAAAAGGCTTGAAGCTTTAGCTTTTACTTTTTTGTAAGTTTTTTTTTTTTTGCACGTGCTGAAAGAATCTAGCAGTGATTTTGTTGCAACACTCCCAGCATTAACTATGAGTCAAACTCTTTACCAAAAAAAAAAAATTCACAAAAAAAAAAAGAATGATTCTTTTCAGTATAATGACTTAAGGTGGTATGCATTGTGCTTTGGGAAATTGTTTCGTTGAAATTTTCAATGTTTTCCTCTTCTATTTTTTTTTTATTAAAAAAATACTCCCGTGATGGAATATGAAATTACTTTGTGATAATAAAAAAAAACAACAACAACAGCGAACTAGGAGCTGGGTGACATTATTTAAGGATCCTAGAAAGAAAGAATATTTCGTCAAGAATAAGAAAGTGGAGAGAGAGAAAGAAGAAGGACCCAGGATGGTACAACAATGAAGCTTCTTGTCTTTCAATTGACATTGGCTTTTATTTTGTTTGCACTTTTAAAATTTCTTTTTTTTTTTGTTTTTGTTTTTCTTCATTTTTCACTTTCAACAGTTGGGTGTTTTTATTATTTTTTTTGTGTTGCTTCATATTTACACCATTTTTCGTATATGTGAGTTGAGTATGGAAGAAGAAGAGTACCTACTTCTCAAGAAGAACAAACCCACTTAAAGAATTGAGCACGAACAAAAAAATAAGTGTGTGAGTGGTATGACATCCAGGAGTGAAATGGAATTTAAATATTTGGCAAGTGGCAGTGAATTTTTATTTTCTTTTTCAGTTGTATAGGTAACTTTAAGAGTTGTTACTACCTACCTATGTGCTGTTGGTTGTGATATAAAGTATGAGTCAAATGGGAACATTGTTGTTTCTAAGGCAATGACAGTAAGGGCTCTTGGAGTTTTTTTTTTATTATTTTTTTTTTTAAGGACGATGATGATGAGAAGCAATTAATACATTTTTGTTATTTTTTCAATTTTAGATTTACTTACTATATATCACAATCTTAATTTTTGATGAGAAGAAAGTTGAAGTAAAATTTTAAATAAAATATAAAAATTAATAATCTTTCTAATTGGGATTTTATTTTTAAAGAAAAAAAATTTAAGTAAGTTAATTCGTCGAAACAGGAGATATAAATTCGAGATTTTTGGAAAAAAAATATTATTTGTTCTCACAGTAATTTTATCACTTCAGGAACATTTTTCTTATGAAAATCTCGAGCCGATAAATAGCTGTCAAAATGTGTTCTAAAATTCATACTAAAAATAAATCCTATCGAACTCGACTTAATACACGATTTTAATAGATAGATTGACAACAAATTAAATTTAGAGATCAGTTTTTTTGCACGGTTAACTAACTTTGATTTAATTTAGAGCTAAGTCAGGCACTTAAATTGTCCTTAAATGAATCAACCATTAGAAACTTTTAAGCTAAATTTCAGGCATACAATCTCAAGTATAGAGATTATTTCTTTAAATCCACTTCATGAATGTCAAAATACTTTATCAATAGCTCTATTTTTGCTTTCCATTTAATTTTTAAAATTGTATTTCAATTAATCAACTCTTTGTACACAACATGAAAAATTACATGAATTACATCGGTAATTCCTGCATAAGTTGCTCGTATAAGTGTCATCCTATATCTATTCACTAATTCCGTTTTGTCTTATGAATAAAATCTCATTACATAACACTTTTCTTTCTACATAGGTGAAAACGCGTTACCAACGATTATGATGACGATGAAGACGAAGAGTCAACGACAAAGACGCGATGTAAAATGTAATGGGACGCATATCGAAAATCAATTGATTGCCATCGTTTGTGTACTTTTCAATTTCCTGCTGCATTAACCTAACTCTTCCGACAGCCAACAGTGGGACAAAAACCGGCATGCATTGGAATTAAATCGAATTCTATATTCTCATTAAGAAATCATAAGTGAAAAAAAAGATTCAGGAAAAAAAATTATTTCCTCAGAGATTGTCAGGTTTTGTATTTTTGAGCTAAAATCAAATTTTGAGCAAAAATTAAATTTTTAGCTAAAATGTCAAATATTGAAATAAAATAAAATTTTAAACTAAAATCAAATTTTTAGTTAAATTTCAATTTTGAGTTAAAATCAAATTTTGAGTTAAAATAAAATTTGGAGGTAAAATAAAATTTGAAGCTAAAATAAAATTTGAAACTAAAATAACATTTGAAGCTAAAATAAAATTTGGCTAAAATAAAATTTGAACCTAAAATATAATTTGCAGCTAAAATAAAATTTGCAGATAAAATAAAATTTGCAGCTAAAATAGAATTTGGAGCTAAAATAAAATTTGGAGCTAAAATAAAATTTGGAGCTAAAATAAAATTTGGAGCTAAAATAAAATTTGGAGCTAAAATAAAATTTTGGGCTTAAATTAAATTTTCAGCTAAATTCAAATTTTAAGCTAAAATGAAATTTTGAGCTAAAATGAAATTTTGAGCTAAAATGAAATTTTGAGCTAAAATGAAATTTTGAGCTAAAATGAAATTTTGAGCTAAAATGAAATTTTGAGCTAAAATGAAATTTTGAGCTAAAATGAAATTTTGAGCTAAAATGAAATTTTGAGCTAAAATGAAATTTTGAGCTAAAATGAAATTTTTAGCTAAAATGAAATTTTGAATAAAATGAAATTTTGAGCTAAAATGAAATTTTGAGCTAAAATGAAATTTTGAGCTAAAATGAAATTTTGAGCTAAAATGAAATTTTGAGCAAAAATGAAATTTTGAGCTTAAATGAAATTTTGAGCTAAAATAAAATTTTGAGCTAAAATAAAATTTTGAGCTAAAATGAAATTTTGAGCTAAAATGAAATGTCCTCTTTGCACAAAAAAAAAAAAAGAAATAAAATGCTTTTTTTTATAAAATTGTGTTTACATAATTTCTAAAAGAATTTTAAAAATTCTTGAAAGTACGTAGGTAATAGATAACAGTTTTTCGATATAAATAAAAGAGGTAGCTCCCTACAAGTTTAAAAATACAAAATTTACCATTTGTTTAATGTTTTCTTTTCTTTTTTAAAAAATATGATTCACCTGTCCCAATGTAACAACGCACGTTCTCTATTTCCTTCGATTATTTCCTCACTTATTTTTTTTTCTCTTCATCATTTTCATTTTAATTCCCAACGCATTCGCGTGTAACGGTAATTGAAAGCCCTTAAGGGAAACTAAAATAAAAACAAAAAATAAAAGAGAAGAAAAAAACCCTATTACACACTGCATCACTAGACTATTAATGAGCTTTCAAATAAATAAAAAAAAAAAACAGAGAATAGGTTAGGTAGCTACCTACCTAACCTACCTCCTACCTATAAGTACTTACTATTTTTTCGTCATTATATTGTGCAAATCATTTAAAGAAACATTTTGTTGATAGAATTTAAAAAAAAAAATTGATGACAAAATAATTAACTTTCTAATCGACCAGAAAGAAGGGGACGGAAAGGAAAAAAGAACAACAATAATAATTACTGTCGATTTATCGATAAGTTTACAATTGTTATTTTTTTTTGCCATCAGTTTTAAAGTTTTAATAGCAATAATTCACCGTTTAGATGGATGCACATACAGCACATCACTAAAAATACACAAACACACGCAAACACACACTCACATGAAATCAAATATAGATGGCGTCGTCATCGTAATATTAAAGGTGTATAAGTGAAAAAAAGCAAAATGATGCCAGTGGGTCAGAGTCAGAGCTTCACAATTTTGTTGTGTACTTGGGGGGGTATAGGTATATAGCGGCGCACTTGGAAAACGGCTTTTTTTTGCAGCCCAAACTGGGGTAAGGCTAACCAGCAGCTCCAATTTGGTTTTTTTACATGTAGCAAAATGTGCTATCCGTATATACTGTTTTTTGTTTTTTTTTTTTTGTTATTATTATTTTTACACCACCCCACAATTATATACCAATACCAAGACCAAAGCAACAACTTCCCTCTGCTGATGTGACGATGACAACCAGTAACTAACTCACAGAAACCATGTTTTTTTCAGAGGCTACCAGTTACTATTTTCTTTCTTGTTTTGTTTTGTTTTTTTTTTTTTCTTTATCAAAACCACAATAAAAAGCTTGTGACTCTTTACAACAACTATCCAACACAACAAAGTTTAATCGAAAAACGAAGAAACAACAATAAACAAAAAACAGAGATGACAGTAAATAAATCGAAAACCAGACGAAATACAATTTTACAGACAATAAAAAAAAAAAACATGGCCGACAACAACGAGAGGGGTTGTGATATTGTTTTTTTTTTATTTTTTTTATTTATCACCGAAATACATCAACACAAAACAAATGATTAAACTGTTTTTATTTACTCAGTTATCGCAATGTTTTTTTTTTTTTTTCTTTTGGTGTGTAAAATAATTATAAAGTTGTCGATGATGACGAATGGACTTTGAAGCTTTATAGTTAACGAACGAACAGAAATTAGAAGTTCCGCTATTATAGGTAATTTGTGTACAGAAATGTATGTAGCATGCACTTTTTTTTTCTAATTTATAGGCGAACAAAATGGTTACTTCCGGTTTGGTTGCATTATTTGCTGCAATTGGAAGTGAGTTAAATGAGTTTTTATTTATTTTTAATTTGTGAAATTAATTAAATTCAGGGTTAGATTATGAATTCAAGACGAAATTCTATGCCGGATTGCAGATAAATTATGAAAACAAAAAAAAGGTGACGCAAAAAAATCGAAAAATTATTACGTTCTTTAGGAATATAGTGATTCTTGTTGACGTGTGTTTTGTAACTGTTTACATCACAAATGTCAAAGTTGAATTGACATTTGCAACCGGTGAAATTTTTCCGTCAGAAACACTTTTCCGTCGGCGCCACCTTTTATAATTTTTTATGTTAAAAAAAAAAATAAGTTCAAATAAATTGGAAATGATATTTTTCGAAATGTCATTCAAAATACGTAAAAGAAAAAAAAAATTTCTATTCATTGTTTTCAAAGACTTTTCCGTCTTGTCAATCAAGTTAAAGGGTAATTTTGTCAATTTATTTTTGTTTAAACAAAAGTTATATTGATGATTAAGTAAGTTGAATAAGAAGAGTTGATTTACGGTCAACATTTCTGAAAGCGTTATCATTATCACCAAAGAAAAATGTTAAATAAATGTAAGACTTGAGATTTTGACCAAACTTGAAATTACAATAGCCATGTTTTTTTGGGAATCTATACATAGTACAGTAAGAAATTCCCAAAAAAACGCATCGGCAGTAACCTGGTTTTTATATTTTACGTTTGGCACTACCGAATAACAGCTGTCAGAATAATTAAAAAAAAAAATATAAATAAGAAAAAGTTTGCTACAAATGAAAAGGAAAACAAAAAATAACTTGAGCCAAAAATTAATTATAGTTACATAAAATGGACAGTTTTTCAAAAGATATGGTAAGAAAACATAGAAAAAGATATTCTTTCTTAAATAATTCATGAAATAATAATTGTAGATTTTGCGTGAACTGTTAGAGTCCAGTGAAAGTGGAAACGAAGCTGAAACTCTTCGGCCCTCGCCGCATAAAAATCCAATAACGCTTCAGTTCTTTTTTTTGTCCAGTTCGTTCTAACCCTCCTATCCTACTGATTAGAATTGTTTAATCATATAATTTATATTAATTTTCTTTTTGCCTTTTTCCTTTGTCAGGCATTTCGGTTTCAGCAATAAAAATAAATTCTTCAGGAAAAGACAGCGATAGACATATGTTTCAGGAAAGGGGTTTGTTCGTAGATTATGGTCGAAGTAAGTTGTGGTTTATGTAGTAGATGACGTCATCGGCGATCATTTTTGTTAGATCATATAATGACTTTTTAACTGAATTCTATGTAGTTCTTCAATCAGAAGTGCATTTTTATTTAAATCAAGTTTTAAAAAAACCGATAACGAATAAAATCAATTGATTTTTTTGGTTGAATCGAAAATGATAGATTGATTTTTTTGGTCAATGGAAAAACAGCCATGAAAAACACACAACTACTTTATAAACACAGCCACCACAGATGCAAATGATAGTCAATCCCACCAACATCTGAAAACAAAACCACCAAAATTCCATTCGATACTCGAATAAACGTCACAAACCTATCCGCAGTAGGATTCTACTTCTGCTTTTATTGGCAGTAATTCTACTGTGGATGTTGTATTTGTAACTCGTGTAAAATCCTACTGTACTGTGAATAGCTTTTCCAAGAAAACACGACTAATGATATAAAAGGCAAAAAATTTGGGTCTCCCAATTCTGTCGGGCTGTTCGGTTACAGCATAAACGGATGTGTTGATTTTCCTAATGCTTAGTATATGGCGCTTTTTCGCCGTTCCCTCGATACATTTCTTTTTTAATTTTAAGATGTAAAATAACGGTTCCTGCCATATTATACATATTTTTAGTATTTTAGAAAAATCTTGCATTTCTCAAAAATGACTCTACAGATTCTTTTTTTAATTTAATTGATTTTAATATTTAAAGGCAACCTTTTTGTGAAAAAAAAAATCAGAAAACTGGCCATAGAACAATTTTTTGATATTTTTAAAAACGGTTAGACTGATTTAAAAGGTTTTTTTTTTTAATGAAGAATGTATTAAGAAGTTTAAATATTTAGTACCTACCTACACACTTAAATTTTCAAAACATATTTTTTTGGATTTTCTAAGAAAGTTTCTATTTTTTTTTTTTTTGAAAACGACTTGTCAACTTTTGCTTAACTTTTCACGAATCGGTTTCTAACATTGGGTACACAAAATATTCTTATAGCCTTATTTTTAACGGTGCCTTCCATTCAACCGCGTAAAAAAAACTTATTTTTCTCAAAAACCATATCAATTTTTTTCTTGAAAAAATTTACAAAATTTTATTTTACTTTTATAAAAAAATATTAATTTTTTTTTTAATTCAGCTATGTATTTGAAGTGGAAATTTTTATTTTTTCTTAAGAGAATCTTGTTGTCTTAATTTTTTTTAAGCGCAATTTCTACGAAATTCAGGACAAAAACGTGTGGGTCATCTAGTGGCTTCTTTTTCAACCATAGGTTATTTTGACACTGAAAGCTATTTACCACTCGAAAGCTTGACAGAAAGTCAGTATCATATCTCCGCGGAACGAAATGAGTCGCTTTATGCTTGAAAAACGTTGGGAAATATTGAAAACATATTTCTAGAGTGAGTGCTGTGTAGCCCAAACAGTGCGTTTTTTTTAAAAGAGGCGCATTTTCATCTCGACGGCTACGTTAACAAACAAAATTGCTGCATCTGGGGCTCGGAAAACTCGCACGTTATTGTTGAGAAGCCAATGCATCCACAGAGAGTGACAGTTTCTTGGTGCGGATTGTGGAGTGTTGTTCATCATTGGACCATTTTTCTTCGAAAATGAAGCTGGGAACAACGTTTCGGTCAACAGTGGGCGTTACAGAGCCATGTTAACCGACTTTTTTTTTTTTACTAAAATTATAGACATGGATTTGGACGACCTCTGGTTCATGCAGGATGGCGCGCCATGCCATACAGCCCATGCCACAATCGATCTTTAGCGCACTAAATTCCCAAATCGTATTATCAGCCGTCTTGGCTTTTTTTTTTTTGTGGGGAACCGTGAAGGACCGATGTTATGCCAAAAATCCGCAAACGATTCAAGCACTTAAGGCCAGTATCATCCAAGCAATCCGTGAGCTAAAGCCCGAAACAATCAACAAGGTATGTAAAATTGGAGTGACAGATTGAGCTTCTCCGAAGCAAGCCAATTGGCAGCCAATTGAACGAAGTTGTGTTCCATAATTAATGGGAATGTTTGCTTTTACTAATAAAGCCATAATAAATGGAAAAAATTTAATTTTGTTCATTTTTATTACATTTTTAAAAAGAAACTTATATTTGGCCCACCCTATAGTTTCCCTCCAGCGGAATACAATCATTCACGCAAACGTTTAGCAAAATAGGGCTATATATACTATATAGGATTTTAATACCACTTTGGCACTAAAATAATACAAGTTTGTAAGGTGGGACATATGGGAGTTAGTGTGACTCAGTTTAAGAGCACCATGTATACACATATACATTTAAACTATAACCAACATCGTTATCAAAACAAAAATATTAAAAAGCATATTTTTATATGTTTTCACGACTGTAAAAATATTAATTTCAATATTGTTTCAAATGAAAAACTAAAATCATAAAATTGTTTACTTTAGTTTTTAAATAAAAGAAAAAATAAATCAATAAAATACATAAATACATACATATGTATGCTTATCAAAAATGTAAGTTTTTATTATTTTGTTTATATTTTCATTTTATTTTATTGTTGACATAACCTAAATAGTATGAACGTTAAAATTAACATCATAAACACACAATAACCATTTAAAACAAAAGAATTTCTAGTTCAATAGGCTCATACCTACATTACATGTATATACAGTTTGAATTTTGGGTATAGCGATTACTCATCGATTGAATTGTATATCTTTATATATTTGTAAAGTAGGTTTACAATTTACTTAACAGATAAGAACTATTGCTGATGACAAAAAAAAATAGAATCAATGAAGGCAAGTTAAGCTCATCCGTGGTACCTAAGGGGTACCCAACATAAAGGATTAAAAAAGGATCAGTTACAGTTCAAATATATGGTTCATTCTCGAATCAATATTTTAACAATTGTTTAGAAAGACAAAGCATCTGCAAACAAAATAACATTTCGCATCAAAAATGAATTAATTGCTTATCAAATACTTGTACCTTGTTGAACATCGGTTAGTCCGACGAAATCGGTGGGTTAAGATTTTGATCCGAGTATGAAACTAGTTGTAGTAGTCCGTGGCGTAATGGTTAGTGCGTTGGACTGTTACGCCGAAGGTCTTGGGTTCGGTTCCCAGCCTATGCCTCCTAAAAACAGAAATGTTTTTTACGGGCACTGCCTCTTGCGAGGAATTGACAAATCCTCCAAAAGTATTTCTTGTCATGAAAAAGTGCTTCTTACCCTAGCCGTTCGGATTCGGCAACAAATTGTAGGTCCCCTCTATTCCTGCCAATAACATGCACACAGGAATGGTTGGGAGTTGTGTAAGTCATTAGACCTTGGTTGTCACCCCGACCAATTTATTTTTTTTTTTTATGAAACCTGCTTGACCCGTTAAATGTACTGGAACCAAATTCGATATTTACACCTCCTTGTGTAATCAACCGGAATATTTGATACAAACTATACCTTGCTTGCTCGTAAGAACGAAAGACCTCTAAAAGTGACCTTATTTCTGAAAGCTCGTCTCGGTCGTCAAAAAAATAAATAAATAAATTGAGTTGCACGACAGTTCGTCTAGAACTAGGGCCTAATGACTTGCAACTCGTGACAAGTAGAAGTGGAGGGGGCCTACAATTTTCTGTCGAATCCAAACAGCTAAAGTGAGTTGCACTTTTTCATACCTACTCTTGCAGTAACCCATGAAAAAAATTTAATTTCTTTTTTTAAGGTGGGGATAGTTTGGGAATCGAACCCAAGACCTTCGGCGTAACAGTCCTAACGTATAAACCATTACGCTATGGGCTTCCACGTCATCTTAAAAAAGTGCTTTTCCAAAAATTAACTCCGATTCAGTGAAGGCGGGATGGTGACTCAGAAAAAAAATGGACAACTCTCTCTGTTTCCTTTTCTTTAAAACCATTTAAATTAGCTCCAACTTTTGTTTGCCAAGGTTTTCGAAACTTATAATTACTCATATAAGAGGTTTAAGCAATATTCAAAGAATCAATTTACACGCTAAGTTGTCGTTCGTATGTATAGGCGTTACAAATCAAATGACAATGAATATAAAACAAATTAAAATCAAATCTCAACAACTTGATTGAACTAAACAAAAAAAAATGATCGAGAAATTATTGAAGCACCTCTTCCCCTATATTTTCATATTTATATGTATGTACTTTCACTCTGAGTTTCACCATTTAAATTGCAATAATTATCTCAAACACACAAGGCTGATGAATGAAAATCTGAAGCAAGTCATGAAAAATGAAAGCAGAAAAATATTGCAAAAAAAAAAACAATCTCATTATTCAAATTGAAGCCCCATGGCAACACTTAAAATTAAATCTAATAAATCTTTTATAGTTGCAATGGCAACAATATAAACAAAATAAATTTGACCTGCATTGTGTAGTGCTCCTGCTGTCTGCTTGCAAACAAAAAAAAGAAAAAAAATCACATTAAAACGAAAAAAAAAAGTTTGCAAAAAAAAAAAATGCAAGTCTGTGGGTTTTTCATAAAAAAAATAATAAAATTAAATTCACGTGCTACCCAAGTCGCCTTCATCTACGTCATCATTGACAGCAACAAGCACGAGTATAGTAGATTTGTTGTGTGGTCGTGTATTATTATTTTTATTGTTGTTGTTGTTATTGCATGACTGACTCAACAATGTTTCCGACGACTGGAGGCGTTAAGTGAGGGAGGAAGTTAACAACAACAAAAACAAGACAAAATGACTAAGTCTCTCAAATGCAGCAGCAGCGGAACAACAACATCAACGAGAAGCAGCAGCAGAAATAACGAGACGAGTATTAGGTACAAACGTACATATATGAGAAATATACGAATATCGACTAAAATTCATGACCCACATTTTTCGCTTTTTCTTTCATCCATGACCCACATTCGCACACAGCGCATTTAATTCCTACACCGAAAGAAACTGCAAAAATAAAATTAAATTTTACAAATAAAATAATGAAGCATATATAGCCAGCAAAAACGTAAAGCACTCAATAAGCAAGCAGTTGTAAGCATAAGCACATATCTACGAATAATGACAGAAGAGAGAAAATCGTATAGATTGCTGTTATTCTCAGTCTGGTCTGCAAATCAAAAATACAAATAAAATAATCAAAGTTTTCCACACCGGTTTCGAGAACAGGGCGAAAGAGAGCTTTGGTATTTTATGTTTTGTTATAATATCACAATGGATGTCAAATATCAAACGTCATCTCTCTCACATGACAAATTTGAAGGGTAGCCGAAGCTGGTAGACAGAGATATTGATGTTTAATATTGTCGTTAAGAGAATAAACAGATAAAAAAACGTCAGATTTAATTGAAATTCATAATTGATTTGATGGATAATCTACGAGGGCACGATATTGATATATACAATTCTATTTGACAGATGATCGATCGTGCATCGTCGTTGGTGACCAAAGCAATTGACAGTTGAACGGTTTTTATCTATTTAAAGGAAACAGTTTAATTGTCATTTAGAAACTGGAATATTGGGTTATACTATAAATAACTCAGTCGGCGGAGGGGAAAAAGTTTTTGTCACAATAGAAAAATATGCCGATGAAATTTTATTATTGAAATTGGGAATGATGGAAGAGAATTCAGCGGCATTAACATAGCATAACTTTCTAGTGAGCCATGTTATCGATTTCCAAGAATTTCTGTAATATTGAAAAAAATATTTGATTTGATGATTCAAGCTAAAATTATGGTGAAATTTTGATGTTCTCGGAAATTGTTCATGCAAAACTCTTATCAAAGGTTTGTGAACTGCATATTGAAATAAATAGTAAAATCACCGAGTAGAATTTAAGCTTAGCTATCGACTGTAAAATTAAATAAAAAGAACTTTAACTTGATACTTTTTAACAGATGATTGCTTTAGTTTAACCTTAAAGCTTTCATAAGCTTTCATGAGCTATTAAAAAAAAAATGTATTACAAAAATTTATAAGAAGTTTCTCCATAACAAAATCGCGTTGATATAAAATGGAAAAACTCACATTCGACGCATATTTAGTTCTCAGAAATAGTATGCCACAGGGTTGCATTATAAGTTCACTAATATTTGATATTTATTTAAAAATAATATATAACGAATTACATCTCCGGTGTATATTTCGGTGATCTGTAGTTTTACTCTATAAACCTACATAGTTGCTTAAATGTCATTTTTTTTAAATGTCGTAGATTGCACTAAGCTGTTTCTTTTACAACCAATCGAAAAAAAATATAAATGTGGAATTATTAGAAAAGCTTCATTCAAATTTAAGTTTTGAGATTTAGGACTATTTTATTGTTAATTTTTTCTTTTCTTTTTAAATATTTTTCACAATTTTTTGATTGCAAAGCACTTTGAAAAGAATTGAAATTCTTAGAGAATGTACCAAACCAAAATAATGCCCTATAATAGGAAGTGGCTAAAAAAACGATAATTATTAACACCTTCTCTTTTTGCAATCGCCCTTTAAGCGTTAATGCCAATTCGGCAATTTTGACATTTGTTTTTTTTTTTTTAGTGCTTCTGGCTTTTTAACATTTTCTCATTTAAATGTAGCTAGGATTCGTGCATTTTTTTTTCTTATAAAATGTGGCTTCTTTTTTTTAAGATCAAAAATAACGGTACCTGCTGTACAATTTTTTTTTTTTTTTTCAAATTATAAAAATAAAAAAGTTCCCACAATTGATTGATTTTCTCAAAAACGGTTCAACTGATTTTGATCAATTTTTAATAGAAAATGTTTACAATAATTTTGAAAATATTGTGTACCCCCCCAAAATGGTTTTTAAGGAATATCTCCCAAATGGTTAGTTAAGAACTAATTTGTAGCTTTAAAATTTTTATACAAAAGACATGTTGATACTTTTTTTCATAAAAATAACCTCTTTTCGAAATAAACCAATCGGGAGACTTGAGGCTTTTACTTTTCTGGGTGGTTGGTAAAAGCATCAATTTTTTTTTCATTGTCAGTACATTAGTCAAAATGTCTTTAATGACTGGAGATTTTTTTTTAACTGGACACACTTCAAAGCAAACAAATACCAAGCGTTGTTTTTACCTGGTATAGTATTAAAAAAAAAGGTTTTTTTTTTTATTTTTTTAAATTAATTGCTTATTTCTAGGCATTTGTTCCAAAAAAAAATTGTTTGTGAACTGAACCTTAATAGGAAATTCTAAGTATTTTTCGCTTCTCATGAGGTTTCAAATCCATCCTTTACAATAAATTTAATGACTACCTCCTTATGATTATTTCGCGTTATTTTCCCAGCAATACTTCGTATTGAGAGACCTTAAGAATGGCAGTTGTCATTTTTTTCTATCTATATTTTACCCGTTTTTGCTTTAAATAAACAATTCACTAATGAAATAAAGCCCGACAACTAATTGATAACTGAGATCAAAGTACAGAGACAAATAAGAGGCAAAGACGATTAAATAGAATTTTCTAACAAAACAAAAAACTTTATTTATTTAGAAAAAAAAACATCTCCTTGAAGCAAAGGTTCGTATCAATCATCAATTTTATCTACTTGTTTTGGCAATTTTATAGATACCTCTAGTTCTAGTAAAAACGTCCTTTATACAGGGTAAAAATTCTGTGAAAAACCTCGCGTTTTTAAACATTTTTTGAGGGTAGAATTTTGCAAAAAGTGTTTTTCGAAATTTAAATTCTTTAAGTTTAAAAATTAAACTTTTATGCAATAATTTATTGATTTCATTATTAGATATTCAAGGTAACAGAATAGTAAGCATCTGATATTATTTTTGATAAGATTGTAGAAATTGCTCTCTTTTTACTTTTTGAAAAACATTTCCAACATGAACTCTTTGCTTAGATTATTCTTTATGTCATTTGTTCACACTTAAAGTATTTCGTAATTGGTATAACTTGTTTCTTAACATAAATATTGTTTGGAATTTTATTTTTTGAAAATGCAGATTAACCAAAATTTTATTTTACTAAATATTAATTAATTCTGTAAATTCGAATTGAAAAAAAAACTGATGTTTTTGTATCGAAATTTCAAAAAGCAAAACGCAATACTGGATCCGCAGTAATGCCTGATTCACAATGCGACGAGACAACGAGACATTGACGCGATGAAATTTCTTCGCAGATGTTCTCTCTTAACCATGAAATTAAAACAACGAAATAATACATATTAAAGCGTTTCTCGTCGTCACGTCACGTCATAAGTTTGAAAAATTGAAAAAAAGACGCGACGTGACGACGAGAAATGCTTAATTATGTATTATTTCATTGTTTTAAGTTCGTCATTAAGAGAGGAAAACTGTGAAGAGATCTCGTGACGTCGACGTCTCACTTTCTCGTCGTATTGTGAATCAGGCTCAGGCATCAGGCTTCAGGCATTATTCTCAGTACAGTGTTCTCTTTCCTTTTCACCACTAAATGAGTAAAGATAAACGACAGCACTGCACTGCGAATAATCAACATGATTAGTTCTGTAAAATTTTTCTATCAGCCATATTTTGCTATCCGATCCGATTGAATTTTTCGATTCACGTGAATTGTTAACTTAATTTGTCACAAAATTATTCTTTAAACTCTTGAATCTTTCGAGTTTAAAGCTCTATCAATAATTATTTTTGAAATTCTTGAAAGAATCTTATTGTTTTATTTATTTTTATCCCAATTTTTGAAACATTCATTTGCCTCCGACGGATAGCAGAATATGAAAATTCATGTGAACGTTTAGCAGAATAGGGCTGTATGTTCTGTTTTGATTTACAATTTAGAAAAACCTTCCTAAATTCAAAAATTTTCGAATCCTTGTCTTTGAAAAAATCTTTAAAAAATGTCATAAGTAAGTATGTGTATCAAAAGAATAAATATTGACTTATTTTTATAAGGAGGTTTCATTGAAGACGAGAATATATTAACTTTCTCACATGAAACCTTGCTTCAATAATGTACATACTTGCTTCAAACGAGGCATTAATATTGATAAGTTGACATGGATTTCTTTTCGAAAGAGGTCTAACAATGTTTGTAATTATGAAAAAAACTTTCATTTCAAAAATTTCGCATATGGCATATAAAAAATATTTAATTTAAATACAAAATTATCAATTTCGAGATTTTATTTAACAGGAATTTCGATGGTACGAGATTTTCAAAACAAAATTTTGAAATATGTTGATATATTAATATAAAATAAATGGGAAATTTTATGCTCCATAAACAGTTGTTCTATCATATACATAAGTATACCTACAAAGTTGCCCTTTTTGATTTCTTTGTAAACAAAACTTTACTTTAGTCATACCTTACTTCCTAAGCTATAAATTAAAAGATCTGCCAACCAGATAACATGTAGCTTTCTAAATAGAAAAAAATTGTGAAAATAAACATAAACTTACACTTTGAACGTCTCCAAAAAGAAAAATGACAAATCCGTTTCCAAAAATAAAAATAAAGAATTTGTTTAAGTTTAATTAAAAAGATTCAATTTTGCAATTCTTGGATTAATAATTAATTGATAACTTTAGATAAGATATCACACACAATTATAAAGATACTTTTATCACAATAAAATCAGTAGGTATCTACTACTTTTTTCACGTAAATTAAAACTCCAGTTTTTCGAACTGTAATATCACGATTTTGAGTGAGATTAATAATAATTTAAGAAACTTTCGAAACAGTCAAACAATAAGGTGAAATATTTTATTATTATAAACCAGCTATAGCTATGTATATCTTATTTTTTTAATGACATCAAAATTAACTGGAATTAATGACCAACACTTCATATTTGATAATTTCACAATTATTTATAGATATTCTTTATACTTCGTGCTTGACAAACAAAAACAAAAAACTCTTTCATAAAATTGAGTAAAAATGAAAATTCACATCACTGGTCAATTCGCAAATTAATTTTTTAACAAAATAACCACAAAAATAACCGATAACAATTTATTTCAATTAATTTAAAATCACAACATGAGGCAGGTATGTAAAATCAAATTTCGTTAAAAAAATGGAAATGTATATTAAACCATCAAAGCTCTCAATATTCTTCTTTTTTTCATTCAAATTGTTTAAAAAAAAAAAAAAAAAACAAACAAACGCACCTGTCACCGGAAGATGACGCTGAACAACTACATTTTTTCTCTTTTTATTTTTACATCCGAATCCAAAAAAAAATTTCAAGTTTCATAACAAAAATAAAAATAACAAATATTTTGTCTTCAAAAAAAAAAAAATACTCAAAATAAATTGAACAGAGCTAAATTTATAAAATCTATGAAGTCAATCCACCTTGACTATGACTATGAATTTTTTTTTTTTTGTTTAACTAATTTCTTCTCTATCTCACTCACTCACTTAAATGTGCTTGTTTTTAGTGCACAACAAGCGCCATCATTGTCAGTCACTCTAATGATATCAAAGAAAATCTCAACTCAAATCATTGACGGCCTCATAATCAACCAACCACCTAGCGAGCCAGTTAGTCAACCAACAGGCCTACCAGACTCTCTTGTCGATCGTTTAGTTATTTTTGTTATTTTTTTTTTGAATGAGCTTGATGACTGATGTATGTTGAGTGATTGTTGCCTATTCACTTGGTGTGTTGTAATATTAGTGTTTGACTTTGGAGTCACCAAAGTGAAAACAGAAACAAAAATAAAATAATTATAAATAAAAAATAAAATAAACAGAATGAATAACACACGAAAAAAAGCTTTCGCTTTCATTTTTTTTTCGTGTTCGTGTTTGTTATTTCTGATATCAGTATTTTGCTGTAAAATTGAGTTGAGTGTTGGCAAGCGTTTAAACACTGAGAGAATAATAGTGACGGTGTTGTCACTTCACAACAATTGTTTTAATTCCATCAAAGTCTAAAATAAATATCAAAATTTGATGCTTCAACAAATCGTTAACTGAAAACTCATTTGTCCAATCAATCCAAGATTAAATTATTTAGGGATGTTAAAGGTGCGAAGTGTTTTTTTTTTAAATAAAAATTCTAAGTATACAAAGATGGTCTTATTTATAAACGTTGTCTAACTTTAGACAACACTGTCCAACTTTGAAAAATGTGTTCAAAAACCTTGTCTGTTGTTGTCTTATAGCTGCCTAACTTAGACACAAGAGTTAGATTGTCCTAACCGTGAATTATGTGATATTTATTTTTATTAAATAAAGCACATTTCCACCAATTTGAAAATAGTTAGACAGTGTCTAAGTAGACAAAAATCTAATAAATACGACTGTGAGTGAATAGAGTTAGTTTAGATTTTAAATTTTGAATATGGAACAATCCTTTGCTAAAAGTTATGTGAGTAAAAATGAATATTGAAATTTCCTGTGTTCCCACTTTGACCCCAAATAGTACTTTCAAAGTTTTTTTTTTATAAATTACTGTAGAATATAAGTAGTTGAAATATTCAGATGAACAGTTATAGCATAGAGGCTTATTAAGGCCTCTATTAAAAAAAATAATGTTTTTTGCAAATTCCTTGAAATCTTTAAATTTGACAAAAATTGTATAGCCTATAAAATTCTACACAAAAATGATTAAAAAATTTTGTTCTGTAAGAGCTATATAGATTTTTAGAAAAACCTACTCAAACGCACCTAGAAATATATTGATTTTGAACCACAAGAGTGATTTCGTGCGATTTAGTAGTGCATTTTATTTTTCTAATCTTGACATAACTTTAACACTCACGCATTGTGTGACATTCTATGTGAATAATAAAACTCTCTTATAAGTACCTACCTACTATTTTGTTCCATTGTTACATACATACATACATTTCTATTTTAAAATTTAAGTAACGATATTGTGACGAATAAGCTTCATTGTTTGGTGAGTTTCTTTTTTTGGAAATGCATGACGTTAAACACGTCTACCACTTTTTTTTTTTTAATTTTATTTTTAAATTGAGAAACATTGTTATAAGTTTTGATTTCTGGCGAAATTAAGACAGTTAAAACTAAATTTAATAATAATATATTATTTGAGTGGGTATATGGTGAGTGATTCACAAGATGCATCGTTTTGTTAAAGAGCCTATATGTACTTACAGAGCCTTTACTACTTAAATAGTTATAAAATTTATTATCATGTGATAAAGATGTTAGCTCACATTAAGTTTGACTCAATAAAAATTTATGATGCGTAAATTATCGTGTGGTTTTATTGAGTGTCAGATTCTAAACTTGGCGGGCGATGTTTTAATTAATATTTTAGGCTTTCCTAAGAAATCTCTTGATTGATATGTACGTGACTTTAAAATTAAATAAATAGAAATAATAAGCCCGATTACAGAATCCGATTAATGAGGTGCCGAGGGAGTCAGACTTAATTTTGACATTTTTTCTATTAGCGAAATGTCAAAATTAATTCGTCTTTCTTCCGCAGCTTATTAATTTATCGAATTCTGTAATTGGAATGAATGTTAGTTAATAGCTTTGTTGTAGATTACTTTCTAACTTTTGTTTTTTTTTTTAATTATTTCGGGTTTTATATGTAAAAGGGCATCACGTCCTGATCGATTAAGCCCCATATAGGAGTACAAATTTCGACTACTTTATCGAGTACCTGGATCTGTAGGTATATTTGGAATCGTATTTCGTAAGAAAGCCTGTTCATGTTAAAATGAAAAAAAAAAAAATCTGAAAGTAAACCAAATTCTAGCAAATTAAATAGCATTCTTACGGCCATATTATTCAATGGATTCATCCGGATTAAAACTTAAATCCGGATTCGCTCAAAACCATAACGCCCAAATCGAAAAATGTCGTAACCACCAAAAATGGTCACATAGCCCAAAAAATCAACAAAAAAGTGCCAAAAAATTCAAAACGAATGTCATAACGCCCAAATTTATTTAAAAAATGAAAGAACTTCCAAATCGTTAAATGTCATTTCGCCCAAAAAAATGTTTAAATTTAGACGTTATGACATACGCCTTGAGTGTTCTGGCATTTATTTTGGAACTTATTACAATTTCTACCGTTCTTAAATCTTATTGTCACCCAACGTCATAAGACCCAATTAAAAAAAATAATGTTATAACGCCGAAAAACAGAAACCAAGAAAGTACTAAATACAGTACAAGAGATTTACATATAAAGAATTTTCGAATCCTGATGCAGTTCTGTTGAGTGATACCAATTCTTCAAGTGGAATTAGAAAAATATTGATTCATGCTCAGGTAATAGTATCAAAGCACGCGGCAATTTTCCCTGAGAGGGGGATGGACGACGTGCACGCATTGGTGAACCGCGTTCTTCACCCCCTCTACAGCTATCGTACCTAGCATGTTAGAGAATTATTTTGGGCCAGAATTGGATGGATTTGACATCAGTGATATGTCGTTTCAACAAGAAAAATTTAATTTTCTTAAAGTTTTTTTAAATTGTTGTATGGAAGGAACCGTACATTTTTGCTATAAGAATAATTTTTGTATAATATCTCTTCGATAATGATAAAAAAAAACTGATTTTTGCTAAGTTTAATAAAAATCGACCTAGCCGTTTTACAACTGTCGAGTTTTCAACTAAAGTTTTCGAAAAAAGCGAAAATAAAAAAAAAAAATACTTGCCTAACCATTTTTTTTTTTCAAGAAATGTTTATAATAAAAATTTACGGATATTTTTTTAATCTGTGGAGAAAAATAAAATTTTCCAAAAATATGAGAAAAAAAAATTAAATATAAGGTTTGAAAAATGTGAAAAACATTTAAAAATAAAATGCACAACTGGGTCGCACGGACTTGCTCTTATGTGCGATCAAACTGTGGTTTTAAAGTATGCATGTGCATGGTACTTACACTAAAAACTGAAGAATTGTTAAAAAATCAATACGTATATGTAATTAGAAATAAATTGATTAACAACTTCAACTTCTGAAACTGTTTTGACACCAACGCAATGTAAACCATCTGATTTCTTATACAAATCTCAATTTACGAGAAAAAAAAATTAAAATATCGTTGGAGCGGTTTTTTCTTAAATTAATTTTTTACATCTAAAATTTTGAAAACATTTTTTAAAAAAAGTGTACGCCATTTTTTAGAACTTATTGATTCGGAGTTAAAAAAATTTATATTGAAAAAAAATTAACCACCCATTTCCGAAAATCGAATTTTCAAAAATTAATTTTGATTTTTTTTTTAAATCCATTTTGTTTGTTCTTATCAGAAGCTCATGTGTACAAAATTTCATTAAAATTGCTTGAACAGATAATGAGAAAGTCGAAAACAAAAAACATGGTTCTATGAGAGACAATAGATACAATTTTTTTTCATAAGATAGATACAAGTTTTATTCAACCGCAAAAACAATTTTACAATTCATTGATTTAATTTTACAATTTGAATAATATTGCAGACTTGGCAATTTATGCCATCAGTCAGTGTCATTCATGCCAAATTTAAGAAAAAAAAGTCACCAAGTCGTTTTCGAATTATTAAGTTCTCAAACGAACATTTTGGAACTTTTTTTTTAAATAAAAAAAATTAAAAATGTTGGTATGGCAATACTTTTTAATTTTTCTGAAAAATTCTGTACAAAAAAAAAAAAATTGATCAAAATCAGTTCAACCATTTTTGAGAAAATCGAAAATCAGAAAAATGGTTCTATGGGAGGTACCTACCATTTGTAACCAATTTTACGGATTTTTTTTTAAATGGTAGCCTTTTTGTAAAAAAAAAATTACTGGATCTAAAAAAAAAAAAGTTGTCTGGCCGTTATTTTCGGTCTTAAAAACAGAATGAAAAAAAACTTGTGGGTGAGTGCCCGAAAAACGCTAGGTACCAAGTCTAAAGACAATCGATCCACCCGCTTAGGCTCCAGCCGAACTGACACATAGACAGACAGAATTGCGAAACCTTCTTTTTTCGACTTCGCTATCATAGAAATGTAAACTTTGATCAAAATCTCGACTTCGATTTTTTTTACGAATCTATAACTTGCCATAAAGTACCTACCTATATATCGCAAATAAAAAGTGGGGGGGGGGGGGGAATTAAAAAAAGAACATTCAATTTCCTTTAAAAATACATATCGATCATTACCTCGTAGGAAAAAACTTAACTTAAAACTGTATTGACTGATGATTCTAATGTGAGACAGTGAGAGTCACCAAAATGAAATGTAAACATTTCTGTGGGCTTTAAAAGGCCGTTAAAAGATATTTTCTTATTAAGTGAACATTTGCTTATAATTTTCAATTTAAAAACCATTGGGGTTTAAGGTAGGTATATTCTCATCACTTAATCTACGAAAGAAAATCTGTCGACATAGTCTGGTCTGGGGGTTTTATTTTATGAATAGGTTTTATTTTTGGCTTGGAGCAGGCTGTTGGTTGTAGGAGTAATAATATGTACCTTCTGTTGAAAAAAAAAAAAATAATAAAAAAAATATGGTTGCTTGGCCAGCATTAATAGATTTTTTAAGCTGTTCCTTCTATTTATTCGAAAATAAGAGCCCTTCGATAAGTATATTAATGATATGGCTTGGCACCTGGTGTAAATTTCCTAAAACATAAAGTTTTATGAACAACAGATTGTCTGGACGTAATTCATCTATCCTTCGAAAGCACAAAAAAAAAAAAACAAAAAAAAAACTTTGGAAGATTATTCAATGAAAAAAAAATATTGTAGATTTAGTGTGTAGGCGCTGATTCAAAGTTAACAACACCCCATAGTCAGTCGATTTTTTTTTTTTTGGTTATATTTTTTAACCCAAACTCTACTGTTAAGATTTTTGTTTTTCACAATTTGTATCCAATTGATTTGTGGAGAGAGAGAACGTAATAACACAGATTTGCTCTTGAGGTGTTTTTAAAGGTTGTATATTTTAACCAATACCAATAGAAAGACCACCTATTATTTTTTTTTAGGATATTTGTTTTCCACAATTTTCAGTTTTTTTTTTTTTAAGTTTTTAAAAACGGCTTAATAAAGGTCGATGAGACAGATTTTCTATCTTCTTTTAATTTTAATTTTTGAAGGCCATAGTTTTAATTTGTTGTCAGGATGAGGGTTTATATTTTTGTAGATAGAACAGGCTTTGCTTGACAAAAGTACGTATGTAAAGAGAATTTGTTATAATTCAGAAATACAGTCAAACTTCTACAGATTTTATAGATTTATTTTTAAGTTCTAGTACCAATCGTTTTAAAAAGTCGGTTATGAGTTCTATATCCGAAATATTCAAGTGAGTTTTAGAAGCATTAAAAAAAAATTTACAGATTTCACTCATAGAGTAACTATGGGGACATTGAAAATGACTTGTATTACGTCGATAAAGCAAAATCATGCCAAATCTTAGAGATTTTTATTTTGTATACTATTGTTGCATTATAACTTCACAAACTGTCTTAGAAACCATTCTACAGCCAGTACCAATTTGTATATTTAATGTCACTTCCCAGTTGGTGGTTAAATTAATTTGTTAATTTTTTTAATAAGGTGAATCTTAGTCTTAATTGTAGCTTAAAACACATTTAAACAATCATACTCATTTTCATCCGCACCGGCACAGCACTTATACACGAAATTAAAAATACATATACCATCTATCTTAAAGTATATCTAGGTATTTGACATTTTTGCATCACTGCTAATTGTTTTTATTCTATAATATTTTATTTTAAAATATTTTGAACTCATCTTTAAATCAATTTAACAATATCGAGTCGCGTAATTTACCCAAACGTTGTCTAGCATATTCTAGGTTCTTTAGGTTGATTTAGAAAAAAATCAACTTTTGTCATATTTTACCTTAATTTTGAGACTTTAACCTCAAACATCCGATTATTAGAATAGAAGTTAGAAGCTAACCAAGACCTTAACCTTGATGATTTCGCCCTTAGAACTTAAGTTATAATTTTGTATGAGAGGTTCAAGTAGGTAGCTATGCATATTCTAGGTTAAACAATCAAACTGATTCAGAAGTAAGTCAAGTTTTGTCAAAAGCATTTTCTAGTCTGACATTTTACCTTCATTTTCAGACCGTAACCTCAAAACATCCGATGATTAGAACAGAATATATCAGCTTACAAAATCGACCCTTTTCGATTATAATATTTTATTTTTTTTTTAGTTAAATTAATTCTACCTCTTGCCTGATCTACCTAAACATACCTTAACCTTGAGCATCTGGCCCTTAGAACTTAAGTTATACGTTTATTAAAGAGGTTCGAGTAGGTACCTATTATGCATATTCTAGGTTCAACAATCGATTGATTTAAAAGAAAGTCAACTTTTGTCACATAATTTCTTCAGACTGACATTTTACCTTAATTTTAAGACTTTATCCTCAAACACCCGATTATTAGAACAGAAGTTATAATCCAAACAAACCAACCAAATCCAACCTTTACAATAATTTTATTATTTGTAAAATACCTACTACAAATGTTCATGCACATACCTACATGCATCCATACATATCTTACATAAACATAATGTACAGTACATATATCATTTTTGTGCCCGATGCAAAGCCAATTTTGTTTGCCACGTGGTGTTTTTTTTTTTTTTTTTTATTGCACACACTCCACCGTCTTCTCCCTTCTATCAATATGTTCTTTGTAGGAACGTACCTACCTACTCACATACATATTTTGTTTGTTTTTTTTTTTTCTTTTGCCGTGATGAAGTTAGTTCTAAAAAGACAATTTTTCAAGTTTCTAGTATGAAATTTTTTACTATTTTGCAAAAATTTGTATGCAGATTTGTAGCTTGTCATTTAAACTTTAATTATTTAGCTTAATATTGAACATCCAACAATTATAACCAAAGCTATAGGCTTCTAAGTGCGCTCAAATCGAGCATTTTCGAATTTTATACAATCCTCCACTGAATCTCGTCCGTTGGCGATGATCAAAATTTATGTACGCTGGCTGAAATTCATCACTTGTGTTTTTTTCTTCATTTTATTTATTCATTTTGGTAGTTTCTTTGGTAACACCAACCAAAAATTCAATCATTCTCCCCCTATACGCTAGAGTTCATTCTATATCTTTGTTCATTTTGGTAACACCATACTTTTATCAAAACGACCCTATAAACATTTTCAATGTTAAAAACATAGCCATAGATTTCCAACGGTCTTATTCTTGCTTTACTCTTAACATTGAATACTCAACGCTCAGTGTAGTTTTTTATTCGTTTTTATTCAAATATTCATATTTTCTTGATTTTTTTTAGTTTTTGCTTTTTATTTTTTAATAATTTTAAATGTATTTTTAGGTAAAAAAAAGTTAAGTATTTTTAAGAACACATATTGGGCTTTCATAATAAAATAAAAAAAATATATACTTAATAACGTGTTTTTGTGAAAAAAAAATCGTATCGAAGTCAAAAAACAACCTAAAAATGCTTACAAATTTATTTGATAATAAATTGCGGGAAAACTGTTATCCACACAGAAAAAAGTTGTATGGTAGACAAAAATTTTTAAATTGTCAAAAATCCTTTGTAGTTTGGCAAAGTTAGAGCCAGTCAAAGGAAAAAATATAAAAACCGCTATAAGTCGAAAACGGAGCGAAAACGAGAAAATTACCTCCTAAGTCTTTCGACTTGAAATGACTTCAGGAACTCATGGTTGTCTCTTGTGGCGGTAATTTCGGGACACCCTGTATATTTATGTAGTGCATTAATCAATGAGAAAACATAGTAAAATTTTACGTTTCGCTTGAATAACAGAAGAAGCATTAAATTAAATTATACGCGTTTTTTATTCGCCTTTGAAAATGCTATTCTTTTTAAGAATTTTATAAGCCCATCATACGTTGATTTTTTTTTTAATTCATATTCTAAGAACTATGAATTATGAATCTTATAAAAAGAGAGACGGAAAGCTTAAGCGTAGGTACTTTCGTCACAGCAAAATATTTTAGTGAGTAAATTTAAGAAAATAAATTCATAATAAATATGAAAAAATGGGATAAAACGGATTCCTGATCCTGAGGCATGCATACCAGCCCTGGTAGGTAAAGTTTAAACTTTGTTTATTGGTATTTTAATTTATTTATATATCAATAAAGTTATAATAATAATAATTATAATATTGTGAATTTCAGACTTGACCCCATCTATTATATCAATATCAATCATAAACTTTCCATTTTCGCGTAAAACGAGCGGATTAAGCTTCTGAAACTCTAGTTAATTTAAATCATGAGTTAAGTCGGTGTTAAAACACATACTAATTAATAAGTTAACTCTGGATAACCTTAAAAATATTTGACGTAACATAACATTAATAATTATTGATTTAAACGGCCTTTAATCCAAACAAATTTTTTGGTGTTTCGTCCCGGCGATCTCACTTCGACTCATCAGCCTAGGCAATACGAAATTTTTTTTTCAGTAGTATATAGAAATTTTATTACTAAAAAAAACCTTCATTAATAATTATTATTTATTATTAATAACGATTAAAATGATTGCCAACAATATGTATTCAAAAAATAATTATGGTCTTATTTATAAACGTTGTCTAACTTTAGATAACTGTCCAACTTTGGAAAATGTGTTCAAAAACCTTGTTTATTGTTGTCTTATAGCTGCCTAACTTAGACACAAGGGTAGATTTTCCTAACTGTGAATAATTTGATATTTATTTTTATTAAATAAAGCATATTTCCACAAATTTGAAAATAGTTAGACAGTGTCTAAGTAGACAAACATCTAATAAATAAATTTATATGACTAGTTTATGTCTATGTCTATGTGTATGTTTCATTTTATCGCATTTCAATCAATAATTTATTATTAACTATCTTCTATTTTAGCGACAAAATTTACCTTTTTAACATAAACATTCCATCAAGAACGGTTGGCCATTAGAACTCACCTGAAAAAAAGAAGAAAATGCAATTATTAGTTTTTTTTATTATTTATTATTAATTATTAAAATTGAAAACTAAAAATACTTTTAAAGCTAAAATTTTAAATATGATATAAAAATATGAAAATAATAATGAACAAAACTATACACAGTCTCTTTCCTCTGAGATTATAGCCCTCTACATTATTAGTCTTAATTTTGTCTTCTAATTTGTCTAACACGAAAATTATGTTTGCCAATTTATATCAATTTAAAAATATTATAGTTCAATATTTAACACATCAATTTATAAAAGTTTTGATAATTGAGTCGCTTGTAATTAAGAAGCAAATAAGTAATTTTAAATAAATATTTGTGTAGGTTTTTAATTAATTTAGTTTTGAACTTTTGAAAGTCAAAGTTCACCATTTATTAATAACAAAGGTAACAAATATCGGTTTACTTTTTGACAGGGGAAGTTTCTGGAATAACTGTTGGGCGCTAAATTTAAATCCGTTTTCCTACATTAGGCCAGATGGTCGAGTTTTTTTTTTTCGCCATTTTTGAGGTTGTGTAACACAATTTAAAAAAAAAATGGCAATGATTCCTAAAGCACGAATATTTTTTTTTTTTTTTTTAATTTCAACAAGGTATCTCTTAAAAGGAAAACAAATCATTTGAAAAGATTTCAATTTAAAATTGAATTTTAAAGAAAAAGATAAATACTTACGATACATAATAGTTGCAAATTTTGTGGGAAAAAAGTACCTTGCGTTTCAAGACAATCTCAAAACTAGCAAGCAAGTTTTTTTTTCAATTAATTTTTAAACAAGAATTTTTCATTACCAGATCTGGGAGTAGAAACAGATTACATATAACGTGATTTACTTGTACGTATTAAAAACCTTGTCAACCTGTTTTCTGTCTCTTAGAAGGATCTACGACTCTTTTTGCTGATTTTCCTCGAAAGAAAAGGTGGCTCTGATTCTGCTGAATTTTCAAGCTTTAATAATCATGTCGATTATGGAATCCGTAATACTGGATTCGCAATACATATTCGCATTTTCTTTTCACGACAAATGAGTTAAGAGAAAAGAGAGTCCTTATGCACTGCGGATCCAGTATTGCGGATTCCATAATCGACATTAATATTTTTTGGAAATTGCATTTTAATCGTCGCATGGATATTACTTTTACATGAATATGAAAAGCTAAATGAAATTTAGTACACTTAACAATTTATTTATTTATTTTTTCAAAATTTCAGAAATTTGCGAAATTGCAAAGTTAAAAAAAAAAACAAAAATTAGTATTTTTTAATAATACAAACTCTATATACTACTGAAATACATCAGCCAAGTAGAAGACTTAGCACTATTTAATTGGACTTGTTGAAAAATTAGTTTAAAAATTAGTATTATTCGTTATTTCTACAAAAAATGAACTTTCAAGTTGGGAATGTAGTCAAATTAATGTCTTTATTGAATAAATAAAAAAAAAAAAAAATTTGTCGGTACGACAGCTCGTGTAGAACCAGGGCCTAGTGACTTACAACTCTCAACCTCTCCTGTGTGCGTGTTATTGGCAGGAATAAAGGGACCTACAATTTTCTGCCGAATCCGAACGGCAAGGGTAAAAAGCACTTTTTCATGACAGAGATACTCTTGGAGGATTCGTCAATACCTCGCAAGAGGCAGTAACCCGTGAAAACGTTTAACGGGAATCGAATCCAAAACTTTCGGCGTAACATTCCAACACACTAACCATTAGGTCACGGGCTACTACAAATGTTTGCCATATAAAATCAATTGAAAAATAAATAATGATATGATGTGCTCGGAAAGTGTAAAAGCGATTCGAACATATTTGCCTCATAAAATCAGTTGAATGTCGTTATTGACATATCTTAAAATCTAGATATCATTTCATAAAAATTGACTTTAATGCAGATATGTGGGTATGTATTTACATACATGTATATGTACGAAATTAAAAAAAAAAAAAAAAAAAAAAAAAAAAAAAAACAAGTACAATATTTGGTGGAATATTCAAAAAAAAAAATACAGTAAGTACTATTTTTTTTTAACAAATTAAACATTTGATACAAAATTGAGATTTTTGACAGTTCTTTGCAAATCAGCTTTCAAGTCGACTATTGAAAAATTTAATTTTCTTTTTGATTCATACAAACGTGACGTCATATTAAGAATTCTGACAGTTGAAAGAAATTAAACAACTGCTCATTCAAATTATGAACATGATTTATGATTTTTGCAACTGTCAAATAGTTGTATTTAGTGATCACAAAATTATTGGCTTGAGAGATAACAGCTGCTTTAAACTTTCAGAATTCTTAATAACCTGAAATCAGATTTTAATAGGTACACAAAAAAAAAAAAAAGAAAAACATAAAAAATAACAAAATAACAAAATTTTTCAAGATTATTATTTCTAGATGTTGGCTAGATTATTTGAAAGTTAGGTTGTAACTTTTAACTGTCAAAATTGTCAATTTTAGATCAAATTTGAATAAAGGATGTATCAAAAAATCTAAAAGCCCTCCAAAATAATTAGTTCTTGGAGTAGGTAGGTACTTTGTTTTTTATTTTTTAAGGACATTTCTCAACATTTCGCTTTTTTCAATGGAACATTTCCTGAAAATTTGGTACCAACACTTGACAATTTAAATAACGCTACCTTTTCTTTTCCCGAAATGGGGGTTTCTAATTTAAGCCAGAATATGTTATGAAATCGGATCATAACTTATTCTGGCTTAAATTAGAAACACCTATTTCGAGAAAAAAAAAGTAGCGTTATTTAAATTGTCAAGTACTAAATGTTCATCAAGAATTGGAATAAGAAATAATGTTTGTATGCTAAAATTCAACAAAAAAGACCACTTATCGGGTCAGTGAAATATGTGACTTATTAATGTTTAACAGACATCCCTATAGAAGCTTCATAATTTATCCTGATTTGATTATATCCTTCAGTTTCTAAAGTAACAACCGAAATTGATCTCTTAAATCAAACTATTCAGAGAATAATGGTGACACAATCAAGTACTGAGGGAAAATACGAAAAAATGACGAAGGATTCCTTCGAATGAAATCCACAAAGTAATAGGTGTGGAGTGATGCGCTAAGACCTAGAATTATATGGAGGTCAATTCAGCTGACGAAGCTAGATCTCAGATCTGGAATTAAAACCACACCCTAAATTTGTCTCTAAAATAATTAAACATCACAATTTTAAAAAGAAGCTTTAACATTATAAAATTCATTTAATCATAAAAAAAAAAAAATAAAAAAACGCTCCTTCTATAAATTACATCATCTGCTGCCCACATCTGGTTCCTCCTCTTTTTTTTTTTTTTAAATATTTAATAATTCAAAAGATAACCAAATCGATTACTAGTAATATATCCCAACATAAAAAATTGTATTTTTTCCAACTCATTGGATGCAGCAGTAGAACGCTACTGATACTGCTCTTACTACTGCTGCTATTGCAAAATGTTTCATGCCAACAATTAAGCAAGCAAACGACAGAGAGAAAAAAAATATATAATATTCTGCGGCAGACATTTTTCGAAAAACCAAAATTCCCCCAGGGAAGACAGCTTCAGCAGAACTAACTTATATACATACATACATATATTAGTAGAGTATAAAATAGCAGAAGCCAGAGCTATCATCAGCTTTTGCAAAGCATCTCCCTATTGAATCGCATGATTATGGCCAGGCCACTGCATAGCAGGATAATGAAAAACTTTCTGCTGCTCTATAACTACTACTGCTGCTGCTTCATCATTTTTGTTCATTAATTTTTATATAGAGTTTCGTCCTTTCAAACATAAAATTGAAAAAAAAATATCATAGTTCCATAGAATTCGTTTAAAAACGCAGGGTGGGTGTCTGGGGGGTTTATTCGTTTTTTTTTTTTTTTTTTTTTTTGTTAAACCCTTCTAGGCCTTTGACAGCTCTGCACAGAGGCACACGCTATGGGAAAAATTAGGCTTCTCGGTTTAATCAATATCCAAAGAGAATGCAGTGCAATGTTGTGCCTGCCTAGGATATTTTTTGTTATTATTATTTTTTTTTTTTTTTAAATAAAAGCTAATCATTCAACATCGCATGTTTGATGTAGTCACTCTCCTGATCCTGAGGAGTTCCGCTCGACTTTTATCAATCTCGTTGAGAGTTCCTACGCCGGAAACAGTCCTTCGAAGGTTTTTCTTTTTTTTTTATATAAATATCCTTTCATGCTCCATAGACCCAGTGTTAGTTTTGGAAGACTTAACTGAAGAATTTTCATAGGCAAAGATTTCAAAACGAAAACTGCACACACAAATAAAAAAAAAAAAAAAGTACAAAAACAAAAACAAAACGAAACAAAATGGCAATGACCTACCCAACCAGAGCTTTTTGTGAGGAAGGGATAATGATGAATACGAATGAGTATATAGGATTTGCAACCCCTATTCGACATTTTTCTCTCCGCTGATGTTGTTGATGATGATGATGATGATGACGACAACGTTGATGATGATGAAGAGATTGAATAAAATGTTCCAACGTTTTGTGTGTTCTTTGCATGATGGTTGGCATGTATAGTGTGATGGTGAATGAATGAATGTATGGGTGAGTTTTTTTTTTTTTTTTTTGAATGAATATAATAGAGACTCCTTTGTGCGCATTATTTTATTCTCCATTGGCAGCAAAATTACGTGATCCAGTCAAATAGGATTAAAAAGACAGAATACAAATAAAAAAAAAAAAAATTGAAAAACAAAAGTATAGAAGAACGCTTTCATTAGTATTTACATCCATTCCATTTCCATACATCCGATCCGTTAGGTATCTATAAGAATGTGTGGATGTAGAATTTTACAATTTTCTGTAGAGCATTATAACATAACCCATTGGCTTATAATATTAAAAAAAAAGATAATATTCACATTACACATACCTACATATATATGTAGCTACATGGAATTGAGTAGATTCAATCGGGGATTAAATTAAAAGGGTGATTTACAGATAATTTAACACAACCAGTTATGGTCGGATGGTTGGTTATGTCAGTTGTAATTGTTTTATGAAATTTAAGAATATAGAATGAAGCTTTTTTTTTGTTAACCGGGACTGGGCGTTGTGAAAGGAAGATTTAAACCACCGAAGAATGCGATGATATGTTTCTTGTTTTGAAATAAATGTGGGTATTAAATGGGTTTAACTTATGTACTGAGAAAAAGGAGATTTTGATGGAATCTCCGTTGAAGTTTTTATTAGCTTAACCAACTTGGTACATTGAATGTAATATTAGCTCTTGAACTTCTAGCTTTTTAACATAAATAAGTCAATTTTACCAGAAATAGGCTTTATCGCTGAACAAATTTTTAATCTTCTTCTTTAAAAAAAATTGGTACTTCAGAATGGATCATATTAGCCGCTTTTCACTTTTTTGACTTGCACTAAAAATTCTAAATAAATAAATTAAATAAATTCGTCGGCGCTACAGCTCGTGTAGAACCAGAGCCTAGTGACTTGCAACTCTCAACTATTCCTGTCTGCGTGTTATTGGCAGAAACAGAGGGGACCTACAATTTTCTGCCGAATCCGAACAGCTTGGGTGAGAAGCACTTTTTCATGGCAAAAGATACTCTTGGAGAATTTGTCAATACGTCGCAAGAGGCAGTAACCCGTGAAAAATATTTCGTTTTTTAAAAGGTGGCATATGCTGGGAATCGAACCCAAGATCTTCGGTGTAACAGCTCAACGCATTAACCATTACGCCACAGACTACTACAAAAATTATATTCTTCATAAAATTATGAAATTATGAAAAAGTGTCTCTCACCGGAACATGGCAACACTTCTTGATAAGAAAATTTTTGAAGACAAAAACTGGAATTGGTGTTTTGTGGAAAAATTATTTTAAAATCAGAATTAGAGTCTGAAGTAACAAATTTAGACTATTTAAAGCAATCTCGGAGTCATAAAGAAGATCGTACGGAATACAAAACTGCAGGCAAACTTTAAAAAATTCATATAAAAATAATCTTTCCTGAATACTGCGAAATACCTGTAATTATATTAGAAAAAAAAAACAGGGCTATCCTTAATTTTGAAGATGTGGAATTATAAAACTTCTGAACATATCAAATGAGAAATTCTCAAAGAAAATGGGTTGGTATTTCAAGCAATTTTTTTTTTGAAAAATCAATTTGCTGAGTTTGTGTTAAATTAAACTCGAAATAAACGCGGATACACATGGGATAACTATACTCATAAAAAAACTGTACCAAATATGACCATTTCTCTTCAAAAATGGGAACGGGTTGTTTTTCTGTATTCCAAAATTCTGTAAATGAAATGAAAATTCCGTAAATGAAATGAAAATTCTGTAAATGAATTGAAAATTCTGTAAATGAATTGAAAATTCTGTAAATGAATTGAAAATTCTGTAAATGAATTGAAAATTCTGTAAATAAATTGAAAATTCTGTAAATTAATTAAAAATTCTGTAAATGAATTGAAAATTCTGTAAATGAACTGAAAATTCTGTAAATAAATTAAAAATTCTGTAAATAAATTGAAAATTTTGTATGAACAAAATTCAATTTTCCATTATTCTGTAAATCTATTATTCTGTGTTCCAAAATTTTGTAAACTTCATAATGCTGTATTTCAAAATTCTGTAAATCCATAATTCTGATTTTAACATACAAAATTCTGTAAAATTTTAAAAAAAGTTATTTTATAAATGTTAAATAATCGACACTCAATTTATTTTTTCGTCTATTAAATTTTAACAGTTTAATACTCGTCATAATTTGTTTTCACTTCTTATCACGCCTAACTAGAACTACATAACTCAGAACTGTGTTATTTTCAAGGTTTGTAATTTCAATACAATAACTGTAAATTAAAGAAGCCTATTCTTCGGTAATGCTCAGTTAGAATGAGGAACTATACTTAACTATTTTGTAAATGATTAAAGAAAAATTGATTTGATAATGAAAAAAAGTGCGGACTTTTTGGAATATTAGAATACAGAATTTTGAAATACAGAATTTTGAATTTACAGAATTTTGGATTTACGGAATTTTGAAATTCAGAATTTTGAAATTCAGAATTTTGGAATGCAGAATTTTGGATTTACAGAATTTTGGATTTACAGTATTTTGAAATGCAGAATTTTGAAATACACAATTTTGGATTTACAGAATTTTGGATTTATAAAATTTTGAAATATACAATTTTGGCATTTACAGAATAATAACCCCAACCCTTCAAAAATTCCCTTAAAATGTTACTGCTACCAGTGGTTTTTTTATCTTTTTACAAGCACTTTTGTAACAATTGTTTTCTGTATTCGAATGAGATATGACTTAATTCAACTCCCATACTATTTTTAAACCAGAATTTTTAACAGGTATTGCTTGTTGTTATAAAAAAGGCTGTTTACCGAGATATTTTCCATTTAGAAAATGATTGGCTTAAGTGTACAGTTAGTTTTTTTTTTAAAACAGAGTAACTTTTGAAATAATTGAGCACTTTTTGTTTTTACAAAATAAATTAAACATGAATTCAACAAACTTAAATAAAAAATAAATAAAATAAAACTAAAAAAAGTCTAAAAAAAAAAACCGACCATAATGTCTAATGCATGGGACAATAAAGTATCAGCAACCTAAAACATGTTTTTATCTAAAATAAATATAGATCACAAAAAAAAAAAAAATCTTTTATTTTAGCTTTTTGTTTAATCAAAAAATTACTAGATACTAGAAGTTTAAACACATAAAATTAATTAATTCTTATTTGTGTCTAATTTTTAATGAATCGTGTGTCTAATTTTAAGGAAACCTTTAAATTGAGAGACTTTATTACCACAAAATAAAACTATAAAAAAAAAATATGTTAATATACTCAATGAAAGTACTAAATTTGTACTAAAATCGCTTTTAACCAGCAAAACTATATTAACAACTTAAATATTCAAACTTTATTTCTCAATTTGATCCCCTCTGACATATTTCTCTCATCCAAGCAATAAACCAACTACGATTAATTTAACAACTCTTTTTTTTTATTCCAAAAGAAACTTTTTCTACGATGGCAACGTTCAACAGAAACTGTATATAATAAAAATAAAAGCAAAAACAAATCCCATTAAAAAATAACTTCAAGCTGAATATCATCAAATCATGTTTTCTGCATATGAATATTAAAAAACTTTTCTCAACTGTTCAGTGGAGTTTATATATGTTTTTTTTTTTTTTGTTGCCACACATTTTTTGCAAAAAAAAAAACAAAAAAACTTGCATCACATCATGAGAAATGAACGTTTACTAGGCAGATTGAAGAAGAAAATAAAAACCTATACTACCTATACAATACAGCACAGCTATACGCTCTTCAAGTTGCACTCGATTGGGGTAGGCTCTGTTCTGGGCGTCAAAATAAAAATCCCAGAACTATCTATCTGTATTTTGCCTAGATTCGAGGAAAATAAACAAAACAAAAAAAAAATCTGCTGAAGAAGTACGATTTTTTTTCTTCGTTTTCGGAAGCGAACTATGGTTATAGGCAAAGCTCTAACCATCATCATCATCAACAGTGTCCTTTTCCAAAGATTGCGATGATGGTTTCAAAAAAAGAGGAAGTTATATAGCTACCTACCCCACATGTGATATTTTCTGTTCTTCTGGTTTTCAACTTTTCTACTTGTTCATCTTGGTTTTAATTAATTTTTTTGTCAGTTTTTTTTTTTATTATTATTTAAATAAAAAAAAATATATAAAAGATTTGTTGTTTTTATTTATGTATGTCTTTTAGTCGTCAGTGAGTTCTTTGGTTATGCGGGAGAGAAACAAAAACAACACAGCCAGAAAGTATAGTCAAAAGCAGCTAAAAGATCACCGGTAGATGGCAATGGTATTACGGTGCTTGGAGAGTACCTACATATAGTAGTGGTTGGAGAGGTGGGTAATAAAAAAAAGGATCTGAAAAGAAATCTGAAACTTCTGGTATTGTTGCCATAATCGTTGTCGTCATCATCAGCAAAACGAAACGAGTATTGTACGATGATTCTGAATAACAAAACCCATCTTTCTTGCCATTGCTATTATTATTATCAACATCATTTTTTTTTTCTACATCCCTCCTAGTGATGCGGTGCATAACATCACAAACAGCATCATCAACATTGCAAGCATATCCTGGTGCAGTTTTATTTAATCTTTTTTTTTTATTTTACAATATTTCAATGCTATTCTTCTTCTTAGTTTTTTTTTTTTTTTTTTGTTGCATTTCTCGAATACTGAGCAGCAGGAGCACCAGCAACAGTAGAAACATTCTGTGAAAGCTTTTGAAGGATTAAAATTTAAATTGAAATGGAAAACGAAATTAAAGAAAGAACAAAATAAAAATGGAAAAAAAAAAATGTTTTATAACTCCCCTCTTGGAAATAAAAAAAAAAATTATATTTTTTTTCTTGTATTCTTTTTACTCGTTTATGTGACGACTACATCATATTCATTTTCCTTTTATTAAAATAAGAATAGAAAATAATAAAAGAAGTCGAAATTGATAAAGATGAAGGTGAATAGTGATTTAATTAAATAAAATCTTAAGCAAAAATAATGGATTCAATGGAGTTAGTTTGATTTATATTTTAATAGAAGTGTACTAAAAAAGTACTAAACATAAATAAATCAATTATTCCGGCGAAAAGAACTTGGAACTTTTTTTTGGCTGGAGATTAAACTACTTCTTTTTGGAATTAATTAACTTTTATATCGTCATACACTCCATTTGTAATACATATGTAGGTACCTACAGAATTTTAGTACACGATTTTTATCGTTTCTTCTAAACATTGAACATATGTAAATGATTTATTTCCTTAAACGGTGATATAGAATTAAAAAATGGCACTAACAATATTTGAATTCATGTGAAAGAGAGTAAAATGCATAAAATAAATTAAGTCCATCAATCTAAGATTGGATCTCGAATTCAACTTTTGGCCTAAACGTAAACTTGTGGTTTTGGGCGCATTTTATTCAACGGTTTTTGCCTAACTTTTTTTTATAGAAATCCGCATCGCACCAATTTAACAAAAAAAAAAAAAAACTATGTATTTACGGTCTTAAGTAAAAAAAAAAATTGGGCCCATAAATACTATTTATGAAATTTAAGATTTCTGATATTCTGATTGCTGATATATTTGATTGTAATACATTTTAAAATATTATGGTCGAACTTTTTTTTATCCGAAAATTTTCCAATATTAATAGTTTTTCTAAAATAAAATACATTTTAGTACAGGAGTACTAAAATTTAGTACACTTTCAACAAATTATATTTTTGAATTTTCTAACACAATAAGACTGTACCCTTATGAAATTATATTTCCATTATAAATATATAGATAAAGGGCTTGTATCACAATGTCTAAGAGTAAAGTTCTAACTACACAAATTTTTGATGAATTTTAATTTAGTACATTTTTAAAATGTCATTGTCAAACTTTCTATCCAAAAAATTTTTGATTTTCTTCCATTTTCGGAAAGATGAACGAATATATCGTGGGGAGTAATTGCACTGCGACCTATAGGACTATTGTGCCCCATTTGGAGCTACACGAGGTTGATCATCTTACAACTCTTCCTCCAATCCTATTTCTCGTAGGAATTTGAGTATCTGGGGTATTCTCAGAGAGGATAAGTTGCTCCCTTCCACCAGGTAGCGTCCCAGGTGTTTATTTCTTTGTTGCATCGCAATCTCCTAGTATGTGATTCGGTGTTTCCTCATGGGTATTGCATAATCTGCGAGTGGCACTACTTACTAGGCCTAAAATATTTAAGTGCTTTCTGAGTTTACAGTGGCCGGTGAGGAGGCCCGTTATAGTTCTTAGGTTATTCCTACTTAAGTTGGTGCAGTCCTTGAACGCCTACGTGCCCAGGTACCCAATGAAGCGTGACATTATTGTTTTTGCCAAGTTCATTTAGCCTGCCTACGCATTCCCACACTATTTTGGAGTTAATGGTATATTAGCTCAAAGCTTTGAGCGCTGCCTAACTATCCGACATAACGGCAATGTTTTGTTTTCGATAATTCATTTCGAGATTTCGGAAAGATAAATAATACGGTTTAGTTGTTAGTACTAATACTAAAATTTAGTACACTTTCCAAAAATTATATTGTTGTATTGTCTGACATAACACTGTTCTATCCGGATTTAATTTGAAAGTTGGTACCTAAATTAAGTACACTTTAAAAAAAATGATTTTAGGTTGGAGCTTTTGCCAAAAAAACTTATTTAAAGAATTGTATTCTTTTAATTCCCATCCTGGTTGTTTTGCATTTTCTGCACATGCAGGGGACCTGTTTCCCACCAAAAGAACAAGTCTTGTTTAACAAGTAAATTAGATTTTTGTTTCGAGAAAATTTACAAACCTATTTAGAAACTAAAGGGACAATTGATTGACAACATAGGTTTAGCGACACCATCACAGAAACAAGATGGAGTTTTTATACAAACGATCGATAACAAGTATGTAACTCATGCCGGTAACACAGTTTTTCTGGGCGCTTAAGTTAAGCCCCGAAAATTCTCTAGGTTTAGCTAAGCGCGCAGAAGATTAAATGTTGTTACATTTAAAATGGCGATTGTTTATTCCCCACGACCGACGTTTCTTTTCATCTAATTTCTCTCGCGTTCTCAATAAAACACGCCTTTTGTACATATACCAAGTTATCGGTAAATAGTGAGTGCTAAAAATCATGGGTCTAAATAGAAGGTTTAACGTTTAGTCATAAGTTAAAAACTATATTCTAATTTTTACAAAATTCTGTAAATATTTACAATTTCTTTTAAAAACAAATAATCATCCTTCCAAGAAGAATGCAAAAATATTGCTGGTTTCTATACCGTTTGATTAAATAAGGCATTAAAAAAATAGCTACTAGTCTTATATTATAAAATTTGCATTTTGCCATCCATTTTCTGTTTTTATTCTAATTACCATAGTTTCTTTTTTTTTTAAATTGAACCCTTCTTAGAGTGTGTCCAAAGCTTTACATCAAAAAAAGAAATGTTTAATCCAAACCTTTCTACATTATTTTATATTAAAGGGAATAAAGAAAAACACACCAAAAAAAAACTCCTAACAAAAAACCCAAAAACCACTGAAAAATTAATTCTAGTAATTCAAGGAATAAACCAAACTAACAAAAAAATAAATATATATCTTTACAATGCGCTTAGAAATTGTTGTTTCCAAATTAAAATAATAAATATGTGTGTGGAGAACGCGGCGGCGGTTCGGTTATTTAGTCTTTATCTCTTCCACTCACGTAAGGCTAACGAAATAACAAAATTTGCATAAAATTTCAATTTATTTTACGAAGTACAAAAAAAAAAGTGTAAAAACACCAAGTGTGGTAAAAAAATTAAATAAGTAAAAAAAAAAAAAAAAAACGCAACAGATAGGGGTTCTAGGTTGAATTCGTCTACTTTTGTTTCGCTATCTATTTTTTTTTAAATTTTCTAGGGACAATTTAGTTTTTTTTTTTCTGTTTTTATTTAACCTTTGTGTGGTTTGGTTGGTTTTGTATTTCAATTCAATGTTATCGTGTCGTGGGAAAAGGGCGAACAACAAAAATTCGCTGTGTTCCAGGAGCTTATCTTGGTTTTCTTGTCATGGGGATATATGTATGTACATTGTGTTTCAATTTTCCATAGGAATACAAATCAAAAACTCAATATTTTAATCGAGGTGTCTCTCTTTGTGACACATAGAGGTCTGATTCTCACAGCGATTTACAATACGTACATATATTTAAAAAAAAAAAAGTAAATATATTTACATTTGCAATTGATTTTGTTATTGACAAAAATCTTCCCCACTTTTATTGTAAACCACTTTAAGGTATGTGGGTGTAGGTTTTATCGATGATGGTTTTTTTTTACAATGGAATAATTTCTTATCGAATATCGACAGAAAAAAAAATATATTAAATTTGTTGAAACTTCGACGCAGCAGTAATATAAATGTATTATTAATTTTTATTTAGATATATTTTGATATTTAATTTAGTTCTCTTGTTGTTTTATTATTAATATTCTAAACAAGAATCAATTTAACTTTATATGTATTTAAGGTGGCTTAAGCTTGAAAACAAGCTTAATTTTTTTTTTTTAATTAAATTTAAACTTTTTCGAATGAGAATTCTAGCATTAGTACATTTTACAAATATAATTGTCTATCCTAAAAAAAATGCTTCTTTCATGAAATTCATGTTTTCAGAATGATTTTATGGTTTTAGTACAATCGAATCTGTATGTACTAAAATTTAGTACACCAAAAAGAAATAATATTTTTAAATTTGCTGACGCAATAAGACTGTTTTCCCATTAAATTAAATTTCCAGAAAAAATGCAGCGAGAATACAGACAAAAAATCAAAGTTGTTTTTTGACCCACCTGAATGATTATAAATTCCAAAATAATTTTGTTTGGATTGTTGACTTATAGCCAGTTTACCATTATTTATGTATGTATCAAATATCTCATTAGAACTTTACTCAGACGTTGTGAAAAAGATCCTAAGTAATAAGTATAGAATAAGATTTAAGTTAAAACTTGGTACAAAAATTTAGTACAATCTGTAAATAATGACTTAAGATCCAATTTGCTGTTCAACATAAGAACTAATGTGACGTTTATGCTGAGGAAAAAGGTAAAACATAAATATTTAAGTTCCATTTCAGATTTAAGTTTAGATGAAATTCTACTTTATGTAAAATGAAATTGATAATCTATCAAAAAAAATTGTAGCTAGCTATATCTGGCGTACGTCACTAGCTATTGAGTAATCGCGATAGTTTGTTTTTTGTGGTTCTTTGTTGGAACGGTAGCGGTAGCTATAGGAGATATCTTATAACGATTATAACGATGTGTTCACAATAAAGTACTTAAATACAAAACGGGGAAATTATTTGTGCCTAATTATTGTAAAGTAAAATTAAGTAAAGACTTAAACTTCAGAACTTTTCCAGATTAAAAAATATATAAAAATAATTCAATTGTACTAAAATTTAGTACAGTTTTAAATTTCTCTTTAAATTTTTTAGCAACAAATAGCTTTTGTTCTATAAAACCATCTTCTTACAAAAGGAAACAAGCATGTACTAAAATTTAGTACAGTTTTAAATTTCTCTTTAAATTACTTAGCAACATATGTATATCTTTTGTTCTACCAAACCATCATCTTATAAAAGGAAACAAGCATGTACTAAAATTTAGTACAGTTTTCAATTGTTTGTTTTCAATTGTTTGTTTAAATTTCTTTGCAACAAATATCTTTTGTTCTATGAAACTATAAAGGAAACAAGACCCCAACATGTAATTTGTACTAAAATTGATATTACCACTTTATTTTGGTGTATTTTAGTGCATGTTTAAGCATAATTTCTTGGACTAAGGTAATATGGCCACAAAATACGCAAGATTCATTTTTGTCTCCTTTTTATTTTCACAAAAAAAAAAAAAACATATTTGAATCTAAAGTTATTTATTTCCCTTTATTGCGAGTGTCGATCAACATTCGACAAAAGCCTATCGTATCAAAAAGATGTTGCGCTCTTTTTGCCTTCATTTCATATTTATTTTATTTTTAGGTTTTGAAATAATTCTGCTACAAAAAAAAAATTAAATAGGTACTAAAATTTAGAACAGCAGAAAAATAGTTTGACTACTTCCACGTTTTTTCGTCTTCCACGTCGTTTTATGAAAATTAATTCGAATTAAAATCCCATAGATTGTCCATTTTACTTTATTATACAAAGGTCTCAAATTCTTAAAAAAAAGAGAACAAAAATAAACTGAATCAACAAAAACCAGCTATAGCATCAGTCAAAAAAAAACTTGCTCAATGTGTGTTACTACTGTTTTTTTCCATGTTTATTTGATCCATTGTAGAAAACCAGATTCTAGTTCTAAAGCCAAAACAACATTAAAAAAACTTAACCATTCTGATGTTGCGCAACAGCCTAAGACAGTTTATTTTCTGGCGGCAACACTTCTAGTTTCCTTAAAACTGTTTAGTGTAATTTGACTTATTGCAACAAGAAAAAAAAAAAAAAAAACTTCAAAGAACAAGTTTATTTTTTTTATTCTCTAATTCTATCCGGTGAACGTTGCAACTAGGTACCTTCAGTAAAAGATACATATATCGCCACAGAGACAGGAAATAGAAGTTGAAGTTACCCAATGGCAACTTATAATGTTGCATATAACGGAGTTTCAAAAAAAAAAACTTAAAATAACCATGTAACCTTAAGAAGCGGAAAAAGATGACAAAAAGATAAAAAAAAAAATATTAAAATCGTTTGGATAAAATTCGTGCCTAGAAGAAGATAGATAGATACACCATACCACCCTGACTCACCAAGATTCTGGAGAGTCAAACAAACAAAAAGGAAAATTTCATTCGTCACGATTTTATATAGTTGCTTTGTTGCTTGCATTCGATTTCTTGTTTATCCATCCTATATTCTCATATCCAAGTCTGAACTGAAGGAATTAAAGAGCCTTCTAGGCTAACAAGATATATGGCAAGAAGAGAAGTAGCAGCAGCAGAAGCACAGTAGAAGTATTCATTCGTACTTAAATATCGAACGGAACAGGTTTTTTCGTCACTTCAACTTCTGTGAAAGGGTTTTTCTCTGTAAAGAAGATTATGTACCTTAATCTTCTTTTCTTTATTGTACACTGAGAGAAAAAAAAAATATTATGAAAGAAGTCATTTGTGCAATTTGTTGAAAACTGACTCAAGAATTTGAAAACTGACTCAAGAATTTCAAATTGACATTTTTTATCTTGAAACTTATCATAAGAAGATAACAATGAGAAAAATTAAATATATCTACACTATGTTGACTAACTTTATCGATCAACTTGCTCAACATTTTAACTTGACTACATAGTGAAGCTAAGATAAATACAAATTTACATAAGCATCGTTGCGCCGATAAAATAATATTTAATTCTGTAAACATGTTGATCAATACGCTCAACACCACAAGACTTGAAATTCAATGTTCATTCCAAAACAATGTCTTTTTTTTTCGAATCCGAATGCAATGGATTTACGACCATGTCAACAAGACTTGACCAATATTGTTGAGTAACACGTCCATACTCAACTTTGTTTATCAACAATGATTATAAACACAAATAAACAAATATAAATGTATAAATAAAATGTAACCGTGTCGCTGGAGACCGAAGGACCTTATTGGTTATAGCCAAAGCCACTTTAAGGAAGCGAGAGTGTAATCGTCTTACAATAAAATATTTGATAAAACCGAATTTATTTATAAAAATAGCAAATAATTCATGTGGCAGGAAAATTAAGACCAAAAATCTTAATTCAACATGTTTGCAGTTATAAATTAAAATTATAAAATGTTACATCAACATGTTGAATCTAGTGACATGACAATTTACACCTAAAATTGCTTAGTTTTAAACGTTATGGTTGAATTTAATCAAAGATTGTCAATTCTACACTAAAATTACAAAATGTTGAATCAATATGTTGTATCTAGTTGCAGGAAAATTGAAACTCATAAATGCTTAATTTTACAGGATATTGTTTAATTTGACAAAAAATGTCAATTCAATAGGTTTGCAGTCCAAAATAAAATATAAAAAATGTTGCATCAACATGTTGCACATTATAAAATATTTATTTTTAAAATATAAAATATTCATTTTTAACTTTTTGCACAGTAAATAGCAGTTTAAGTTTTAAATATTTGTTTTCTTTTTTGCTGAGTGTATTAAAAAATATTCTTCTGACGATATCGGTGCGTTTCATGTATCTCAACTTGTTTCTCATCCGCAAGGTTCGTTTTTTTTTTTTTTTTTTTGTATGAAACCGTAAACCTAGAGACCTAAAGATACCCTTTTTTGATTTTGCTCTCAAAGTGAAAAAAAAGAATAATAATCTTAGAACAAGCGCCTATGGGTCATGATGTGCAAAGAATAAAAAGATGATGATAACAAAAAAATAAACAGGAGTTTAGGTTTTAAAGATTGGGGGCGAAGAAACAGACACGAATTGTTTTTCTGTCATCAGTTCATGTTCATAAAAATCTTCTATGAACAAAAAAGAGGAAAAAAATATCTCAACAAAAGTCTTTGATGTGCGTCATTGTTTTGCAATATAATAAAAAGAGTGATATTATTTTTATAGTGAATGCAGTTAGGACGCCAAATACAAAAAAAAAAGAAAGAACATCTCTCGCTACAGATTTTATCAAATAAAAGGGTGAAACGCGGCATTATAATCCTTTCTCTATGCCATTGTCATTTATAAACTTAGAAAAAGGGTGGTTAACCTAGGGTGTGTGTGTGATTGTATGCGTGTTCGTGTATGATTGATGGAGAAGATGCATTTTGCATTTTTATGTTTCATTAGAAAGATATTTATGTGATGTTGGTTTGTTGTTTTATGTGTGATAGCAATGCATGGTTGCTCGTAATTTTATTTAGTTGGTTAACGTGACAAAATGTCAAGAAATTCATAAGGGTTCATCATCAGGGAAATTAAGGACAAAATTCTCTAAACGATTGATGTCATAGAAATGAAGTTATTTAAAGAAAATTAAATGAAAAATACCGTTAAACTAATGGTGTACTAAAAAAGTACTAAAAATCCATAACTTAAATAAATATATATGGATAAATGCAATTTTAAAAGGATTTAATAAAAATAACTATGGTTTAAGATTTTATAGATATTTAAAAAAAAAATATCTACGAAGTAGCGTAAAATTTTGGTACCTAAACAGTAGGTACATACCATACATACATAAACTTTCTTGATAAAAAATAGAAAAACTTTACTTCAACCGATTTAAATGATGAAACAATTTTCTAAGGAATTATTTAGAACACAAAATATGACAGATAATTTATATTTATCAAATATGTACTAAAAACGCTCCTTAACTTTTTGTAAATATGTATATGAAATGATATTTAACAAAAATAAAAACCGATCTACAATTTATCTCTTATCTAGAAGATAATATAAAAACGTGTACTAAGTTTGTACTACATAAAATAAAATAAAATAAAATAATAAAATAAAATAAAATAAAATAAAGTAAAGTAAAGTAAAATAAAATAAAATAAAATAAAATAAAATAAAATAAAATAAAATAAAATAAAATAAAATAAAATAAAATAAAATAAAATAAAATAAAATAAAATAAAATAAAATAAAATAAAATAAAATAAAGTAAAATAAAATAAAATAAAATAAAATAAAATAAAATAAAATAAAATAAAATAAAATAAAATAAAATAAAATAAAATAAAATAAAATAAAATAAAATAAAATAAAATAAAATAAAATAAAATAAGATAAATCAGTTAAATAACTCGTCAAATATGTATATGAGGAAATTATCAAAGTGATTTTAATAAATTTTCAATACTCATGGATTCATGAAAAGATTGCAAATTGTTCTAAATGTGTACTAAATTTGTACTAAATTAATATACGTGATTTTTTTTGTAAATTGCACACAGCAACAGAAATATCAAGCATTTTGAAAAATACTACAGAATATGTGTTAACTTGTTTTTTTAGTACTAAATTTGTTTACTAAAAAACTATGGGAATCAGAAGTTTGAATAAAACAACAGCAAATGCAGGGTGCTATCAGCAAAGAACGTTGCAGCCTAGATTTTCAGATATTGTAAATTCGTAAGAACGAGAAGTGGGTAATAGACTCAATTGGCAGGGTAAATGTTAAGATTGTTCTATCTAAGAATACAAGGCCTCAATATTTCATTTAAGAAATTGTCATACATTTTATATTCCTGGTAAAGCCTTTTTCAAGGAAAACAGTACAAAAAAAAAACCAATAAGGTATCTTGGCACAAAATTCATTTAATTAGTATAATGTTCTAATATGGCGAAAAAGAATTTTTTAATTTTTGCATAAAATATAACTATTTAAATAAGGAACTAAATTCGCAAGTATCAATCCAGGTTACTTAATATATCTTAATGTCCGATTAAAATATGTACTAAATAAGTACTAAGAATGGTTTTCTTCAATTACTTTTAAAGTTTCTATGAACAAAAATTGTTAAAAGCAAAAATACTTGAATTCTGAATGTTTTTTTTTAAATATTTCTAGCTAAGTTAGGTAGATTGTGCATGTTAATTTTTATAAATTTAAATATTATTCCTTTTCTTTTATGAAATTTTCTAACAAAGACTGAACCTATAATTTATCTATCTATTCCTTATTGTGTCACTACTTTTGATTTTATTTCTTAACACCACTACACACACAACACTTCCAAGTCTTGAATAGGTAATATAGAAGAATAAAACTTGAAACTTCGCACAAAACTCAGCAATAATAACCTTCTCTACTCCAGAGGCCAACAGGGCATACACAAAAAAAAAAAAAACGTGTGCATTAAGTGTGTGTGCGTAATTGTATGATATCAAGCAAACGCATAACGTTGCATTGCATTGCAAAATTTTTTTAAAAGCTACAAAAATTCTTATAGCACCAAGAATTTAAAAAAGATAAAAACAAAAGAAACACAGCAGTAGCAAAAAAAAAAAACGAAAAAGCCTCAAGAAAATTGCATACTGTTTAAAGAAGAAGAGAGATAACTTTTCTGCGGGGCAAAAAGTATTAAGAGACAAAAAAAAATAATGTTTAGACCAGCAAACAACACAAAACTGTTCTTTCCTACTGGCCCCTTTATGTTCTTACGTCATCATCATCATCATCACCATGAACATCATCCTCCATTGCTTTATTATTATTGCAATATATGCCTCTTCTTCTGCTCTTCATTTGCTTTATTTTTGTATTCCTCTTCTTTGAACACACGTTTTCCTCCTGCTAACAAAACTTTTGCTTTGTATCTTTTATTTTACAATTTTTTTTTTGTTTCTGTGCTTTAAGTTCACAGTTTGTATACTATCTTCTTTTCATTCTCCCATTCTCGACTTGTTTGCAAATTGCATAAAACAAAAAGTTCTATCTTGTCTTTGTGTGTGAATTTATGTTGTGATTTTATGCAAATTTTTATTTTCCTCCCAATACATATTTTTTTTTTCTTTATTTTACGTCGCTTGTTTCTTGTTTTATCATTATGCGTTCATTTATGCTTTTGGGTTGGTTTTTATTTTCTTAGCCGTCACTGCGCCGCCGATGGCAATGCTGTTGCTGCAAGCAATGCGTTGCAGTATAAATTTCTTTCTATTGCTTGCTGGTTTTATATTGAGTGAATGTAGGTATTTAGAGAGAAGTGTGTTATTATATATGTGTGTGTGTGGTTGTATTTTTTTTTTTTTTGGCGCACGTGTGTGTTTGTTTTATGCCAGTTGCATTATTGTTCTCAAAGTTCTCACGGGGTCATTTGCATGGACTTTTTCAAAATAGAATATGAATGCAAAAGAAGAATAAGAACCATCATCATCATCATCATAATATTCGTACTGTACTGTGTGAAGGACGATAACGAAAAAGAATGATGATAACAAACAGACAAGATAATGATGAATAAATGAATCGTTGAAGAACTTTTAGCCGCAGGTTTTATTCAAAATAAATTGCATTTTAAAATGGAGAATGATATTTTTTTTACAGTTATGATGAGTTGAATGAAAAGACAAGACAAAATATACAAACATAAAAAAATTCTTTCTGGGTAGATACCTAGATTAGGTATATAATAAATAAGCATTTAATTTGATTAAAAATGTACACACATTTCAAAGAAAATTATCAAGGAATTAAAAACATATAGAAATAGAAAAATTAAATAAAATTTTTGAATAGATTGACCGTGTTTTCGTGAAAATTGAGTGTAAGACATAGTAAAAGCTTTTCAAAAAAGCGATGTGGAACCAATTTGTGCTATAAAGCTCCTATTGTAGTAGATAGATAATTTATGTAAATTGTATAAGGTCTAAATTGTACCAAAGTATTCAACGAAACGCAACCGACTTTTTAAAGAAGAAAAAAGGTAAAGTAATTTGAATTAATTTGTTTGTTGTTGGAAAATGAGTTCAGAGGTCTCACGAAAAACCAGCTATTTAAAAGAAAAGCGACACACGAAAATTTAATTTAATTAATTTAGTACCTACTTTAACTCGGTAAAATAAATTTTTTGTACTAAAAGTTTTCTAAACTGAAAAAAAAAAAGAAAAAAAAAACAAAAACAAATGTGTATTGGAAGTGAATGAAAAGTATTAATTATTGATATACACTAGTGCCTCTAGAGTTTGAATTTTCGAATTGTATTCGGATTATCAAAATAACTCGCACAATGATTGTCATTAAACGAGGCTAATCGTTTACTTCACTTTTCTAAATGAAAGAATCCCAGTAGAGAAAAACAAATAAGTTTTATTTAATTAAAAATAAGTGTTAGTTATACGTTTGACTTGTTTTGCAGTATTACGAGAAGTGAATATTTTAATAAAAATATTGACAATAAAAAATTACTTACAACACAAAAAGTAATCAATTAAATAATACTAGAGTGCTAATACAACACTTATTTGTTTTTTTTTTTTTATGGATGTAACTTTGCGATTAAACAAACAAATATGTGGGACAGAATCAGAAGAACTTTCTCTCAACATAAATGGAGGTATATTTATTTACATACATATTTTGTTTAAAAAAATTATTTGCGCAATTTTTTAAATGCAATATTGTTTAAAATTTAATCAAGCATCAGATTAGAAAATTATAACAAAATCGCTCAAGTCGTTAAAAAACTATAAATGAAAATAAATAACTCAAAAATAAGGCAATTTTCTCGAAAAAAAATATTAAGACATTATTTCCGTAGGGGATTTTTTTTGAATAAAAAACTGGAACGCATATTTTCAACAAGCTCTTCGGACATTACAGGTACGAAGTTTAATCAAAATCTTACGAGCCGATTTCGAAAATTCGAATTTCTCTTCTCTCTTCGAAATATGAAGCAACCATTTAGGCTCTAGCTCAAATTACACTGGACGCAGAGTGGGGTCCTCATAAAGGTCATTATTTTATTTTATTTTACTTTATTTTATTTTATTTTATTTTATTTTATTTTATTTTATTTTATTTTATTTTATTTTATTTTATTTTATTTTATTTTATTTTATTTTATTTTATTTTATTTTATTTTATTTTATTTTATTTTATTTTATTTTATTTTATTTTATTTTATTTTATTTTATTTTATTTTATTTTATTTTATTTTATTTTATTTTATTTTATTTTATTTTATTTTATTTTATTTTATTTTATTTTATTTTATTTTATTTTATTTTATTTTATTTTATTTTATTTTATTTTATTTTATTTTATTTTATTTTATTTTATTTTATTTTATTTTATTTTATTTTATTTTATTTTATTTTATTTTATTTTATTTTATTTTATTTTATTTTATTTTATTTTATTTTATTTTATTTTATTTTATTTTATTTTATTTTATTTTATTTTTTATTTTATTTCCTTCAAACTAATTATCAAAAATTTTTGTAGGTGAACATACAGCCATACAGAATTTTGGAACCTCTTCTTTTTCGTCTCTTGTCTAATTTCAGCACGTCAGATTAGATCCAAATATCGAGTAAAAATAAGAAATGTAAAAAATATTACTCATACGTCCTGATGTCCGCTTGGGTTATAAGGAAGAAATAAAATTTTTGTAAGTTTGCCTTTGCGTGCATTTCAGTTTTCGTGGCTTAATATTTAGTTAATATCAATATCGTATTGACGGTTTTTGTATAAAGAGCCAAACTATCGTAAAAGTCTTTGTAAAAAACATACAAATCAAAAAAAAAAAAAAAAAGTGAATAAAATAAGAAATTTTGAGTCTTACATAGCCGTTTTTTTTTATTTTTGAAATTTTACTTTGATAAGTAGAAATAAAATTCCCCGAAAGAGTTCTTAAATTAATTACATTTTTGCTGAGACAGACAACTTTTTCTTTCTCATATAAAATAATTATCTAAGAGTAAATACATATATCAATCTTTATTCATATATGCATGCATTCAAGTTAAGTTTTGAAAACTCATAAACAAATGACGACTCTTCGTGAAAGTTTCATGCTGATGGCAAGATTTAGTTTTTTTATATTACACTTTGTGCACCAAAGGATTTCATTAATCATAAAAGCACAAATACACATTCAAAATGATGATCCTTTTTATTTGTTTTATTTGAAGTATACCCTAACGCACTTCTACTATAACTCTAATGCAAAATGAAAGTAATAAAAATGGATGCAAACAGTGCATGAATTAAAATGAATGACAGTGTTTTTAAAAAACACATAAATAAGAAACAAACAAAAAAAAAACTATTATTTGTTTTGAACTTTTAACTCAACTCTTTTATATTAATTAAGATACTTTTTTAATTGCTCTATAGAACAGGATGGTAGGGCATGTTGTACGTATCTATTAGTTTTATGAAAAAAAATGAAACAAAAATTCAAGATTTTAATGAAAATTAATAAATAAATATTACAATGAAGCAAAAGTCCAAAAAAGTGGTTTGTGTCAAAACGTTCAACAGAGCAGCATGGCGGTGGCTGTCCATTAGTCTGTACGTCAGTTGTAAACTATGCTGAAACAGTCTCTCATCTTGATCTATTTTAATAAAGCTCGAAACATCATGGGAGGCCCTATAACTCAACCAACCTCTGTCAAATTTATTTTGTCAACTATACATGTTTTTTTATTTTAATTAAACTAGAAAAAAAACTATTCTCCTATAGTTCAAGTTTTAATTGCTTTATTTTATTTTTGTTTTTCCTAGAAATACTCATAAAAGAATTTATGACCCTTTTTAGAAGACAACTAAAGAGACAATTGGTTAAAACCCTTAAGACTAAATATGTAAATATCTATATGATTCAGGTGGGATTTGAGATGTTGGTTGGACATAAAATAACCTCATTGAGTAATAAAATTCACATAAAAAAAATATCGTAGAAAAACAAAGCCAAATAATTTTGACTTATAAAACGTAATGTAAGGTATATCTATGGATATAGACTAGCCATCTGTATATTGTTGTCACTGGGCTTTTGGGAAATAATTTTATTTTTGTTTAATGTTTTGAAAAAAAAAGAAGATATTAGACATTTGTTGATTATATTATATAGTTACTTTTCCATCAGTTAAGCTTTTGTATTATACAAAAGATAATATTAAAATTGATAAAAATAAATACAGTAACGATATATATTGTTTTAAAGAGAAATAGTACAAAATTAGAAAAGTACACAAAATTAAAAAGAATAAAGAACTAAAGAAATAATAATGATGTATATACATATCTACTAAAAAAAATAATAAAGTACTAAAAAATAAAATAATACAAACAATAAAGCGCTAAATAAATAAAGCTCGAAAAAAATAAAATACTAAAAAAAAATAAGTGCTAAAAAACAAAAAAGTACTAAAACATAATAAAGAACTTACAAATAATAAAGTACTAAACAAGTAATAAAGTACTAAACAAAATAAAGTGATAAAAAATAATAAAGTACTAAACAAATAATAAAGTACTAAACAAATAATAAAGTACTAAACAAATAATAAAGTACTAAACAAATAATAAAGTACTAAAAAATGATAAAAAAGATGGAATAGAGAAAATAAACCTTTGTAAATAGAGCAACATCGCTACATGTCAGACCACAAAACAGATCTGAAAGCTCTAAGAATTTGATATCTCTAAGCAGATTGCATATTAGTTCCGTTATACATACATACATAGGTGTCATTACCGGACACTTTCTAACAATTTCTGCGGAAGTTGTATGGAAGAAGAGGAAAGGCTTAGGCCCCACCTGGGAGAATTCTAATACAATAATCCTAGTGATCTGGCAAATCATGATATCAATAGTCTCGCGCGGTTCGTAAGAAGCTCTAAGTGGTTCAACGATTAGAAAGAAAATTTTCTAGATTCTTGTTATATCAATATCACAATGGACCAACCTATGGTCTAAGTGTGTCAAGCGTCTCTGCTGACAGCCATTTACGACTAACCTAAGAAATAAAGTACTAAAAAAAACTTACCCAAAATGTTAATGATTTTTTGTTTAAAAAAAGAAGATATTTCGAAATTCAATATTATTTATACTACTTATGTTATTTTCAGTTAGATTTTGAAAGTGTTCTATTCTTATCAATCAAATATGGATATTTCAATAGGAATGGAAAATTCCCAAAATCTAACTAAAAATGACGTACAGATTTTCAAAAATGTAACAACTTATCATTTAACTACTAAATATGCACCAATATCGCACAAAAAAGTCAATTTCTTCAAAAAATGTTAAACCCTACTTTCAATGCAAATGTATTTATGTGATTTCTTTTTGAAAAAAAAAAAAAAAAAACTTAAGGTACAGTTTTTTTTATAATCAAGGGACATTAAGGTAAGAAGTTAAATCAAAATTCTTAGAATCGTTTATTAGCAAAACAATGATGAACTAAAAATACATTCGACTTTCTTCTCAAATGGAATTACATAAAAAAGTGGTATGTACCAAATTAGACTAGCCTGATTATAGCGACCATATTTTTTAAAGGAACACAAACACGTTTGTATTAGAAGAAGGTACATGCATACCTACTCATTTTTAGTTTACTTTGCACACGAACTACGACCTGTGAATAGCGAATGAAGTTTATAAATAAATTTCTTGAAAAAATGTGAACAAATTTGTTGCTTCAACTTTTCAACGAAATGAATCAATGAAATAATAAAATATTACGTAAAATAAGCTTAAATTTGAAAATTTTGTATTTTAATATTTTCTACGCAACTAACAATTTATCTTCTGCGAACTGACAAACTTAAACTCACAATTTTCACAACATCAAAGCGTATTTCACAAATCAGATAATAGAAAATTTGTTCGAATTTAACCTCAAACATTCATTTTACTTTTTTATGTTTTATGACAATTCGTAGTTGTCAGCGATCACTCATGTAATTGGCGGTTTGAGCTCGAAATGCATATATTTATTACAATGAGAGCTCCAGATCTGACAACGCTTCAAAAAGGGACAGTGGTGGACTTTTAAAATTAATTTTTTTGTCTGTTGATTGGCAGATTCGGTAACCTTTGATTTGGATTTCATTATCAGAGTATAACCGTACATAGTTCATTCGAGGAATTTAATAATTAAAATAAATGCAAACATCATTTCGAATATTGTCAACTCACCGCGCCGCCACCACCACCGGAAGTAAAATGTGTTCAGTTCCATTATCGGGATTAACATTAATTTAAAACAAAAATGAATTTATAAAAAACTTAACATTTAATTAATTTCGAATTTGGTTTAATCAACAGTTTCTATCCAGATTATAGCTTTCATATTAATTGATTTATTTATGGTGCTAATTAATGAACTTGTTTTTTTTTGGTTATAGAATTATTTACATTAGACATAAGTGTCAAACTCTTTATTTGTTTTTATGTTAAATTATTCTTTCTTAAATAAAGGTTAGTAACCTCAAGAAACTTGATCATATTTTTTATTTAATTTGTTTAACAAATGTGTGATAAAATAATTTGAAATATAAAAAAAATAGTGTGAGTGCCGGGACTCAAAGTTAAGAAGTTGGCAAATATTGAAAACTTATTTCTAAAGTAAGTGCTGTGTAGCGCAAATAGAGCGTTTTTGAAAAGAGGCGCATTTTCATCTAGGCGGCTACGTTATCAAAAAAAATTGCCGCATCTGTGGTTTGGAAAACGGGCACCTTATTGTCGAGAAGCCAATCCATCCACAGAGATTGATAGTTTGGTGCGCATTGTGGAGTGGTGGTATCATTGGACCATTTTTCTTCGAAAACGTTTCGGTCAACGGTGGGCGTTACAGAGCCATGTTAACCGACTTATTTTTAACTGAAATTCAAGACATGGATTTGGATGACCTCTGGTTCATGCAGGATGGCGCGCCATGGCACAATCGATCTTTTGCGCACCAAATTCCCAAATCGTGTTATCAGCCGTCTTAGCGATGTCAATTGGCCGCCTCGGGGCTGCGATTTGACCCCTTTGGACTTTTTTTTTTTGTGGGGAACCGTGAAGTACCGATGTTATGTCAATTCAAGCATTTAAGGCCTTAATCATCCAAGCAATCCATGAGCTACACAGCCCGAAACCACCCATCTTTTATTTCGTAGAATGCCCACAGTTAAAATATTCAGAACTTACAGTCTGTGTCATATCAGAGAGAATTCATTTTGTAAAGACTTCTTCCATTATATACACTTTCGTCTATACGAAAAGTAATAATTAATGACAACTTGACATTGTCTATAATTCTTGGTTCTTTATTATTTTTTTTTGTTTTTTGTAGATATGTTTGTTTGACATACATACATCAAATCAAAATCTATTTTGACAGATACAATTACTTTTTGTGTTAAATTTTTATTTTAGTAGAGATGGAGAAAAAAACATCAAAAAGAGATCAACAATTTAATCTCCTCTAGGATTACGTATATGTACATTGAAATCAATTAATTCTCATTACCTACATTTCTCCAACTTGATGGAATAAAATATAACAAATGTGTACTTGTGATTAATGTTTTGTAGGCGGTGTTGGAATAAAATTTTGGCTTGACACTTGACAAAAAAAATATATATAGTAAAGTATGGTTGCGCCTTTTTTTTTTTTTTTGAAATAAATCATCGAATATACTTACGAAAAAATAAAAACGCATGTGGGTGATGATTAAATTCGATGATTGCATCAGGCGAAGTAGGGAGAATATAGGAGCAGTGTTTTTTTCAAACTGGAACAACTTTTTCGCATGTAAAACACTTTTCAAATAAATAATTTAGGAAAATGAATTAAAAAACAAATTAAAGAATTAAGCGACATGATACGACATTACTCATGTCACCGACTCACTTGATTTGAGGCACCTACTTTTTTTAACACAATTTAAAACAACAAATGATGTGTGTCCATTTCAAATAAGAAAATTTTAATTTCTGCTACTTTAAGTTTTTAAAGAGGGAAGGGAACGAAATTCCATCGTTCAATAAATTACAAAAAGCGGGTGCAAGTTCTACCAATCAGTTCGCAAAGTGACGCAGTATTCAACATTCTGCAACCTAGAAGTGCTTTATCAGTGCGCAATAAAAATTTAATAAAATTTAATTTTCAGTAAAATCGAACGTACCGCATGAAAAGTATCAAACTACTTACAGATCAGACAACAATTGAAGGCTCTCTGCACCAAAAATTACATAAGCTACCTTTGAAAAAAAAAAGTTAATGACTATTGACTAAATTAAAAAACGAATTGCATTTAGTCGTATGCGGAATTGTATTTTTAATATTGCGGGAATTTCTATTTTGTTATTTTATATGAAATTAGCAAATGATATGTAGCCAAAATAGACTAACGCCAAATTTCTTTACTAACGTACTAAGCCAACCTAGTACCCAATCTAGCTAGGCCCAGTACTAGCTAGGCCCAGTACTAGCTCTCATACTCGGTCCCAACAAAAAGTTAGTACCTGAGCATTTCTTCACATCACTAGTACCGTACCTAAGTTCACAAAACGGTACTAGGAACTTAATACGCCTATTATATAAATATTATTTTGACATTAATTGAAAATATTTTTAAATAAAATGTCAGCATAATTTGATCTCTGTAATCTATTTACATAGCTCTTTCTTTGTTATGTTTCTTTGGAACTCATTCTCAATGAAGTATGAACGCTATATGAAATTACCATCGGCAAGTTGAGTGGAGAATTGTCAATTCAAACATTTTTCCATGCCCAAACAACACTAGGAGGACGAGGAGCGCAAGTTGATGGCAGAATTTGGAGACCTACGTATGCAGTTCATTCAAGACTACTGGTCGTTTGGACGAAATAAAACAACAAAAAGCATTCAGTTTTGCTTTACATCCTATCCAATGAATGCAGTCTAGCGCTCGCGTCGGTAATTCTTCACCACAATCATTGCCAGTCGGCATTGTTAAGCTACGATTAGACGATCAACGTAAATGTTTAACACGTTGACTCTCTAACGTCAAAATGACGTCAAATTTTGTCCCAAAGTTGTCAAGGCGTGTGATCTTTAACGCAGAACACCGTCAATGGGTTGACGTTGACATGAGTTTTAGGGTCAAGGTATTGATTAATTTGTGAGACCGTGTAATCACCCGGTCAACGTAGTTAGGACACATTGACATAATGCTCGTCAGCGGGTTAACTGTACCTCAACGTTGAAACAGCAAAATTTTTTACCGTGTCAACGTAATCTGCGTTGACCTTCATCTCAATTTGAAAAATTTCTGATTTTGTAGAGGTTTTTTTAATTCATCGGCGTCGTAGCCATCTTTCAATGGAATTGGACATGTTATAGCTTGACAGATAGATAACAAGCTATATTTTGTGATATACCGGATATTTCATTTCGAATGTCACCCGAAATACACGAAATCTAATTTTTCAGAAGTACAAAATAAAATTTCATAAATTTGTGATTTTTTAGAGGTTACGCTGTTGATGGATTAAAACATCAACAACGTAACCATCCTCCAATGGTCTGATTTGATTATTAACGTGCTGGACTACCGATTCCGAGGTATTAGCTAATACTGAGTCCTAACTAGTACTCGGTACCAAATTGACAGGTTTGGGGCTTAGAACTTATGTGAAGAAATGAGTTGATATTGATTTGAGTACTATCTTCAGGACTAGTACCGGTTAGAAGTCCCTGAAGAAATTGGCTGTAAGCTACTGGGGCCAAAGACATCTCAGATAAAAGAAAATATATGGACATACTTGGTTTAATATAAAAAAAAAACTACTTGGATAGGTTCCCACTAAATTTTTTATATTCTGAAGTTACAGCCATTTCACGACTTCCACAGATCGATCATCAGACTCCTCTAGGAGTGGTTAGTCTATTATGATCATTATATTTCAAAAAACTTTTTGCCTCGATTGAGTATTGAACCTAGACCAACATTCTTCAAATCCTATCCATTTTATTCCCTTGAATGCAGTCAAGAAGGTATATAGACAAATTTGCAAGCGCATTCTTATACAACGATTGTTCCTTATTTTTAAATTGTTTTTAGAGATTTACAAGAAACACACTTAATTAGCAACCTTACTATGATCGAAGTATTTTATTTGAAAGATATATTCCTTTTTTGGCGCGACTTTTAAGTAACTAGTCAGTATTTTGTTTTCCGAACGAAAAAGCATGGCTAGACGATTATTTATCAGAAAAAAAAAAATAATAACTTACTCTGAAGTATTACATTCAAATATGTTCAAACATCCATTTTAAAGGAATTTGGAACTTACCTGAAAAAAATAAATAAATAAAACTGATTAGTAATTTGATAATATGTAATTTAAAGGCTTATATTTAAGTTGTTATTTATCACTTTATCAATGACTCAAAATAATATCTGTATAAATGTTGAAAATTTGAAAACTTTATAATAACAAATAACCAATAAATTATAGAATTTAAGATATAGAAAACAAAAAGGACCTACTGATTTTACACCCTCAATGCTTGGTGAAGCAAAAAATTACATTTAACACTAGGGTTATACACGATCTGGTGCAACATGCCGGGTAATATTGTGAAAATTTTATTTTATTTTAGTAAACCATGAACACAATTTTACAAATATTTATGAATAATTTAGCTAATTTACAATATTTTTTAAATGAATATAACAGCACGAAAAATGCATCGGTCTCGGTCAAAGATAGGCGTTAAGTTAAACACAAAAGATTAGACTGAGTTTTAATTGCGCCTTTAATTTTATTTTTTTAGTAGCTCATGGCGTAATGGTTAGTGCGTTGGACTGTTATGCCGTAGGTCTTGGGTTCGATTCCCAGCCTATGCCACCGCAAAAAAAAAGCAGAAATGTTTTTCACGGGTTACTGACTCTTGCGAGGAATTGACAAATCCTCCAAAAGTATATCTTCTCATGGAAAAGTGCACCCTAGACGTTCGGATTCGGCAGAAAATTGTAGGTTCCCTCTATTCCTGCCAATAACACGCACACAGGAATGGTTGGGAGTTGTAAATCACTAGGCCCTGGTTCTACACGAGCTGTCGCGCCGACCAATTTATTTTACAATTTTAATTGCGCTTCATACCTACGGCTAAAATTTTTAAAAACACACTTCAACAGAAAAGTTGAAATGATAAAACAATTGTTAAAAAATAAGAAGTAGTGGTCCAAGATAACTTTCTTGAGTTACTCCAGAGAATTTATTTATTTCATTTTTAATTAGAACAACTCAATAGAATTCAATGAGCTCAAGTATATACTACTGCAGATTAAAACAAAAAATTTAAAAGTAAAGCAGACTTGCAAAAGGATTACAAAACAACCAAAGTAAGCCATTCGTTAAAACGAATAAATATTAAAAAAAGCTATTTGGTGTTCAAAAATATACTTTCAAATAATACTGTAAGGTTTTTTATCATTGTTTTATGAATTTAATCGGATCTTAAAAATGCAGATAGGTGTAGAAGAGTTATAAAGAAATGATTACGAGTGCCTTAAAAGTTACCCTGTTTACTTTTACCAGATTTTTTTATTTAACAACATTAAAGACGATTTTTTATAAAAAAAAAAAAAGATCTAATATTTCAAAATTCATAACCTATAAAAATTTATTTAAATATATATCGGTAAATATTTTTCTCCAAAAATTAAACTAATCCATTTACCTAATTTCGATTCACCCAAGTGAAGTCACTCGAATTGATTTAAATTAAAGTCATTCTTGTTCTACCTTTCTTATATTTTGGTATTTTTGAAGAACATCTGTCACTTGAGCCTTAATTCACTGGATTTTGATTAATTTTTCATACAAGTGGTTTGTCTTCGACGACGCGACGTTTAATAGCAAATATGTAATTACGACTGGGATAATGAAAATGCAATTAAAATTGATGTTGCGAGATTAAATGAACATAAAAAAATGACATATTTCATCAATTTTTCGACATTGGATTGCTACAAGTGCCTTAATCTAATGAAAATAAGAAAGGGTCGAAACAAAAAGGGATATCCATCTCTAGACAGTATTAACTTATACATATCTGGGACATGTGTTTGCATAACAAAAATGTCTCAATGAGTTAAATATACATAACATGACTCTTTGGGGGACATAAAAAGCCCATTTTTTTTGATAACCACATAAGTAGTATGAATATGAGGGTACCAGGCCAGCGGCTCGGCGGCTAAAATGGGCGTATGGGCGTGGCAGTGGGCGTAGGGCGTGGCAGGGGTGGTGGGCGTGGTAGATATTGAGCTTTAGGGGCGTGGCAAGTGGGTGGAGCTTTTGTGGGCGTATAAAGGGCGGGGGGGGCGTGGTAAAATTTGTGTTTTTGGGGGGGCGTGGCATTTTTGAAGCTTTGGTAGGCGTGACAGGGGGTGGTTATTTTAGGGGGTGGGTCAAAGGGGTGGAGCTTTTGGGGGCGTGTCAAGGGGGCGTTTTTTTTTTTTTTTTTTTTTTTTTTTCTTCATATGGCCTTAGCGGCTCAGCGGCTCATATCCTTGGCGGCTCAGCGGCTCATATCCTTGGCGGCTCAGCGGCTCATATTCTTGGCGGCTCGGTACTTGGCGGCTCATGGACTTGGTGGCTCATAGACTTGGCGGCTCAGGTTAAGCAACATAACATTAGAACCAAAAACGTAGCTTAAAACATGACGTTATAACCCAAATAACCCAAAACGTGACGTAAACAACGTAAAACGTAACGTTATAACCTAAAACGAGTCGTTAAGAAGCTAAAAACGTGACGATAAGAACCTGATATTGGGGTTCGTAGGTTAGCTTCCAACACATGGGTTGTTAATAGTGCGTCGAGAGAGAAAAAAGAAGTCCTCGAATACAAAAATAAAAAAACAGATAAATAGTTTTAAAATTTATGAAATTTATTTATTCAATGGTTTACATTTTTTTTTAACTCTTGTATATCTAAATTTTATTTTTAAACGATTCTGTTGACTACTTGATCAAGTGGATTATATTCAATAATTCGATCATGAAGCATAATGCAGTATGCTGAAGTGTTTGCAGGAATGTTTTTTGATGTCCTCATCTCCAAGCGTATATCAATAGGTCCGGTTTTCAATGTTTCATTTTGATGTCTGCAGTCTAGGTTTTTTTTTTTAGTTTGTAGAGTAAAAAAAAAATCTTTTTTTAAGAGGATCTATGAAAGACAATGATTCCATAAGTAAAAACGCATAGATTTATTTTCATAGGTTTGAATTTTTTTATTTTTTCAAAATAATTTAACTTATTTCTTATTAATACATTTTTTTTTTTTTTATAATTTAGTTTTCTTCTTATAAATCACAGTTTTGTTCTTACTATCAGATATAATATTTACAAAAAGTATATAAATATATGTGTGTGTGTGTATATACATAAGCATTTTGGTAGAAGATTCTGTTCTAATAAAAAAATAAGTGTCATACAAAAATTAAAAAAAAATCAAGTTTCAGGTTCATTTATACTATAATGACCCCAGGCTAAAGTATTAACATTATTACTACAAATGAACCTTTTGTCATCTGAAGAATTTAAACTTAATTTAGTTATACTTTCCGTATAAATAGTGTGATGCCTCGATCTAAAATTTAACATTTTGCTGTAGAAATTTTGTTTATTTAGCAAACAGTCTCTATAATTTTGTAGCGTTAATTTTTTTACGGCTGCTGCTTTAACGCCCTTGGCTTTTTTTATTAGGGCAGAATCTTCTACATCTACACTATACATTTTTGCTCTTAAGCCTATAAATTCCTTCATTATATTTCCGTTATTCTCATCCTTCATAAACCCTAATTTTTTCTTGTTTAGCTGGGGGATATCAAAGGGGTTATTAAGGGGATAGTCTGAAGTATCAAATTTTTCGTGAATGTCATTTTTAATATCATTATAAATGTCCCCCGTTCGTATTTGATAAATAAAGGAATCAGTATCCATGTAAGCTAGTCGTAGGTTATTTGTGAACTTAGGTTTCATATACGCATAATGGAAGTCATACATTTTATGCTTGGAAAGCTCTAAAACACAAAAACCTAGGTATACTGGCTTATTATACTCACTATAAACTCTATTCAGCTGAACAGCAGCCATGGTTTCACTGATTTCCAAAATGCTATGAAAATTAGGTTTTGCTATAAGAGCACGACTCCCAAGGTGTCTTCCATTACTCTCAATAGAATCTGCGATTCGAACATCTTTACGTTTATCCACATTTTCCATGGTTTTTCCAAATACTGCATTATTGCATAGTTTGCGCAGATCTTTTTCAAACTTATTTGTGGCTCTGGTTCTAAGGTCATTGTTCAAATCAATATATTCCTTCAACCAAGGAGATTGTTCGAATCGCATCACTCTATTAATTTTTTTCAGCACCAAACCATTTTCAATACATTGGATTAGATTTTTATAGTGGATAATATAATTATTTTTATTTCTCAAATCCGCAACTAATTTTGTAGGGGATTTGTCACTTACTTTAACATTAGACGGACAGAATGGCAAATCGTTATGAGCATCGTGTATTTCACGAGGATACTCGAGGTCGACTTCTAAAACATAGCCTGTGTTTGCATTAGAAGTTAACCATTCTTTAATATTAGTTAACTCGGTTGGAGGCTCAATCCATTCAAAGTTTGAATGAGGAAGATACTCAGACATTGCCCAACCGTACAGGTTATTGGCATCCAAATACATTAAATAATCAGACGGCTTATTTGAATCGAATTCGGGCATATACTTATTGTTTGCCTTACAGTGGCGTAAGCTACACTGAGTCAAACCTCCTCTTATTCCCTTAGCAAAGAAATTGTACATGGTTATCTCTGTAAAAAGTTCCAGCTTGATTTCTGTTACTTTTAACATAGCATCCCATGAGAAACCCGGTAATGTGAAATAGTGGCAAGGATCAAGACCATAATGTGTAAGAGAATCTGACCTAAATTTTTCAAAAATGTCGGCCAGAATCAAGACATCTGTTATCATGTAGTGTTCAAGGTATTGACCTAGACTCTCACATTTAAAATACGACCACACTTTAGCAGCATGCTTATAATCATCGAGACTACAGTCTTCTTCAATCAAAGAATTTCTGAATGAGACTCTTGAAGGAAGATTTGATTCAGCTAATTTTTCAATACAATCTATATGATCATAGCAAAAAACCCCCTTGCGAGTCATAAGCTCGATAGACTCTGCATCATTTTCAACATATTTCGATAATATGGAAAAATCGTGTTTTTCGAGGGTTTTTGCTATGGTATCAATGCTAGAAGGTAGAAATCTGAATGAGTCTAAGAATCGTAGTTCTAAGAATTGTCCTTGCACACTATTTATTAATATCTTCTTGGACATTGAAATGTATTTTTCTTTATTAAGAGGGATAATATTAATACCCCCACTGATATCACCCAGCTCTTGTATAAAAAGATGAGAATCGTACCCGGTAAAATTATGGAAGAAAATAGGAATAAACTTAGCTACCTGATAGCTTAAATTACATTTTGAATGCGCTGCTCCTCTGAACTCGCCAGTCAAGTGATCGTGATCTCGAACTTTTTTGCTACCCCACACTGCTTTCCTGCAAATGTGACATCTTGTTGCTTGCTGGAACGTTCTCTCATCGTCGGTTGTCAAGGTGAGTGGGATCTTCTTACACATATAATGTCTATGAATATGTTTAGCGTCTTCAACTAAATTCATCATAAACACTCTAGCGCAATCTTCACCTAGAATGATAAGAAATTTAAAGGATTGAGATTTATATAATACTGATTGTAAGGTGAAACTTATAAAGAACAATTTAACTTACCAGTATATTTGAAAAGTTTATCCAACGAATCGTCAAATGAACATTTTATAAAATATGATACGGCAATGGGAACATGTTGTTTAATTGGTGTTGTCGATGATGTTGAGAAGTCGGGGTGACAGCCAGCAATATTAGTAAGCATGCACTCAAAATCAGCATAGATTACGAATGGTACTTTAAGTGATCTCCACTGATTTTTGAACTCCAGAATTTTGTTTGTGTCATTTGGGAGGCTTGTTACTATTTTATTACATTCAGCTCCATGCTTCACAAACGCCTCTTCTGAGCTAAATGAGAGCAAACAGGTATTGCACATTTTTAGTGAGCGCTTGCCATGAGTTATTTGGCTTGCTATCAGTGCAGACATATGCTTTATCCAAACATAGTGGCTACAAGATCCCTCTTGTATGAGTAGCAAATTTATATGCTGCTCTCTGGTATGTTTTGAATTAAAGTATGGGCCCACAACTCTATACTTTGATTCACCCTCATTTTTTTCAACACCGAAAACATTTATACTTATTGAAGGGTTAAGAGTCTCAAAAGTATAAATGTCTTTTACTTTTAATGGGAAAGTCAAACCAGTGAAATTAAGTGTTGCTCCGTTTCCTAGGGTAATAATGCTGCTCTGAATGTTCTGTACTCCATATTTGCTCGGTCGTTCTGCATGTTGCTCCATAGGATGAATAGCTGATATTACGGCCCATTTGAAGCAGTATATATCATTGTTTTGTACATTGATACAAGCCCTTTTTGAATCAATACTTTTTGGTAGCCTCAAAAAGCTTGATCCTCTTAATGGTCTATACTCATTTATATTTACCTCAATGTGTTTAATACAAAACAATGACCATCCAGAATCACGATCCTGGAACTCTTCGCTTTGAATCTGAATTTTTTCAGACATTTTTTTCACGATATCTTCCAAATCGCTACTCTGCAGAGCTATTTCCATCGGGCAATTGAAGGACTTAAGACTTAAATCCATATCTCCTTCTACATCGGATGATAAGAATTTCACAAACTCTGCATACAGTTCCATGGTGAACTTAACACTACTTTTTGTCACAAATGAGGTCCTTATTAAATTTATAATATCGTTTCTAATATTGTCCAAAAATTGTTTGATGTCTATTAGCCCTTCATCAGTATTTTTCAACAAATATGTCTCCACAGTTTCTTGAAAGCATTTCCTTATTTTCTGAAATGGAGTATTTTCAACTGGAATTGCATTTTTTAACTTATGGGCATTCGTTCTAGTGTGATGACCCCATCCAGATACTAGTACATCTACTTCACAGTTTTCGCATCTTCGTTTCTTTGCTGACGAGTGTGGGGGGACTATGGAATTATCCGTATTTTCGGGGAGTTTCCTTTTACTGCTACCGGGCTCATTAATTACACAATCTTGAGAAGAAATGTTACTATGTTCCTTTCGGAAGTGCTTTAACATTGAATCTTTTCGTGTGTAGGTTTTTTCACATTTAGGACATTTAATTACATCGCCATGAGCAGCTTTCATGTGTCTCTTAAGCGAGCACGAATGAGCGAATTTACCTCCGCAAATATTGCAAGTTAAATTCTCCATTATAATCTTTTTTTTTTTTTTTTGTTATTTAATGTATCAACAATAAATTCACTAGGACTTACTTACTCTCACGCAGCTGTATATAGCTTTTTGTTCTCACACTTAAGTAGCCGTTCTTGGACACAGATAAAAAATATCTTTTAGTGGTTTTACTTTTTTTTCTCGTACTAATAAGTTTTTAAAAAATATTAAAATTCACAGTTATTTTTTTTTTTTTTTGTCTCTCACTAATATTAATAGCACACACGAAGGAAAAAAAAAGAATAACAAAAAAAATGTTAAAATTCACAGTTTGCGAACACGAGTAGGTATTTCACAGAGCAACTTTTATTTTTGCCAAAATTTTTTTTCGCTTGTTTTTCTTTTTTGTCAATTTTTAAAAATTCACAGTTGGCGAACACAGAATTTTCACTTTAGAGGTACTTGGGTTTTTTTTTTTCAAATTTTATCACACTTTGCCGTTTCAACGAAAAAAGGAATACCGAATAGTCGCGAAGGAATCAGTCTATTAAACTGTTTAACTCGAATACCCTGCTTTTATATCGTAAAATTGGGATCCTACAACAAATATAAAAAACTATCCCCCTCAAATATTCTAATAGAAAATTATCGTATTCTACTCCAATACTTCTTACTCTTATCTTCTAATCTAATGGATACGAGAATTTAGAAGGAAAGTTTTATTGCTTAAAACCGAACAATGATCGTGGGATCATTTTGTATGCCTTATTATCCTCTCCATCTAACGTCCATGGTAATAAAGTCTAGACATTGTCCCTTTCATGGTAAACACTTGCTATGAATATGTAAACAAAATGATGATAATGAAGCAAGGATCTTTTTCATCCCAAGCATCTATATATCATTCAATCTAATGGGCAATAAACTATGGTTTTTTATTAGGATGATAAAAGAATTTGGAAGGAAAGTTTTATTATTTAAAATAATTCCATTATCCTCTTTCGTTGTGAAGACCCGCACTGAATAAAAACCGAAAAATGATCGTGGGAACATTTTGTATAACTTATTATCCTTTCCATCTAACGCCCATGGTAATAAAGTCTAGACGTTGTCCCTTTCATAGTAAATACTTGCTATGAATATGTAACCAAAATGATGATAATGAAGCTAGGATCTTTTTCATCCCGAGTATCTATATATCATTCAATCTAATGGGCAATAAACTGTGGTTTTCTATTAGGATGATAAAAGTCTTTTTCTTTTAATGTACTTTCTTAAAAAAAAAATTAAAAAAAAAACATTGTCTACTTTCGTTGTGCACACCTGCCATGAATAACAAAACAAAAAAAAAAAAAAAAAAAAAAAAAATGATCATTTTGTATACCTTATTATCCTTTTCATCTAACACCTTTTCATCTAACACACATTTACATATAGCATTCAAATAACTGCTAATAAACATAGGTTTCTTATGAGGCTAATAAAAGTCGAGACGAAATATTTTCTTTTAAAAAACTCCGCTGTCCACGTCCGTTGTATATATTATATCATTCGAACTAATGGGAGTATAAACACTGTCAGATGCTATTTTTTTCCAACTATTGTTAACGTGATTGAACATGAAAATTTTCAAAACTTCCACATGCAAATGTATTGGAAAAGTCTTATATGAAAATTGAGAAGGGATACTTCTATAAAAGGAAAATTATTTTCTACTGATGAGCACAGTTGTTTACAAGAAGCTACAAAGAATAAACGTATTTTTACAAAAATGCATTTCGAAGAGCCTGATTACTCCATATTTACCCTAGATGATTTCGCGGCAAGAGAGGCTAACTCTTTAAACGAAATTGGTAATTTTAAACCTACGAAGAAGCTGGCTGATCTTGAAATGGGGGTCAAATATAGTATTTACGCTCTGCGAAAAGTAAATACACGTTGGGGTGAACGGATTATAGCAGATCTTGGAGAATATTCGGTAAGCTATAAAGCTATTCTTATTCTGCAACAATATATCATATATGTGTGTGTAATGTTAAATAATTTAAATTTTTTTTTTATTTCAGGTCTTCCTACCAATAAAATACTCGAAGCTGTCATCAGACAGCATAACTTTAATTGGAGGAGGATCATATACCTTTGAAAAAACATGTCAAATTGGAACATCATACCAACTTCAATTTACAAAAATAAAATAATTTGTATGTTAAAGACAATAATTATTAAATATAAACGAAGAAAATATAAATATTTATAGAAAAAAAAAGAAAGAGGAAAAATTAAATGTTTTAAAATCAAATGTATTTCTTTTATTACTTTCTTATTTTACAGAATTTTGTTTTTATCGATCCAGGAGTTGTGTTCTGAGGGGAATCCCAACCATTTCACATAAACTTTATTTCCTTTTGTTTGGAGAACTTTTTCAACTAGATATATATCTGGACACTTAGTTTTCATCAGTTCTGCTTCATAAAAGCCCCCCTGAACTGCTTTTCCTTGATAGTCCTCAAGAAGATATGTAGTCGGTTTTGTTGTTTGAACTTTTCTTATTTTAAAAACCTCAGTAGTCCAGTTTGGTGTATAGCCTTTTTCGAATGTATGTTTATACTTACTGATTCGTACTTTGTCGCCAACCTTAAATTTTCGTTTACTTGCTTTTTCTTTCTTATTTTTGAAAATTGATAATAAGGACTTTGAATTTTTCGTGTTTACATCCGCAGGTTTACATTTAATGGTTCGGTGAAAAGAATGATTGTAGTCATAAAGTAATTTCTTAAAAATATTTATCCACTTGTAACTTCCATTGAAACTAAATTCTTTCCACATTTTTTCCTTAAAGGTTCTATTAAATCTTTCAATAATTGAAGCCTTCAATGAGCTGAATGTAGAGTAGTGATTAATTTTATATTTTTCCATCAAACTTTTGAAGTTTGTGTTGAAAAATTCTTTTCCATCGTCAGTCTGCAAGTTTTTTGGAACCCTAGAAGAATTTTTAAATATTTCATGCATCCCTTTTGAAATAGTAATCCCCTTTTTGTTTTTCATTGGGATAACCCACGCGAACTTTGAAAAAGTATCGATAACTGTCATCAAATAATTAAACCCATTATTTTGATCACTGTAAGGTATCATTTCAACCAGATCGGCTTGCCACAAATCATCATAACCTTTAATGATAACATTACGACGTTTAAAATTTCGCCGTGCAGCCCTATGCAACTCTTCAACGACCTCTCGCTTACTCATAATTAAAAAGAGTGAATTCAACAGAATAAAAAACAACTCTTTTATATTTTTATTTTTATTTTAATCTTTTATACAATAACATCAATTTCTTAATTCTAACCAAACGGTTTTCTACCATATAGCAGGCACAAGTATCCGGTCCTAGTTTACATTGGTTGGATGCCCAGCAACAATTAGAATAGTGATGCCCGTGAATAGATTCAGTGTAATGTACGTTTTGGAATCTTTTAAGTAGGGAAATACAATTTAAAAACTCTTCGTAATGCTCATCTAATACAGTTTCGCTATACGTTTTTAAAAAATCACAAATGTTTTTAAGTATTGTTTCTGAGTCCATTTCTTTAGATGTTATTGTTTGGAGTGTTGAAAGCTTACTAAGAATTTTTACTTTTTTAAATGGAAAATAAACATCATATATGTATATCAACATTTCAAGACCCCCACTCCTTTACGTTTCATCCGTAGGTATAAAGGATACTTTAGGAAATAACGCCTTCATGATCATCTCAACTTTTTTTTTAATCTTTTCGTCAACCTGTTTATCATCAATATTCATGAGATCTTCAGGTTTCCTCGAAAGTGATAAAAACTTCATGTTTTCTCGCTTCATAGTTGTTATTGTTTCCTTTAAAGATAAGTCCATAAGGTTTCGTAGTATGTTGCATTCCTTATTCAAAGTTGTAATTAACTCCTTCAAAGAAGAGTCTATGTGGTTTCTCATACTATTTTCCTTAAGGTTTAACTGCTCATCAACATATCCTTTGGAGACGGCTTGGTGGGGGTGCTTAGGTTTAATACCAATATTGTTTAAATGCTTATTATCTATATCAAAGTCACCAGACGGTAGGAGTTTAAAGCCTATTCCTGGAGGACCTGCAAAACCATTGTTTTTTGGAACAGGTTTGAAGTTCCTACCGAACTTGTCAACGTTCATTGTTTATATGTATAGATTTTTGTTTGAGTGCTAATATATAATATTTGATTCCTTCAGTTCTTCAATTATAGAAGTGATTTCATTCTGGTGGTTGTTGTTACCAGCATTTTTAGATGCTACTAAAAGTCGAAGTCTATTAACGAGTTCATTCGGATCATTCCAGTAGACATATTCAATATTTTTGTTTGTGTATTTCATTTCAGTAATATTAGAATAGGATTTTCCTGTTTTTGCATTTTCATTTTTAAGCCCAGCGACAATAGCCTTTATTATTTTGGTATATTTCATACCTCTGTTACTCTTGATTCGAGAAGAACTATCATGATTAACTCTATATGCATTAGTTTTTTGGAGGATTTTCGAATATTGTTCTAAGTCTTCCTTAGTATATTTTTGCTTTTGAGGATTTTTCTTTACCACCAATTCAATAAGACCAGGAGTTCGAGTAAAAATTTCATCGTCAATTATAATATGCTGATCATTCATTTTAAAGCTGCATTTTCCTATTTTTACAGATTGAGTGTTTACATCAAAATATGGTCCATAGGCTGTATCACGATTTGAATCTGACAACAGTTTTTGTTGATTGAAAGAAGACGATTTATCAGGGCTAGGGAAATTTTTTGGTGTACTGAATAAAAAAGTGTTATCTGGACTATCCAATTCTAGTGATGGTGATCCTGCTCGTTCATGATCTTCTTCCTCATCCTTTTTATAAAACGATTCAAAATGTAGCTTGCGACGTTTAAGTGTTTTAATATCATCCTCTTGTTGTGCTTCGTTTTTTTTAATATTCCCGACCAATTTTTTCAATGGCTCAACAATGGGTTTGAACGTGTTTTCCAAATCAGTTTCTCTCATCATTTTACCACTTTTTAGTTGAAAATATTTATTTTTAAGCACATTTTTTGTTTTTATAAGATCATTCAACACACTTTCTTCCATTTTTTATAGTTTAAAATAGTATATATGAGGAGGAAGAAAACAAGTATTTATATGTTTTGATACTTTTATATGAAGGACTAGTTTTCCCAAACAGTGTTGCTGCCGTAATGTGTTGATTTTAAATGAAATATGTATATTTATAGTATTGCAATTTTGTGAAAACTGTTTTTATAACGACCCTTTTCAATACTGCTTTCCTTGTCTATAACGAGAAATCCAAAATTATCAGCCCAACAATGCGAACACAACTCTTTAAATTGATTGAATGTCATATCAGAGTTTATATGATCTTTGTAAACATGTTTCAAATTCAATTCGTCTTGTTTGAAAAGAATAATAAAATTAGCATTGTCTCTAATCAAGTGTTTTGGTATATGTGTATAGGATTGACATAAATAAAAACTATCAACTCCATTATGACGACCCATACAAAAATAGTCTCTTATATTGTTTTGTTTTTGACATGCGACATCGTCGAATATAAATATTGAATTATTTTTGGCGTCTGATGGAGGCATTACATCGGAATTGTTTGAGAATTCATTATATTCCATTCCTTTCACGGATGTAATAAGCTTTTTTAGATAAAGATATTTTGGTTGATGTAATGATTTTGAATAAATATAAATATTTTCAAACTTTAATCCGTTAGGGTCAAGAAGAATGCTTAGCATAACATTTGTTTTACCACAATTTGATGGACCAACGATAATTCCTCGAATGCTGTTTGGAAATAATGAACCATGTTTTTTTTTAATTTTGACTTTAGAATCAAAATTTTTTACTTTAATAATTTCTGACTGCTTTACGAAGCGCATAATGCTGACTAACAGTTCTCACAATAAAACATATCATTTTTATAGGCTTACATTCATAAACGTTTCAACCTTCAACTAGGAAGGTGTGTGTAAATCATAATATGATTGAGCATAATAAAAGAAAAGCAATTAAAGGAGAAGGGTTTTTGAATACAATTATAGACAAATTACCATTTGAACTACATCTTCCTTCTTATAATTATTGTGGGCCTGGAACTAAATTGAAAGAACGCTTACGCAGAGGAGATAAAGGAATTAATCAACTGGATGAAGCTTGTCGCTTACATGATATTGCATATTCTAAGAGTAGCTCTGACTCAGATCGACACGTTGCCGATAAAATTTTAACCGAACAAGCGTGGAAAAGATTCAAAGCAAACGACTCTTCAACCTCTGAAAAGTTAAGTGGACTTTTAGTCACTAACATGATGAAAGCTAAGACAAAATTTGGTATGGGTAATAAAGAGCCTAAAAACAAAACTATTAAAACTAGTAAACAAAAAAAGAAACCTTGTAAAAAAAATATTTTTAAAAAGGCGATAACTGAAGCAAGAAATGCTATTAAAACCAATATTAATTGTTGTGGTACAACATCAATGGCTAATATTGCTGTAAAGGCTGCAAAAAATGTTATTAAAAATAATAAGAAACGATACATTCAAACGCCAAGAATAATACCACTTCCAAAGCGTGGTGGTTTTTTGCCATTTTTAGCTCCAATTCTCGCTGGTTTATCAGCTGTTGGATCTTTAACTGGTGGAGCAGCTGGTGTTGCAAAAGCTCTTAATGATGTACGTGCTGCTAAAAGAACTTTTGAAGAAAACAAACGACATAATAAGGCTATGGAAGCCATTCCTATTCAAGGAAAGGGGTTATTTTTACAACCATATAAAAATGGACTTGGTCTTTTTCTAAACACACCCAACACAAAAAACTGATTGATCTGCTACCCAACCGACCCTTAAACAATTTTGATATTCAAAGGTTTGGAGAGAAAAACTTGGATCATTTTAGAGGAGTTTTTATGCGAGACTCATTACCCAAAACATCGATGGATAAGGAGTGCGGTGTAATAAATTTGGATAGTCAATCTGGTAATGGCACTCATTGGGTAGCATATGTTAAAAATAGAAAAAATAATATTGTAAAGTATTTTGATAGTTTTGGAAATTTAAGACCACCAACTGAAGTAATAAGCTATCTTGGTAATCAAATAAATTATAATTATATTCAAGAACAAGATTTTGATACATTTATATGTGGTCATTTATGCTTAAGGTTTTTATTAGAACAATGTTATAATGTTTTCAAAAACTAAATTGAAAAAGAATAAAATGAAGTGAACAATCAAAACTGTGTCATTTATCTTTTAATCGGGATGTCGCTAACATTAACATTAAGTGGGAACGACTCAAATCTCAGTGCTGAGTATTTTCCACCAATTGTACTGAAATCTAATTATGTTTGCGGGCTTATAGATTTCCAAACTTATAACTCTATACCAAATGTAGATGAGTTTAATAACTTGCTGCATATTGGTGATAATATTATATCGTTTCCTATTGGTTCATATGAGATAGAAGATATCAATAATTTAATACAAAAAAAACTTATTGATATTAACAAAAAAAAGAATAGCTTAAGAAAAAGTGAAATTAAAATAAAAGCAAATAACAACACTCTGAAATGTGAAATATTCAGCTCGGAAGATATTGACTTCTCTAAAACGAATTCTATTGGATCTCTTCTAGGGTTTAGTAAGAAACTATTGAAGTCAAAAGTGTTACATGAATCAGATCTCTACGTTGACATAAACAGAGTGAATGCCATACGTGTTGAATGTAATATTATAGATGGAACGTATATAAATAATAAATCGGCACATATTTTACATGAATTTGCTGTTAAAGTAAGTCCGGGCTATAAAATCATAGAAGTTCCGAGGAATGTTATTTATTTGCCTGTGAACGTCAAACGAATAACATCGCTGTGTTTAAAGTTTATCGATCAAGACGGACAACATATTAACTTCAGAGGAGAAAAAATAACAGTTCGATTACATTTACAGCCTGAGCCATGATTGTATATGAGCACATAATTGAGTCAATTCCTTATAAAAATACTGTAGAAAATAATACAATACTCAATCAAGCTTCGAACTTTGCTGCGGTAACACATCGACTTACAAAGCATAATCAAGACTTTTTAATAATATTAGGACATATCTTAAAACATTGAAAACAAAACAAACATAAAAAAAAAATATGTTGAACATTTTTCAAGACCCTGAGATCAGTGATAGTATTTCTAAATATGAATATCATACATATTCACCATATCAAAACAATTTTGAACGAAATGATATCATTCAGATTTGTATACAACATCAAAATCTTAATGTTTTTCCTTCGGAAAGTTTTTTATATGTTGAAGGATCACTATCGACAACAGATGGAAAAGAAATCGTCAACACAAAACTTGTGAACAATGCAATGGCTTTTCTCTTTGATGAAATACGCTATGAACTTAATGGAAAGGAAATTGACTATAACCGAAATGTGGGGATTACAACAACGATCAAAAACTATTTATCCTTAAATAAAAATGAGAGTGATATGCTTTTAAATGCATCCTGGTCTCCTGATGCATCTATAAAATTGACACCAGTTCATTTTAATTACTGTATTCCATTAAATAGACTTTTGGGTTTCGCCGAAGATTATAAAAAAATTATTCCCAATGCTCGACACGATCTAATTCTCACTCGTGCTAGGATGGATGAAAACGCACTAATCTCTGCAACTAATGAAAATGTTCAAGTACAACTTCATAAAGTACAGTGGAAAGTACCACATGTGACTTTATCAGATACCATGAAATTAAACCTATACAAATCTATAAATAAAAACAGTTTTATGAAAATTGCCTTTCGAAACTGGGATCTCTATGAATACCCCATGTTATCGAGCTCTGACCATCATATATGGAACGTTAAGACAACAACACAAATAGAAAAACCTCGATACATTGTTTTTGCACTACAAACTGAAAAAAATAAAAAACTATCTGCTGATCCAACAACGTTTGATCATTGTAATCTAACAGACTTAAAAGTATATCTAAACTCTGATGTATATCCCCATGAAGACCTCAATGTTTCATTTGAAAAAAACAGATATAGCTTGTTTTATAAAATGTATACCGATTTTCAAAAAACTTACTACAATAAAAATACTGCCGAGCCTCTTCTTTCCTGGGATATATTTAAATCACGTGCTCCAATTTTTGTTATAGACTGCAGACATCAAAATGAAACATTGAAAACCGGACCTATTGATATACGCTTGGAGATGAGGACATCAAAAAACATTCCTGCAAACACTTCAGCATACTGCATTATGCTTCATGATCGAATTATTGAATATAATCCACTTGATCAAGTAGTCAACAGAATCGTTTAAAAATAAAATTTAGATATACAAGAGTTAAAAAAAAATGTAAACCATTGAATAAATAAATTTCATAAATTTTAAAACTATTTATCTGTTTTTTTATTTTTGTATTCGAGGACTTCTTTTTTCTCTCTCGACGCACTATTAACAACCCATGTGTTGGAAGCTAACCTACGAACCCCAATATCAGGTTCTTATCGTCACGTTTTTAGCTTCTTAACGACTCGTTTTAGGTTATAACGTTACGTTTTACGTTGTTTACGTCACGTTTTGGGTTATTTGGGTTATAACGTCATGTTTTAAGCTACGTTTTTGGTTCTAATGTTATGTTGCTTAACCTGAGCCGCCAAGTCTATGAGCCACCAAGTCCATGAGCCGCCAAGTACCGAGCCGCCAAGAATATGAGCCGCTGAGCCGCCAAGGATATGAGCCGCTGAGCCGCCAAGGATATGAGCCGCTGAGCCGCTAAGGCCATATGAAGAAAAAAAAAAAAAAAAAAAAAAAAAAACGCCCCCTTGACACGCCCCCAAAAGCTCCACCCCTTTGACCCACCCCCTAAAATAACCACCCCCTGTCACGCCTACCAAAGCTTCAAAAATGCCACGCCCCCCCAAAAACACAAATTTTACCACGCCCCCCCCGCCCCTTTATACGCCCACAAAAGCTCCACCCACTTGCCACGCCCCTAAAGCTCAATATCTACCACGCCCACCACCCCTGCCACGCCCTACGCCCACTGCCACGCCCATACGCCCATTTTAGCCGCCGAGCCGCTGGCCTGGTACCCTCATATTCATACTACTCACATATATGATTTTTTTGTTTGATTAATTAATGAAAAGGACAAAGTTCAGAGACAATTATCGACTGGCATTAGGCATATTGGACATGTTTACGTACCTACCTAATTTCTGTTTGCATATTTTTGATATTTCTTTATTGATTTGGAATTAAATTAATATTATTTACATATTTTTTATATAATTTTTATTAATTTGAAATTGAATTGTGTTTTTTTTATCAAAGTTCCCAACTTTAAATGTTTTCTACTCTCAAACTTCTACTTTTACAAATTATGGTTCGTGGTTCGTTGTGGTTAACAAAATTAAAAATGTATTCTCTCCACAATCTGCATAACAATAGTTAAATATCAACTTTTATCTTTTTTACCACCTCATAGGAATATCTTCAGTAAGTTTGTTTTCTCCAAAACTCTTAAATTATTTTAAATTTACCATAAAACCCCAAATTTTAATTGATTTTTACCACACAAACATAAAACAAAGTTAATCAAACAAAAAAAAAAGAAGAAATTTATGTTTTCTTAATCGAAAAATATGACAAGTCTTACATACATCCCACAAGAGCCCACCTTCATACAAAACAGACACGTACCAACGACAAATTATTATTTTCCATGAAAACAGTAGGTACCTATCTAACCTACCTACATCCTTCGAGTGTAACAAATATGTATAAAGGAAAAGGAGGTGTTGTTTTTAAGGGTTTTTTTTTCAGTCCTTAAAGATCTGAATATTTTAATAAGGATGTTAAGGATTGTTTAATCTGCGACAGGTTTATAGCAAAAATTAAATTCAATATTTATACAAAAACATGTTCTTATAAAATTTAATACTTATCTAACATAACGGGTGGGCCATCTAGTGGTTTCTTTTTAAATCATAGGTTATTTTAACACTGACAGCTGTATCCCGCTCGAAATCTTGACAGAAAGTCAGTATCACACCTCCGCGGAACGAAATGAGTTGCTTTACTCTTCAACAACGTTGGGAAATATTGAAAACTTGTTTCCAAAGTGAGTGCTGTGTAGCCCAAAAAGTGCGTTTTTTGAAAAGAAAGTTTTGGCCGAAATGAAGCACCCACCGCGCCTACTGTACGCAAGTTGGTGCAAAAAGTTCGTGAGACTGGTAGGCTAGTGTACAACACATTCGGTGCGCACAGACGAGAATGTGGCTGCTGTAGCCGAGAGTGTGAGACTCGAAAATGAGACTGGGAACAACGCTTCGGTCAACGGTGGGCGTTCCAGAGCCATGTTAACCGACTTTTTTTTACTGAAATTGAAGACATGGATTTGAACGACCTCTGGTTCATGAAGGATGGCGCGTCATGCCATACAGCCCATGCCACAATCGATCTTTTGAGCACCAGATTCCCAAATCGTGTTATCAGCCGTCTTGGCGATGTCAATTAGCCGCTTCCTAGCTGCGATTTGACCCCTTTTTTTGTGGGTAACCGTGAAGGACCGATGTTATGCCAACAATCCGGAAACGATTCAAGCACTTTAAAGGCCAATATCATCCAAGCAATCTGTGAGCTACAGCCCGAAACCATCAACAAGGTCTTGGAAAATTGGAGTGACAGAATGCGCTTCTGCGAAGCCAGCCCAGGCAGCCACTTAAACAACCTTGTGTTCCATAGTTAAAAGGAATGTTTGCTCTGACTAATAATCCATAATACATGGAAAAAATTTAATATTGTTCATTTAATTGCATTTTTAAAAAGAAACTTGTATTTGGCCCACCCTGTACCACCCTGAGGTCAGTGAGAGAATACAAAATCAATTTTGGGGTTGTGGAGTGTGGTCTTTATCTCAGAAAGTGAAGAGAAATTTTTTTTTTTTTGTGATATCTTGAAAACCATAAGCCTGGCAAACACAGCTAAATGAAGACAGCCCTTGAAAAGGTTATAAAATAACCAAAGAAACGTCGTCGTCGGGAAAAAACGAGGCAGTTGCATTCAGAAACTAAACTAATCTGTAAGGCTGTCCAATATAAATTTCATTAGAATTTTAGCAGATTTTTGTTTTTCAAACATTAAACAATTTCTCAGAAGCAAGATATGTATATTATCATAACTCTGTGTGTAAATTGTGCGCTTACAACCAAATTGTAAAATCTTTGATTTTAATGAATAAAAAAAAAAAATTGAAAATGAAATACACGAACATTTTTATGAAAATTATTATTCAAAGATTTTTAACTTTTGTCATTTACTTTTATTTATAATTTTTAATTTTTAATTTTCAATTTCGTAAAAAGAATATAATATTTTATACAAAAAATATGTTCGTTAAACTTAAATTGGAAAAATCTGTTGCTTATTCTCCGCTAAACCTTCTTTTATGAGTTTGCTTACGCGCATTTAATAAACGTTATATTCAATTAACAGAAATTTTCTTTTATTAATGGGATTTTGCATTTAATTCTCGACTTAAACATAACACAGCGCTAACTCAAATTTTTAATATGAAAGCAAATGTTCAAAAGTGCACGGTAAATAGTTTTTGACCACACATCACATCTTCTTCTGGCCAATAAATAGTAATCGAAATAAATTGACCTAAAAAATAAGATCGGAAAATAAGGGGCAAGGGCTAAGAGGGGGATTAAATAAATAATAATAAATAAATTCAAAATAGAACTTTTTTTCTTTTCGCACCAAATAACACTTTTCAATTTTTTGTTTTTTTGATGCCCTTATTGAGAATCAAAAATCAGAATTTCTCTATCACGTCTATATTGCCATTTAAAATAATTTTTTTTGCTATTTTTGAGCCGTTTTATTTTTACAAAATTTATAAAGATTTCTAATACCATTTTTTTTTTAATTTAATGTAGGTATATCTATCGAATAAATTTTTGTCTCTGAGAAATTCGAAAGTACCTATCAATAAATTTTGTTAAAAAAATTCTGTAATAGCGAACAATTTTTTTTTTTATAATTTTTAAAGAGTTATAAGTTAACAGTGTCCCAAAATTCACGAAAGACTTGAATTTCACATAAATTTTACGGTAAGGTGTTGCCACACTTAAACTATCTATTTACTTCTTACGTGAATTTTGGGGCACTCTTTATATCATAAATTCCCTACCCGCAGAAAAACATATGGAACATTTAAAAAAAAAAAATATAAATAAATCACTCAAAATCGTATGAGTTCGTTTTTGAATTATTAATTATTAAATTGAATGAACGAACTTCTATGTGTGCGTTATAATAAATAATGATCACTCTAATCAAGTAAAATTTTCTTTAAAAATATGTTGTTACACATTAAACAATAGATAAGAAATATTTTTTTTATAAAATAAATATAAAAACTAATAATAATTTTAAAAAAATACTAAAAATGTGCTAAAATGTACTAAAAATGTACTAAAGTATACTAAAATGTACTAAAATGTACAATAAAGTACTAAAATACTTTAATTGATGATAATTATTAATTACCTAACAAAATTAATAAAAACTTTATAAAATATTTTAAAATGATAATTTTTTATAATACCTGAAGAATTTTATTGACAGATATTAAGTTATAGTTATAGACTATAGTCATCTGATCATATTTTATAACAACTAGAGGAAAATATAGATAGATTGTAGGTAGAAAAATTCTGCAAGACATAAATAAATATAATTAACTATTTAAATTACTTAATAATGTCAGAAATTCGGAAACATCAATAAATAGTACTAAAAGTATTCTCAAATGAACAAAACTTCCCAAAAGATTATCAGACTATTATATAGGTACTCAGCTGTGATTAATAATCAAATAGTAAAATTATAAACATAAAATAGAAATTGTCTCGAAAAATGTTGGCCAAACATAAATCCCTAATCATTAATAAATCACAGAATTAGGTGCGTAACTAATGAAAATCTAAAATTAGTACTAAAAATCATTAAATACTGTTGAAGGTAGCAAACAATATTATGTCAATACATAAATAGAAAAAAAAACAACTACATAAAATCAAGTCAATCAATCTGAAGAGTTTTTCATGGAAAATACACCAAAAGCAACAGTGGGCGAAATATCAATTCCCCCTCACCAACTTTTGTCTTCGCGGTCTTCGATTATATATATACGGTCAATTAAATTTCATTCACAAAAAGAAAATAATATGCCACTTAATAACAATAACAACAACAACAACAACAACAACAAAGTCTCCAACTTTGCCTCCTCCAAAAAATGTATTCTTGGAGAAAACAAATAAAAAGCTCTTCGAGCATCTAGAATGATTAAGAATGTATTTTGTGTAACATATAAACGCCTGAAAGCTATTCATGTAATAAAATTGATTATTATATCAATGACAATATTGCCGCTGTTCTCTCTCTTCTTTGGGGGGTCGGTGTGCGATGTGATGTGATGGCGGCTTACACTCTCGAACAGCAGCTTGCTGCCACCAGCCTGCTATCATTTATTATGTGGTGGAAGCAGTTAGCACGCAACGCAATAAACCAAGTGCACACTCATATCCATCGCTCGCAAAAAAATAAAAAGTGTGAATGCCCGGAGCCTTTAGGTTGTTCAACTTTTGATGGTCTTTCCAAAAAAAAAAAAAAAAAAAAAAAATAACCAAAAACAAACCGAAAAAGCTTATTTTTTGTCGGGAAAAAGGAGATCGACCAGATAAAATCTCTTCGCAAATTCCCTACTCGTCTTAAGCCGTATGGCATGCATATTGAACTCAACCCCGACGAAGGGAGAGGACACACAACGCCCACTTTATGTCCTTCGAAGGAAATATGTTGAACTTGACATTAGGCACAGCACACAAGCAGTGATGGATGTGATAACACCACGACACAGGGTCGAGGTTGAATATGAAGTGACAAGTAAAATAAAAAAAATTAAAAAAAAAAAATCTATACAAAAAAAAAAAATAAGAAAACAGGATCCCCAAAAAGCGTCGTCTTCTTAAAACGTACTAAAAACTAAAGTTGCGAAAAACTTTTACGACACAACACTCGAAGCAGCACGATTTGTTCGTTCATTCGCTCCGAAAAGGCGACAATGAACTTTCTTGAGTGTACATTGACCCAGTCAACGACTCCTCGCACTCAGCTCTCCAAGTATTATGTGTTGTGCTGATATTTCTCCTACTTACCCAGATACAAAAATACAACAACATACAACAAAAAAAATAAACCTCAGAGAGACAGGGAACTTGGGGTTTGTCACACATACTTACACACTTTTTTTTTTTTTTTTTTGATAAAAAAAAATAAATAAATTTAAGTAACCATTACTGCACGATGATGATGATGATTTTGTGTGAATATTTTGTTTATATTAGTGTATGTATATTTCTGTGAGCCTAATGGAACGATTTTCGTCGTTCTGGAATCGTTTTTGTCGTTTTTATATTTGGTCGCTTGTTTGCCCCCGGAAAATTATACTGAATAGCTTCATTATGCGTCAGTAGGAGTCCTTTTCTTTGGCAACAAACGACCAACGACGAAAGAGATCCATTTAAAACAAAAAAAAAACACACAGGCTCAAAGGGAAATTCTGTCAACAAATCATCAAGCAGAATAAAAGCAGAAATATACAAAAGTTCGCATTAGACAAATTACCATGAAAGACGACCATAATCAAGGACACCGCAAATACAAATGATTTGTTAAGGATATGAAAAACGGACATTTTGATGAATATTGTATTAGATTTTTTTTGTTTTGTTTTGTTGTTCATTTATATATTTTTTTTATATATGTATATGAATCCATGGTATTCAGCAAAAATTTAGATATTAGCTCAGTTGGATAGATTGATAGTTCAAATTAAATTGACATGAGTCTTTGGTAGGTATATATAATAAAAAATTGAGAAGAATGATTGAACGATTTTGTTTTGTAATAGAAACGACACGTGGCGATAAGGACTTTATTTGATCTGATTAAATCTAAATCTACTAATTTTATTCCATTGTCACTGGTACTGGGTGGAGAAATGTTAAGAAAATCAGGCCTTAAACAAATTTAATAAAAGATTTGTGTTTTTTTTTTAATAAGGGAAGTAATTTCTTCGATAAAGTTTTTTAAAAGTTTCTTTATGAAAGCTGTGAATTTAATAACTATCCTACTATTACTGATTAAGTTTGTTAGAATTTCTAGAGGTAGAATTGGAAACACTTAAGAGGTTTAATTAGTGCCAATAAGAATTCCAACAGTTCGTTTTTAACTATAGAGGAAGTCGTAACTTCGTTTAAATATTCATTAAAAAAGCTTTGTTTTAATATTTTTGTAAGAATGATAATTTTATCAAAGAATTGATGAAAATTTCAATCAAAGGAGGACTATAACTTCAATAAAGCAACTATAATAGATGAAAAATTTAATCAAAGGAGAACTTTAACTTCGATAAAGTAACTATAAAACTTTCTAAGCTATTTGAAAAGAAAAACTTGACATATTTATCATTTAAAAAGAGTTAAAATGCCAAAGGATTGTTGTTGAGAAATACTTAGCATCCCAATGCACAAATGAAATTATTTAAGTGGATAAATATGAAATAACATCAATTTGTGACACTTTTCCCCTCCAGGTTCCTTTAAAGTTGCTTTTGAAATAAAAGGATAATCTTCTTCTGATTATTTATGGTTGTAAATAAATTGTCTGTAATCTTTAAAATTGGCGATACAAATTCTGCAGAAACATTCAGAATTTAACATAACGCTCAAAATTATTTGAGAAACAAATTTCTACCTTGACAACTTCAGAAGCTGGATAACGATTTCTACTTGTGACGCTTTATGATGGAGCAGGGATTTTTACTGGAAAAATTTCTATTTGGGCTATTTTAGAAACTGACTGACTGACCTTTAAAAAACTTTTTCAACTTGTCAATCGTCTAGCGAAGCAGTATGAATGATGTTCATAATAATTTGAAAAAAAAAAATCAATTACGCTGCAAACTTTCCAGGGCTATAACTTTAGACTGCATATCGTCACCTGAATGCAAGAACCAGCTAACTTGTTTTTTGTAGTTTTGAGAAAATCGCAAAAAAAACGTATTCACCTGTTGGCCAGACTCCTTTTTTTTCCCTGAAAATACTGATAAAACTAAAAAAATAGATCGTAGCAGGTCCAGAAAACTAGTTATCTGCTTATTGCAGTTAAAGCAAATCGGTTCAACGAAGCAGAAAACCCAGACATCTCAAAAATGAAATAATCGAGTAAGCTAGTTCTTGCACTCAGTTGACGATATTAAAATATTGGAAATTAATCGATCTAAAATTTGTTGTTTTTATTCGCTAAAAAGTTGAAAAATAATCACGAAAATATTGTCCACGTAGATAACAGATTATAAAAAAAAATTGTTTGTTGGAACGACAGCTTGTGTTGGTAAGAAGGAATGAAGGGACCTAAAATTTTCTGAAGTATTTTTACATGACAGGAGATATTTTTTGAGGATGAGTCACTTTTTTTCGCAAGAGGCCGTAGCCCTGCAAAAAAACGTTTTGGTTTAAGGTGAAAAAGGCTGGCAAACGAACCCAGACTTCCTGCATCGGGCTTGGCAGGTAATCAAGCTACAAATAAAAGATAATTTATTTGTCAACAACTTTGTACTTCACCGTTTCCTCGCCAAAACCAGTAGTTAATTCACGATTTTCAATATGGCGGAATAGAGGGGACCTACAATTTTCTGCCGAATCCGAACGGCTAGGGTGAGAAGCACTTTTTCATGACAAGAGATACTCTTCGAGGGTTTGTCAATTCCTCGCAAGAGGAAAACATGAAAAACATTTCTGTTTTTAGGTGGCATAGCCTGCGAATCGAACCAGACCTTCTTTCTAGCAGTCCAACGCCGTAATCATTACGCCACAGGCTACAAACTAAAACAAAAACTAAAATTTCCCCGTTAAGAAATAAAATACAGATGATCTGTACAAAATTATAACTAATGGCCCGTTTTGGTAAACGTCCCATCAACTTCAAATGATCGTAAATTTTTTTGCGCAGCTTGAAATATCAAATAATGCAATCGTACTGCTTGCATAAAATCTGTTTGAATAACTTCAGTAAATTTTTTTTGCAAACGCTTTGTTTTTTCAAATATTTTATTGTGAAGTCGATATTTTTTTTTTAGTGCAGTGTTGTGCCGCAAATGATGTTATCGAACATTCTAAGCAAACTGCTTTAACGAAAATAATGCTTTTTCATAAAAACTTCATTTTGGGTTTTCAAACTTGTGACTTTTGATATTTGTGTTTAAGTTCATCTTGCATATTAGATTTTTATAGCAAATGACGTTTTCTGAAACGGTAAGAAAAGATCGATTTCATCCACATCAAAAAAATAAATAGAGGCCTTAAATGGTTTCCCTAATGTTCTTTTTTTTTTTTTGTAAATGCATATTATTCAATGGCTTTTCTGTTTATTGACATCAAGACAAAAAAAAATTGCTGGAGAGATTCTTTATAATACAAAATATGATGTTCATTTAAGATTAATATGCTTTAAATATAGCATAAGATACCATAATCCCACATAACTAATTTAAGAACTTGGTTTGTGGATTTTTCATCAATTTTGTTCTAAGTGCTTAGTTTGAAATATCTTCTTAGCAGTTTATTTATTTTTTTTTTTTTTGTGAATTTTATTTTAGAAGTCGTCTGGCTTCTTAACATATATTGTCATTATTCCCTTAAAATTTACGATATTTTTCCCCATTTAAGAATAATGAGATTTAAAGGTATCCTCAAAATATTCAACAAAAAAATTCCCCTTATCGTTTAAACATTTGTTTGATTCGAATTAAAATTAAATGAATTCAAAAAAAAAACAGCCAATAGCTATAAACCATTAAAATGAAGGTCAAACAAAATCTTAATTATACACAAATGCCACAAAAAAGAACAATTAGATTTAGGATTCTGATTTGTCATCCTCCTAAAATCCAAAACATTGAGATTTATTTATATATTAAATCTGTGAATTATTTACTTTTTTCAAAGAGAAATCTAAAGACTTCAAAAAAAAAAAAAATAAATAAATAAAACACCAAAAAAAGATCGCAATACTTAATGTACGTATCCTTTCAAAAAAGCTATTAAAACGCAATAACACCATAATACTATTTTCTAATTAACTTGATTTTAATCAACATCATCATCATTATTATCAACATCGAATCGCTTGAGCACCTGCAGAAGACGTGCAGACATTATTTTACGTGTGTTGTTCAAGGTTTCCAATCTTTAGGTATTTTTACATCTGCCCACATTGAGAAATTGAGAAATTTTGTATTTCTTTTTTTTTTTTATGTAGAATTTACGTAGGTTGTTATATAGATATAGAATATCTTCTAATATAAGCAACAATTATTATTAAAAAGATAATTAGTTGGCAATAGATCCATATCCATATACAATTTGAATATTTCTAATGATTACTTTAAGATTGATGATTTTGCTGATGAATATGACGAAAAATGATGAATGGCGTGTTTTTTTCTCTAATTTTCTAAGGAAGATTGTTTATGTGTGGGTTTTACTTTCGCACACAATTTCTAAATACTTAAAGTGACTCAATATATGGAAAAGGAAGACAAAAACCTGAAATTCAGAACCAACAGAATTCAGAATAATGGCGCCCAACGTGGGATATCAAGTTTTTGGAAGTTCCTTTGACGACATATGATTTCAATGCTTAACAGACATGACCAGTTTCAATTTTGTTTAATGTTTTTGGTTTTGCCCTTTCTCGGATTAAATGGCGCCCAACATGGAGTATCTACACCTAATATATTGAAACTTATTCGATTTTGTCCCTTTTGTCATGACGTTAATTAATTGTTTAAATTCCACCATCGTTTCAAATCAAATAATTTTGAAAAAAAACAATAAAACCACAGGAGGCGTTTAAAGTACTTTGCTAATTGGGGCCAGAAAGTTATGTAGCTTCAATGTTGATTTTTGGTTTGATAAGTCAGAAACTAAGTAAATCCGCAACGATTGTTACCCACGTTGGGCGCCATATAAAGTTAGTTCCTTTTATTCCGAGACTTGTTTTAAATTTGATCAAAATTGGTTAGGGGATTTGAAAGGAAGATATAATATTGCTATGAAAAGGCAAAAAAGGAGTTTGGCCATCTTGAAATCTAAAATAGCAAACATTTAATTCAAAAAAAATATCAAAATTTAAGAAGTGGTTATTTGAGAATTTTGTCTGGGTTCTATTGAATATATAGATACTTGGAGAATCCCTACAAATGAACGCATCTACCAAGGTTAAGGAAAATGTGGGTCCAATTACTTTTCACCGTTAAAAAAAACATTTAAAATTCTTAGCTTTCAACTTAACGAGTAACGAATACAATATACCCACATCATCTTTAATGGTTTATTCAAATTGAAGAAAAACAAAAGAACCAAGAAATATAATGACCAGTTTTCTAAACTTACATAAAACATAATATTCACTTGAAGTTAAGTGACATTAGAAATGTACAAATAAAACGATATTGTATTGCATTCTTTTTATTCTCGAAAGGTAACCTAAACTATAGGTAAGTTACCTGAAATACATATATAAAGACTTTATAATGAGAGAAACTTTTACTTTAAATTATTCATAGTTCGACAAAGTCCTTCAATTTACACAAAAGTTTTTAATGTTTTATCCAAGTTTTATAACAAAGCCATATCGCGCTATAGGAAGAACATTGTCAATTAATTAGAAATAAAAGCTATGTGGCACATCCCATTCTATAGCCGCCCCCTTTCCAGCTTTAAATCCTCCTCTAGCAATTTGAACAAAGGAGATGATACCTAGCCCCATAAAACGACCCTAACAAAATGATATTTTCCCCCTGTTCGTTTATAAAAGGTAACAAAAAGAAAAACATTTAATTCTTTGGTATCCTTTCAAATCCACCACCATGGTAACCCTGGAAACTGATTCAATATATAAATAGAGAAAAAGCACCTGTTAAATTAGTTTTTTTTCTTTTTTCTTTTATGTTGTTCATTTGTTCAGGGTAACTTCCCACCATTTTAAAACAACATTCCTGACCTAGTCCAATATTATTTCCTTCTCATTATCCCCACTCGATGTATACATATGTATAGCAAGTTAGTGTGCTTTAATTTAAACTTAAAAGCGTTTTTTTTTCTCCCTCTATACATTCATATGCTGTTATACAAACATATTAAAAGGACCAAAAGTGGTGCAAGGGCTCGATATGATAATATGATTCGAAGGCTTACTTTATCCATCTATTCTACGAGGTAGGATGACTATTATGTGCCTGAGACTCTATTTTCCAAATCACCGACAACAATGACGGCGAAGACTATACAGATACACTGACAAAAGTAAATAGTGTAAACCGAGTGTAACACAAGCAATAACAATTCATGTAAATTGCACACGTAACGACCCTTTTTTTTTAGTTCAAACAATATCAGCATAATTATCATCATTATCATTCAACATGAGGATGAGGACGAGAGTCATAGTCAGGGAAGTAGTGTTGCATATAAAGTGATATGATGTTTTCTTTTGGAAATTCCTTGAAAACCGTCAGTTTTTTTTTTTTTTTTTTAATTTTACCGACAAATTGTGGTTTACAAAATTTTACACAAAAAAGATTGCAATACTTTTTTTCGTAGCAGCAATAAATGTTGAAACCTATTACTCTTACGAAAAAAAAAAATAAAGTTTTTTTTTTTTTTTGGAGAATTTTATGAGCTATATTATTTGCGTTGATATTAAAAAAAAAATAAGTTTTGGACAAATTTACAAAAAAATTAACATTGCCTCTTTTGCTCCACAAAATCAATAGCCCTGTAGGGTGCTTTTTAACAAATCCTCAACACATACAAAAAAAAAATCTTTCTCGCTTTGTGGGATTTTTTTTTTAAGTGAATGACAAAAATTCTAACGTACTGACGCACAGTGGTTCAAGTTGTACGAACAAGCGATCTAAAATCTAAAAAAAATTTAACCAGTCAACCGATTTTAATAAAATTCTCAGACATGTTTAAGTACGGCAGAAGATATAATCAGCCCACAGAACCGCCCACTTTTTAAAAAAAATTATCTAAAAGTTCAAAATGATACAAAAAAATAGTGCAGTGTTTTTTAGATAATAGGTAATGGGTAATTTCAAAATATTTTTGTTAAGTAAAATTTTTACCACGCCCATTTTTTGGGGCGTTTTTTTTTTATTAATAATGTTGTTTTTCAGACAAATTTCATTAACAAAAACGAGTCGTTAAAACACTTTCAAGTACAACTAAAAATTATGCAAAATGATTGCCACGCCTCTCTTGAGACGTTTTTGCCACAAGTCGAGTTTATTTAATCTTTTTCTAAAAATCATGAAAATATATGGAATTTAGTTTTTTAAAAAAAACGTCTTTTTACCGATTTGATTTTATGCAAAAATTTTGCCACGCCCACTTTTGAGAAGTTTTTGATAAAAAGTCGAGTTTATTTATTTAATTTTTTTCTAAAAATCATGAAAAAAAAATATAGAATTAAGTTTCTAGAAAATACTTTTTTTACCAATAAGTCAGTAAAATTTATTTTACCACGCCCACTTTCAAAAAAATGTGGGTGGAAGAATTGTTAAAAAGACATTTTCTGTACACATTTTGTTGTATCAATTTTCATTTTCTAAGAATACGACTGCATGCGCAGGACTTAAATCAACAACGCCCCAAAAAGTAGGTGTGGCTAACATTTAGCATGAATTTTTTGTTCTTCGCATGTTATTCTTACAATTCTTCTTGTGTTCTTAAAAATTTATCTAATAAATAACATTTCAATCCAAAAAAAAAACACCCCCAAAAAGAGGGCGTGGTAAAATAAATGTCTACGGAACAATTGTTGGTAAACTCAATATATCCATATCTTTTTTTTTAAGAAAAAAATTTGTATAAACTTTGAGAATTAGATGAACATTTTTAAAAGTAGGCGTGTCAGTGGGCGAAAAAACCCGACAGAGGTTTTAAGATCGAAAAATTAACCAAATGTCCCAGAGTGAATAAATATATGCAAGCCCTTAAGTCTTTTTTCGTCGAATCATGACATGCAACCAAGTAAGAGCAAGACAACGGTTATTCCTAAATTATTGAAAATTACTTCAAGCTTCAATAAGTCAGATTAGGGGGAACCATTGTCGTTCATGGAACATACAAACAATGAGATATTTCTCTAAATTGATCGAGTTAAAGCAAATATGAGGCAACTAGTGCCGCTTGCGCGTTCCACTATGAAGCGGTTTTTTTTTAGATATACTCAGAAGGACCAAAAAGGTCCCCCGGATAAAATGTCAGATTTAAATTTAAAAAACAAAGTCCAAGTGGTGAACATCAATTTTCGTATCATAAAGCACCTTACTTATAATTGCAACGGTGTCACCTTGACTATCAGATTTTAACTGCGACGAACAGTAGGAAACCAGGCAGCACAAAGTGTACAACATTGCCCCAATGATGATGATGATGATGATATCTACTTCCCTCTTACCCCATATCACCTACTCTGTGACTCTTATGATATTATATGGGGGAGCATATTCCATGTCGACCGACCGATGTGATGTTACGAGAGTTGGTTGGTTGTATACTTGTATAGTAAGTTGGCTTGGTTTTTTGGTTTGGCCTATACCTTGGCCTTTCCCGTTTAAAATATAAGCTTTTTTTATTTGTATTTCTGGGCTTCTAGAGCAGGTATGAGCTAAAGATATACGAACTTAATATACGAGGAAAAGCCAGGCCAAGTTGGTTGAATAAATTAAAAATGTTGCTACTGTTGCAAGACAAATATTATATATCTACATAGTTATATCTAGATATGTATATATGAACTACAATGTAGGTATGTAAAAATAGAGATTCCAATATGTATACGAACAGGTTATTAGGGTAAAGCAGGTCTTTTTTTAATTTTTTGTGTAAGGTAAGTTCTCAACTATACACAGGCTGACGACGACGACGACGATAAGTTTTATCTCTCTATGAAAGTTTAAACAAGTTTTATGGTGAAAACGCACGAAGTAGGCACAAACGATGAGGTAGAGTTGTAGTAGGTAGGTATATTCATAGCTATGGTACCTTTATCTATCTATCTACAACACTTAATGGGCTTCACTTTGAAAGAGTTTCATGTTTTTTTTTTTTATAATATGTATTTTTTTTTTTTTTATTTTACTGTAAATTTTGTGCAACGGATGAATTTGAAATTAGAACAGAACGGAAATGTCAAAATTAACATCATTATGTAATATGAAGGATATATGTATGCAATATGCATACAATGTCAAATTTGATAGATGTTTGAAATATTTTGATGGAAGGGTTGGGGTTGAATGTTGATAATGTTGTTACGTTGTTGGTGTTTAGAAACTAGGATTATATTATTCGTTGCATTGTACCTGTGTATATGGAAACTAAGTTCACACAGTGATGGATAGAAGTGGAAAAAAAAATCTATATTCCAAAGTGCTTAATTTGGTATTGTGATATAGTTTTCTTGTACATAGTTATTTCACGAGGAATAAAGCTGTTATAATGTTTTTGGGGGTTCAAAAACTTTTCTTTCGGTAAAAATTAGGGTTTTATGAAAAGGTATCTTGAAAGTGCTGTACCATGAAAGTCATATTTTGGATGATTCCCACACCTCATAAATTATTATTAAAAAATCGTACATCAATGTATCTGATCTTATACAAAAATAATTAAACATATTAATTTACATGACATAATTTGGATTTCAGGCACATTTAGATTTGAGACATTCAGGCAGCTGTTTGCAAAAAAAAAAAAAAAAAGCTCCACCTTCCTTTGGTCTACTCCTCATTTCTTTCCTCTTAGTTATGGTTAAAATAATCAATTATGGTTAATGAAACTACTGAAGGCTGATTAGTTGGGTGCTGTGTCTTTGTGAGTGATATAGATTTAAAGTGGGGACGTATTTTTGCTTCCCACGATTAAAAAGTGATCATTTTTTTTATTCTCGTTCGAGAGAAGTCTTCCAGCCTTATATATGTGAGGAAAATAAATTTCTGAAGGCTACATTTATACAAACTTTACGTTTTAAAATATAAACCTCGCTCGATTTCAGCATATATGTATTATGTATGAGCCAACAGAAGCCAAGCGTCAAAACCAGCGTTACCGAAGTGGCATGATCGTGCTTTTTTGACACGGAAATTTCATCGTGACACGGTGGCATGAAAAAATTCAATATGCCACGCTTTTCTTATTTCAATTTTTTCTTCAAATAAAGTGAATTTTAAAGAAATATTAGGAAATTTATTTACTCCAAATGGAGTAAATAAAAACTGGCAGAATCTCTTATTTTTTGACAATATACGAATTTATGGAATTATGTATTTTTTTTTTTGTAGTACAAGAATTTGCATTTTTTTCATATCGCACGGAATTTTTTTTTTTTTTTTGGCCAGCAACACTGGTCAAAACCCCTGGTCAAAATCGAGATTTTGATTAAAATATTGACATTACGATAAAAATGGTTCTCTCAATTCTGTCAGTCTTTCTGTCTGTCCGTCCGTTCATTTGCATCCCAAAAGGTGTGTGTCGATTTTCTTTAAACTAGGTATTTAGCGTTTTTTGACATTTCACCGAAATTTTCTTCTTTATTTTTTTTAGACCAAAATTAACCGTACTTGCTCAACAAATCTTTTTAGCAATCAATGAAATCCTTTTTTTGGTTTTCGATTTTCTCAAAACCAGTGCAACTGATTTTAACAATTTTTCTTACGCAGAATATTAAAAAAAAAAAATAAAAGTTTTGTATACCAGAATTTTCAATGTTTTTTTTTTTTTTTTTTGTTTTTTGTTTTTTTTTTTTTAAGTTTCAAAATTCTGGTTTGAAAACTCCTATTGCGGACAATTCCCTTAAGCGGACAATCATTTTGGTCGGACAAATTCTCTCGACCGTTGATCTTGGATTTTATAATTTCATACATTTTATGATCCCTTAAGCGGACACCTGTAAGGACCCGGAAGCGGACAAGAATATTAGACGCATTATATTAAATATGTTAAATTTAACTCAAAGTTTTCAATTTGTAAATTTCAACCATTGTGATTAAAATAATAAATTGGTCGGCGCGACAGCTTGTATAGAACCAGGGCCTAGTGACTTACAACTCTCAACCATTCCTATGTGCGTGTCATTGTTTGTGATTAAACGGATTTTATTTCTGCAGCTTTGGTCAGTTTTTGTATCTTGTTATTAATTATTTTTTTTTTTATTTTTTCCGTTGAACAGACAACTTCTTAGATGAACAAAAGTGTTGTGACCGGTGCTGTTCGTCCAAGGGAGGTTTCACTGTTATTCGAAACCGACTTGGTTGGTTTTTATTAAACTTGGCACCCAGAAGGTTTTCAATTTTATCTATCTGATTTTAAACAAAAAATTATTCTTATGAGCAAAACTAACGGTATCTCCTATACAAATGTTTTTAGAAACCATGAAGGAAAATATTATTTCCCTCGAAAACGACTCACGCCATTTTTATTAATTTTTATTATTATTTTCAAAATTACCTATGTATTTTCAAAATTATGTATTTTGAAAATTATTTTCAAAATTATGTATTTTCAAAATTATTTTGTAACTTATTCTCAAAATTATTTTGAAAACTAGTTTTCGAAAATTTGATAATTCAGGGGAGGAAATGGGTGCATGATTTTTTTTTTCTTATTATGTCGCATTATTAAAAAATAAAAATTGGTGTAGGTACCAATTTTTTTTTTTTTTTATTTTTCAGAAAATAATTTTTATAAAACACCGCTCCAAATATTTCTTTTCTCATAAATTAAGATTTGAAAAAAAAAAACAGAGAGTGACATTACGTTGGTGTCAAAACAATTCTAGAAGTTGTTTATCTATTTAGGGGGGGCCAGTTTAAACATACGAAACAATTTTCGGGGTTGAAAGCTTTTCCATTATAGGGATTATCTCACCTATGCATTTCTTCACTTCTAACTTGGAAAGAAGTAAAAAAATGATTTAGATTGATTTAAAACACATTTCGTTACAAGTTCTTATTTTTCTATAAAACTTACGAGTTAAGAACTTTGTGATCATTAAAATCAGAAAAAAAATAAAATCATTTCTAATACACGCCTTAATGTATTTTTGTTCTTTAAGTAGCTACCTTCTTCTATTAATTCAAAAGAATTTACTTAAAATGCTTTTAAAGTAGGTTGCTAATACCTACATATGTAGGTATCGTACCAACATAGTGAAATAATTATAATTAAAAAAAAATAAAGAATAAAACATTTAACCAATTAATTAAGTACATAATCATTACTATAAATAAAAGGTCAGAAAACATACTTTCTCGATAAGGAAAAAGAAAACAAAAAAAATAACAACAACTTGTTTTGAAGGAAATTTTCATAAATGTTTATGTCTACCTAAATGTCTACCCACCACTTCGATCAAAACAAAAATCGACCTTTTCGCGACTTACTTTAGAAGAAATAAAAACAAAACTCTATACCAATTTATTGATATCCAAACAGATATAAAAAAAAAACTTATCAAACCTATATCTTTCGCCTCCTTCAAAGTTAAGTCTAGGCATATCATATCGTAAGCAAACAATCAACATTCATCGCATCGTTATCTAGTGCTATCGTTTTCCCACTTGTACCACCAGGGGCAGGACACATACATATACATAAATATAATATATATTTTTTTTAATATTATGAAAAATTCCCTTCTATCCCTTGACACAGATTATTTTGCGGAACAGCAGAAAACAGACAGACATAATAAAAGGCGTCCATTCTAGAGAGAGATACATTCACAATCTCAAAATATATCTACGCCCTGATGCTGATAGAGAGATATAGATATAAATAGGTACCTATCCTATGCCGGCTTCTTCGAATAGGATTTTGCACGCACGTGGGAGTGTTTTTTTTTTATTTTGCTTTTAAAAAAAAAAAAAAAACATATATAAAGGAGGAACAAAATAAATAAATGGCGCCCAACGCGCATAGTCGCTCTTTGATTGAATATTTTTATTTCTTTTTCCTGAAAACCAAAACAAAACTCCCTTTATATATATTTTTTTTATATATGGCGCAAGGGCTGGATGAAAGCTTAACATTTGAAAAAAAAAAAAAAAATAAATAAAATTTAAGAAAAAGCTCCCCCTCGTCGTCATTTTTAGCGAAACAATTTGCACAATTTTAACTTTCAACGAGAGAACAACTAAGCCGGTTGGTGTAGGTTTGTTGGTATTTTTCACAGATGTGGATGCCCCCAACATTCGAATGGAATCGGCAGGAAAAAGTCCGTTCCATATCCACATATCTGTGTACCTATATCAGCAGCGCGAGATACATCTCTCACAGATTCAAATGTGAATATAATACACTGGGCGAAGCAGAGGCAGAAGCCGTAGCCAAAGAAGAAGGAACCAGAGATGAAGAGGAATCTGTATAAATGTTACTCGACCGACTGCTCTCCAATACATTCAGGTTCAGTGGGACGACGACGACGCCAATGTGTGTATCTGGTGCCAGGCCAATGCATTAATAAGATGAACACCTATCCCCCCAAAAACAAGTGGTGTGGAGAATATAGAAAACTCGGCGATGAATTAAGAGAAGCAGGGAAGCAAGGAGAAAAACAGAAAACAAAAAAAAAAGAAAACAAACATTAAAAAAGTTTGTTTTTATTTCTTCTTTCTGGTTTAACAGTGTTGCCATGTGGAAAAATTTATAATTTTTTTTTTTTTTTGAGAGAGTGAAAAAAGCTTCTTTTTCGTTGTCGTAGTCTGCTGATTGGGGTGGGCATGGGGGAGGTGGTGGTAAAACGCGCCCTTCGGTTGTATTGATTTTTTTTTATGTTTTTTTTTTTTCAAAGAAAAAGAGATCGATTTTTTCGGGTTGGAAAAATATTATTATTATTCCACAGTTTTTGCCGGGAGTTTTGGTTTGTATGTTCTCGAATGCGGCGGAACATAGGGAATGGAAACGGGAGATTTCTTTCTTGTATACATAAGAGTTATGAGTGTTTTTCAGTGTCAATGTCCTTTGGAAAGTTTTACTTCATAACAAAAACAACAAGGAACAAAAAAAAAATAAAAAGAATTGCCACACAACAACTTGTGTGTGTTTTCTTTTTTTTTATGAGAAGAAGTTTAGGTCTTATTTTTTTTATTTTTTCTTAAGATTTTATTATATTTATTGTAGAAAAAAACGCAATTTATCAAAAAGAAATAAATCACTTTAAGCTCTCTATGTAGTACCAATATCTATACAGATACATAAATCCTGCTCTTCTATAAAAAGTGGTATCCTTTGATTTTTTTCTTAGATATGATAACTTTGATAAACTATTTCAGTTAAGTTTTGATAAATTGCATACTTTGAATTTTTATATCTTCATGTCTCTTTTTTTATTATTTTCTTATAGATTTAGTTGGAAATTTATTTTAGTATTTTTGTACTGGCAGAAATGAAATATCAAGTCATTTTCATTTTATTGCAATTCATTTGAAATAATTGAGAAAATAGCAAAACAAAAATGATTGGTGGATGATTGGTAAGAGAAATTGATAGAAACATTTTTTATTTATTTATTTGAGATTAGGATGACAGTTTCAGAATGTTTTTCTTTTTCCTTCATCGATTTACATTTATTTTAATTAAAATTTTTAATTGTTTTTCTCATTGAAATTGATTTAGCTTATTTAATGGATTTGAAGAGGATTTTGTAGAAAATTTAAAATGAAATCTTTGGAAAGTATAATCATAGCAGTTAAAAATTCAGATATCCATGAAATTAAGGAAATTGTATTATACGCAAAAAATTACACAGTGGAATTAATACAAGAGTTTTATAAATTACAAATAATACATTTTTTTATAAGGGGTTTTTATGTGATAACACACTTGCAGTAAGGCTTTCAAGCTTTCGCACCATCATATTAATTTCATTCAAACCTTCAATAAAATTTTTTCTATTTGGTAAATTAAGAAAAAATGTCTTTCCTTTTGTAAACATGGCCACAAGAATATAAAAGCTTTTTTTTTACTTTGGAAATTTATTAATAGTTGTATGGGGTTAAGAAGATTAATGGACGGGATGGATAAAGGAAAAATTGCAAAATTAAAAAATTGAAAAATTAAAAAACTGAAAAATTGAAAAATTAATTTATCTGTTATAAAATTTGTGTTTTTTGGGGATCTCTAAATTTTTCGTAAGCCTACCATCTACAATGACTCCATTCGGAGACCTCAATACCCACAAAGGGAATCGACGCACGGTCTGCAGGACAACTGACGCGAAACATTTGGATTTCCGAACGTTCCGATGGGCCAACTAAGACTTGGACCACTACTTATACTAAAATGAGGTAAGTACAGATATTAATATCTATGATGCCACAACGTCGAGTGGATAAAAAAAATAAATTAATTTTGTTGTGGAGCAGCAGCTCGTGGAAAACTTCGGCCTATAGTGACTTACAACTCCCAACCACTTCTACAATGTGGCACAAAAGTTGTCACCCTATCGGAATATTCTATAATTTTTGCAAATTATTCCGCAAAAAAATCGAAATAATTGTTTCACGTTCTTTAGGAGTTTTCTGTTTTGTTGCGTGAAGTTATAAATTGGCAGGAATGCAGGGGGGACCAACATATTTCTGCCGAATCCAAACGAATAAGGTAAAATACACATTTCCATGACAAGAAATACTCTTGGAGATTTTTTTCACTTCCTCGTAAGAGACTTTACGTATGCACAAATATTTTTGTTTTTAATTGGAATATGCTGAAAGTCAATTCTCAGACTACTGCCGATGGCAAATTGGATACTGTGAAAAATTTGAGTTTGCTGAAGCTCTCAACATTTACCAGCCGCCATCAGCATCAAGTGTCACCAATAGATTTCACTACGCGATCACAACAACGGATTTCCTGATTGTGTAAGAGTTCCGGTTACGGTTCGAACCTACGGTCATTAAGGTTTCCGGGAGCTCTACAGCCAAAAATGAAGGTACACCGAATTCTTCAAAGGAAAAAGAGAGATCACATGAGAAGCGGGAGACCGAGTATATTGGAGGTTATGTCGGCAATTCTATCAAGGAGTGAAACGATCTATTGAACTCTAAAATACTTGGATAGCATTTCCACAGTCGGTGCTGAGGATATGGTAAGACTGCTAAACGGTCCTTTGTCTATCCTGAAATGTAGTCCTCATCATCTTAAGTAGGTACAAATAAGTAAGTAAACCATTTACAAAATGATATTGTGTAAAATTCGCTTTGAGGCTCATATGAAGAAAACTGAATTCAAAACATCATTGCTTAACAAAATTATGAGAATTTGCAGATCTTTAAAGTTTCTATTTGGCATAAAAACCCTTAGAGAGTTAAACAAAAAAAAAACAGAAACAGACATTTTCTTGTAGAAAATTAACTGAAGTACTTTCGACTGTATTTTGCGTTCAATTTACATGCATTTCTCTCACATTTTTCCTAGTAAATAATTTATTAACAAAACTTTTCCAAAGCTTTATAGAAACTGTAGCTTCCTTATGGAATTAGAATGTTTTTCATACAAAAAAAGTGTTTTACTTCGAATAAGAAATTACAAATCCAAGCTGAGAAGGGCTGAATTAAAAAAAAAAAAAAAAAAAAAAAAAAAAAAAAACAAAGTTCGGAGGAATTGCAGCTCGATAAAACTTCCATTTCCTGTTGGGAAAATCAACTTGATTTGGGTTTAAAATGAAGTACTTTTGACAGTATTTTGTATTCAAATTACAAGCATATTTCTCAAGCAGCTTAATATTATAATTGAAAAATCTAGAATGACAAGGTGTAAAGTGACATCGACTGATATTTGTCTAAAAATTGTATGGCCTTTTCTCTAAATTTTCCTAGCCTTAAGAAAAAAATTTCCAAGCAGTTCTAAAAAACAAAGGTCGTTTAAAGACCATAAATCACTACATCAAAATTTGTCACTTAACACCTTCTCATTCTAAACATTTCAATTATAAAATAACAAAACTTTTCCAAAGCTTTATAGAAACGGAAACTTCCTTAAAATAAGAAGCATTAGCATAAAAAAAAAAGTAGTTTGTTTCAAAATTAAAAATTCCTAATCGAAGCTGGTAAAGAAATAGAAGAAGATACTGAAAATTATGTTACGTATTTGGGAAACCCGAAAGTCCTATTCTAGACGGAGATACAAATTGTTTTCGTGTACCGCATTTTATGAAACACAAAATTGACAGTAAATTTTGTTTAAGTCCCATTAATGATAATTTTTCAAATATCGAATTACAATTGATAAAAATTAAAATTTTATTTTTTAAACTCATTTTCTTGTAATTGACGACACGGTCATCATTATTCTAATTATTGTAAACTTGTATCAGTTAGTTTGTTAAATATCTAATTTCGGTACTCAGACCATTGACAATCGTAATATGTGTTATTATTTTTTTATAATTTAGTGCAAATAAGTCACAAAGATATGATTGAAGACATCAAATTAATCATCGAGCCATAATTACTTACGAAATCTAAAAGTATTGACATGAAAAGTCACCAAGGAATTAGCTACTAAAAATAGAGACAATAAATTCGAGCCAACTGGATTTCCATTCTTTCTTTAAGAAATCGGAGAAATTTCTGTTCAAAATTTTCAAAACATTATGAAGGGCCTTTGGGTAATTAAGCATGAAAACTAAAGATCCTAACGATTTCGTTGATTAATTTGAATATTGAAGAAACCAAAAAAATGGATGTTGATGATGATTTCATTATTATTTATCTAAAATACTCGAAGAATTTGAATAGCTCAATTCATTTTAGCTAATTATTGTTAATTGTTGTTATAAAAATATTGGTCGGCGCGACAGCTCGTGTAGAACCAGGGCCTAGTGACTTACAACTCTCAACCATTCCTGTGTGCGTGTTATTGGCAGGAATAGAGGGGACCTAAAATTTTATGCCGAATCCGAACGGCTAGAATGAGAGGCACTTTTTCATGACATGAGATACTCTAGTAGGATTTGTCAATTCCCCGCAAGAGGCAGTAACCCGTAAAAAACATTTCTGTTTTTTTAGGTGGCTTAGGCTGGGAATCGAACCCAAGACCTTCGGCGGCGTAACAGTTCAACGCACTGACCATTATGCCACGGGCTACTGCTTAATTGTTGTTAATATAATTTATTTATGATTTTAATAAAGTTTTAATAATATTAATAAAGAATAGCTCATTTTTTTGCAACATTTGTGTTTTTTCAATTATTTATCTCTTTAAATACTTTTCAGTTTAAATGGGGTTCTTTAAACAAAGGGAGTACAGAAGCGAATAGGGGAAATCATTCCATATTCGAGTAGTACGGCTAGCGAAGAAATCTTTAAGCTTAACATTGCGTCTGATACTGAAGTCTCCAGATATTAGAATCATTGGGTGATTCTTGCTGGATAAAAAATAAAAGAGGTCACTTAAACATAATTTCAAATGTTCTTTTTAAATCATCCTAAAATCATTCCTTTAGTTGCAGCGCTCCCTTGCCGTCAGATATTTAGTTTTTATGTATTTTTCTAATAAATTTGTTAGTTTCCAACTTGTTTGCTTATTTACTATGAACCTTTTTGTGTTAATCGGATGTAGGTAAATTAATTGGAATACAAACAAAGAAATTTGATTTTAATCGCCCACAATGGATTTGAATCCAATTAGAGCAAAAGGTAAGTTGTTTATCGCAGGAAAGTGATAGAACAAACCTTTACCGATTTTTTCTATAACGGGATAAAACTTCCAAGCTTGATGCCAAAAAACCCTAAAAAAAAAGACCAACAAAAACAAATTAAGTGTCACTGTCTTTTTTAGCGACCCAAAATTATTAGCAAACTCAATGAACTCAACATTTTTAACTAAATATGTGACGTTAACTCTTATTACTTTTACTTGTTGTATATCTTTACTTAACCTAACTTAATTTTGCATTTTTTAAAAGACTTACAAAAATTATTAACCTTGTTTTTTTTTTTTGTTTTGAATTTTTCACGTACTGTGAACCAATATACTTAATGATTTCAAACTGAAACCTCTCCGTTAAAATAGATTATTTTTTTTTTGTTTTTGCTTTCCTCCCCAATATCACATAAAATTGGTTCGAAATACCTACGACGCAATTTCTCGGTTTCCCCCTAGAACCACATCACACCCACTTCGAACCCCACCACCAGTGTGCCAGCACTTCCACCATTATTATCAACGTATATTCATAGCCATCATCATCATCATCTTTTCTGGACGAGGAATTGGAAGTACAACAAAAAAAAAAAAAGAGAGGCACAGAGCCCCACCATCAGAGGCGTTGTATTCTTTTGCTAAAAAAAAATGAACACCATACTGGTTTTTCTCGCTAGAAACGTTGTTAGGTAAAATGAAGCTCAATGGGATACGAATAAAAAAAAATATTTTTTTTTTGTGAACCTAGGTACTGTTTATTCTGCTGCCATAGATATTTATTCTATTCAAAGCAGAATTTTGTTTTTTTTTTTTTATTTATTTTTTTTTCGGATGTGGGTGCATTAATTAAAGACTGCGGGAATTGTCAAGAGTTCTATAATCATCGATTTTGTATATTATAAAAAAAAAAAGAAACAGCAACAACAAAAGCTTCACAAAATTGGAATTTTTGTTTTGTTGTTCTTTTCAACTTCAAGGAACCCAATTTGGTTGGGTTATTTAAGGTTGGTTGCATTCATATGTAACAAAAAAAAAATAAAAAAAATTCTATGAAAGTAATTAGCCCCCACATGCGTACTGTGTTAAAAATTATGGCGTAGGAAGTTTTAAACTTTTTTTGTTTTTGTTCAAGTTCTCTTCTGGGTGACGCGTAATTTTTCATATTTCTAATATGTAGTTAATTCGAAACATAAGACGATGACGATGAGTAATTAATTTAAGGTGTGTTTTATAGAAAACTCTACTGAATGAATATACATAAGCAAAGTACAAATAATTCAATGAAACAATTCAATTAGTAAATATTGGTAAGGGCAAAACCTTCATTTATTCACCTTAATACAAGCCAATCTCATAGGTCTCATTGATCAAATTTTATGATTGAAATTGGAAGGTAAGTCGTCCGTCTCTAAATATTCCAAAAATGAATGAAAAATATTTGCAAATGTATTTTTCTTCAGCAGCCCTTTGGACAAAAACCCTTCACCTTTTACTCAATATCTTGAGAACGACTAATTGCATTAAAAAAAAATTGCTAAAACATTTTTAAAATAAGTTTTTTTATTTTCAGAGTTAAAGGGACTTTTCTCGGATTTTTTCGGACACCAAGAATCTCAATAAATTTTTGTCAAAAAAAAAAAAATAACAAAATAACAAAATAACAAAAAAAAAATTAAAAATAAAAAAAAATTCTTTAAAATCCTTCTATTTTTAACAAAAAATTCTAAACAAATAAAATAAATAATTAAAAAAAAATAAAAATTAACTTATTATTTGTGCACATGCCACGCTATACACAAAAATATAAAAAATCACATATCCCACTGCAGTTGACCAACCGACAACAAAAATAAATATTCATTTTAATATTTTTTATTTTATATTAATTTTTGTGAATCACCCTGTTTTTATAATAATTGCCATAATTGCGACCTCAATATGTCAGAAAAAAAATTAATAATTTTAATAAAATCCAAGTTCTAATAATTTAAAAATGATTTTTTTTTATTTGTAAATTAATGTTTTGTGTAAAAAAACTAAATTTGAATGACATGGCTTTTAGTGGATTTTAGTGATTTATAAAGAATGAATCTTTAATTAGAAGTAGTTGGAAGTAAATAAGAACAAAAAAAAAAAAAACAAAATTGAATTTGTGAGTGGCATTTTATTTAATTAAACTTGAGACTGATTTATTGAAAAAAAAATCCAATTTCAATCATGAGGTGTGTAGGTACTCGTGTGTATCTCGTAGATTGAGTTTAATATTTTAATTAAACAAAAAAATTAATTCTTCGTTTTTGTTTACAATGATATTAAACAATATATACCCTTAGACAAATTTGAACATATAAAATAAATTAAGAGTGAGAGAATTGAAGGTACGTTTTTACTTGAACACACTCAAACATGCAAAGGGATTACAGTTTTTCGAAAAATATAAACAAAGGAAATAAAATAATTTTTTTTTTTTTTCAGTTAGGTATGCATATAAACTGTATTGTATATAATCATGCAGACTGAATATTATATTTTTAAAATTAATATAATATTCTTTTTGGTTAAAATTTGAATGCGAAGTTGAATTAATAGCACATTTGAAAAATGTAAAGGAAAACAATTTTTATCAATTAAACATTCATCACAATGGCCTGCTTGTCAAACATGGGAACTCCCCCTGATAGCAACGAGATGCGTAGCTGAAGTTGTCAATTTCAATACGAAATCAGTGCTACCAAATCTGACAATTTCAAAAAGAAAACCAGTTCTTCCAAATATCTACATAATAGTTATTTATTTATTTTTTTGTAACGATTTTTTATCCGCATTTTGTCACATTTTTAGTTTGTTTAAACGTAAAAATTAGTGTCCAATTTATATGGAAAATATTCAAGTTGATTTTTTTTTCGTTCAATCTATATAATAATATAAATAATGAAATGAAATGTTGGTAATAACTTGACAACGACAAGACCGCTTTGACCCATTTGCTTTTTAAATATTCGTAATAACCTGAATAATTTTTTTTATGGAAACAAAAATTTGCTAAATTTGAAAAGTTACTTGAAAGGTTGAACAAATTTGGTAGAACTTCTTTTAATAGGGTTTTTGTAAAAATTCGTTCGACCATAACTCACGATTTAACAATACATTTTTTTCTGATCCATTTGCACTGTCTTTAATGTGGTTTAAGTAAAATACGGCCATCACCACGCTTAAATTTATTATATTTGAATTTCTTGCTTATTTACCAACCATAGATGACTGAAATTTTGGAGTTTAGCTCGAAATTTGATTTAAAATCCACCCACCTTTTCAGTCGAGATTCAGTCGTATTTATTAGATTTTTGTCTACTTAGACAATGTTTAACTATTTTCAAATTGGTAGAAATATGCTTTATTTAATAAAAATAAATATCACATTATTCACGGTTAAGACAATCGACTCTTGTGTCTAAGTTAGGCAGCTATAAGACAACAATAAACAAGGTTTTTGAAAACATTTTCCAAAGCCAACTGGTCTAAAGTTAGACAACGTTTATAAATAAGGTCAAATATTTTCCAATATACTTTCACTCCCACTTTTTTGTATATTTGACTGTTTTCTTTTTCACCTATGAAAACTTAGATAAATTAAATTTGTGGTCGTCTTAAAACCAACTTACTCTACCAATAAAATTCAACAAGGTCAAGGAACAAGAAAACTGTGCAATATACGGTGCAGAACTGGTCAAATATATATATATATTTTTTAAGTGAATATTATTCTGCTCGATACTCTAAAGTTCAGATTTTGAGCTTTCCTTTTTTTTTTTTTTTGTTCTGTCATTTAAACTTTTCAACGATTAATATTTTAACTCAGTTTGAAAAGAAAAGAAAAGAAAAGAAAAGAAAAGAAAAGAAAAGAAAAGAAAAAAATCCTAAAAATCTTTTCACCAATCCACCAATTCTCTAATTAAAAGTCTAGTTTAGAAAAAAACCGATTCGGAAAAAAAAAAAAAAAAACTTCTTTAAGAGTCAACAATAACTCAAGAAGTATTGATCTATTCATTGCAAAATCTTAAACACTATTCAAACAATACTTCTAGTACATCCTCGACGTCATTCCAACCAGCATTAACAATAATGCAACCACTTAAAGATGTCAACTTTTGATGCTGATATACCTATCCAATCTATTTTACAAAACAAAATACAACGCGCTGTATGAAGTGTCGTTGTCGTTGCAACGTTGTCATTCTTAAGTGGATTTTGTTTCTCAATTCTCTATATCTATATTTTAAAGCCCAACTAAGTTGATATAAGGTTTATCATATATGTACCTACTTAAAAGTCAATATTATTTATTTGATGTTTTGTAATTTAAAGCGGGACACTGGTCAACATGAATTCATTTTTGACAAGCTCTAAAACCTACTTGAGGTGGTGTGTGAAAAATGGATTAGATAAATATAAGATTTTTTTTTTTTTTTTTGTTAATATGGATGAAGGAATTTGTGTCACAGGTGTTAATTCGGCAAACATATGTTGTCTAGGTGATGTCTAATAAATTGATTGGGACTAGAGGCATCAATCAAAATTGCTATACCTACAAAACTTTTTGATTAATTTTTCTATCTCAATCTTTTTTAAGGTAGATACTTATATGATGTTTGTTTAGAGTCTGACAGAAAACCCTTTTGAGCGATTCATCCTTGTCTGTTGAAATTTAGTTAGTTATATTATATTCCCTTGGTGTATATATAATGAATGTGTATATTTATATGTTGAAGAAAAAACAAATTACTTCTAATATTTAGATAAAATGTTATCTGTGTTTTCTTTTCTTTTTTTTTTGTTAGCAAAATAAACTATTAATTATTCTCTCTCATGTGAAATATATTAAGCATTAAAATTTGATATCAGGAAAGTTGTATCTTCATTCATCATAAATGAAGCCTTTTTTAAGATGCTTACATATCAAAGAAATGGAATTCTATTCATTTTAAGTAACCATACGAGGTAAATTTTTCTGTAGGTTTTTTTTTCTTTTCTTTTAATTAATCCCACTTCTGAGTCCATGTAGTATGTATGTAGGTATTTTGATTTATAGTTCTGTGAAACATTAATTATTTACAAAACTATAAGGGCTTTTAAGTTTTGTCCCAGGGTCATAAGTCTATAGTATGACATTTTGACCCCAACTGAGTGAAATTCAGAAATTTGTAACATTTGGCCTAATGACTTATGCGTCTTCGTTAAAAGCTTTACTTAGACATTTCGAATCAAGGCCAGATATTTTGAAGTAGTAAAAAAGACTGAAAGAAAAAAAAAATAGAAAATTACTTCAAATTTCGTCGTCAAGATGAAATATTGTAAACTTTTAAAAATGTTGCTTTATTTGAATATTTAGAAAACCAGGCCCTTGTGACTTTCCACTCTCAACTATTCATGTTTGCTTGATAGAAGGCAGAAATGGAAATGGAGACCTTCAACTATGTTCAGAATGGCTGAGACGAGGTACTGATTCGATTGTCAATTTATCAATTGATGATTGATAAATATAGACATTGTGTAATAATTAGAAAACTGGCCAACTTTTCATCATTTATTTTGCATCATTCAGAATGATTTTTAATATTTATCAAACATCAATTGATAATTAACAATTGTAATAATTCATGGAAAGTGGTACTCTTGAAGGATTTGTTACTTCTTCGGAAGAGGCAGAAGCTGCTGAAAATAAAAAAAAACATTTTCGTTTTAAGATGGAAAAGGCTGCGATTCTATCTCACACCTCGAAGTGGTGACGGCAGTGACGCCGGTGACGGCAGTGACGCCGGTGACGGCAGTGACGGCAGCGGCGCGGCGTGAATAACCATTACCACTCGGGCTAATAATCTTGAATTTCCATTGACATTACATTATTCTACATCATTTTCGATATTTTTTTAATATTTTAATATTTATCAACTAACAATAAATAATTGCCAATCGTAATAAGGATGACTTTTTAAAGGCAAGAAATACTCTGAAAATTTGTCAAATTTTTGTTTTTAAGTGGAAGAGGTTGCGATTCGATTTTAAACCACCAAATGGTGGCTAAAATAACCACTACACCACGGACTTTATGCTCTGGATTTTGCACTGATATTACAGAGCTTGTATTTTGAGATTTATCAAATTCACGATTTTTTATTTTGATATCAAATACAAATTTAAAGGCCAGTTCTTGTGAATATGTATTTCAATATAAAAATTAAATTAACATAAATAAATTTTAAGTGCGAGTTAATTTATTTTCAAATAATCTCTCAATAACAGTATTAATAAATTAATTATTCACAATGCGTTTCAATTTTTGTCGATGAGTGGTGTCCCTCAATATTAGACTCATTTTCAATATCACATGAAATTAAATAAAATTATCTAAAAAAATTCTTTGAAAACTAACTCCTGCTGAATAGTTCGATGCTAAAAATAAATAAAATATTGCACAAATGTTTGTTTTCAATTATAATTCGGTGCCAGTGTGGTGTAAATAATTTGATTTTTTTAATAAAGTTAAAAATAAATTAAAAAAAAAAAAAGTTTCAATTAATATATTTTATTATTGTGGAATTTTAAGTGGCCTATAAATCAGAATAGAAATTTTTTTTATAATAAAATTTTAACATCAAATGTTTCTTGAATATGTACCTACACAAAAATTGATAGCACATTAATTGAAAAAAAAAAAACAAACAAACAAATAACAATCTAATTTGCATTAAAATTTTTAATAATTTTTTTTGTTTATAAATATATATTTATATATATTTATTGCGAAATGTTTTTATGAGAATTGTTTTATAAACTGTAGCGGTATAGGTACTTTATGGAATCATATTGTAGCTGGAATATTTATTGAAAACAAAAATTGCAATCAAAATAACATCTATATTCTATACGGATATAACCGCAGTTTCTTGTTTCTATTCTAATATTTGTAAAAAATTTATTATGGATTTGAACTTGAAGAACAAAGAAGTTCTATTTTAAGTAGAAGTCATTTATTATTTAATATATTCATAAGCTATTTTAAGATGAGCAACTATAAAAATAATATTGTGCATCCGATTGGGAATGGTATTTTACGATGAATAACACCATCATGTACCAACATGAAATTCATATTGAAGTTATTATTTTTTTTTAAACTACAATGGCGCAAAATTTTAAACGATTTAGTACGATGTTAAAGTCATTTTATCATACTTAAAAATGCTTTAACATCGTACTAAATCGTTTATAATTATACGCTAATATTTTAAAGTCAAGTATATTGAGGCTATTTTCTGCCAAATCCGAAGATAAAAATCAGTTTTCATGCTAAAGTCACTTCACAAAATTGAAGAAAATTCATTATTTTTCTGCAAAAATCTGTTTTTGTGCAAAAATCAATTCTTTACAAAAAATTAGTTTTGTACAAAAATTCATATTGTACAAAAATTCATATTGTACAAAAATCAGTTTTGTACAAAAAATCAGTTTTGTACAAAAAATCAGTTTTGTACAAAAAATCAGTTTTGTACAAAAAATCAGTTTTGTACAAAAAATCAGTTTTGTACAAAAAATCAGTTTTGTACAAAAAACCAGTTTTGTACAAAAAATCAATTTTGTGCAAAAAATCAGTTTTGTACAAAAAATCAGTTTTGTACAAAAAATCAGTTTTGTACAAAAAATCAGTTTTGTACAAAAAATCAGTTTTGTACAAAAAATCAGTTTTGTACAAAAAATCAGTTTTGTACAAAAAATCAGTTTTGTACAAAAATCAATTTTGTACAAAAATCAGTTTTGTACAAAAATCAGTATTGTCCAAAAATCTGTTTTGTCCAAAAATCTATTTTTTTGCAAATTTGGCGAGAAATGTCGGTAGGATTTTGCATCGAATAATTAAAGTAAAAAGAGTTTCCTTAGGAACTAATTTAGAACTTCGTCAAAATATGCAAGCGACTCCTACACTTTTCAATAACAAATTATGCAACATAATATGTACTCACTCATTAAAATTAAACTGCATTACTGATTAAGTAGGTAGGTAGGACACACTTAACACTTACCTGAAAATAGAAGAAAAAAAAAATAAACTTGTTAATAATTTTTAAATTAATTTTTATATAATTTAATTTTTTTTCATTGTAATTAAATTAAATTTTCCTCATCGCAATTATATACATATGTACTGCACATATAAATATACGAGTATAGGCACAGAGCACACACAAAATCAAATCAAATCAATCAACTTTTCATCGCAGATGTGGCTTTTATCAGCCATGTCACTCTCGCAACACAACAACCGAAACGCGCAAGGAGTAACAATACAAAAAAAAATAAAAATTGAAATTCCATTTAATTTATTATCACCATAACATCAATCAATATTACCTACCTATATAGATATACCCAACCTATTTATATGTACATTTTTGTACTCGTCAATTTCTCTGTTTCTCTCTCTTTTCTTTATCACACAATGTTATAGTTAATATTGTGCGTGATATTTTTGATATTTTCAATAAAACATGATATCTTGCTAATTCATAAGATTTTCACACTTTTCTGTTCTCTGATGATGGAATGGCCTTTCAATTTGATAGAACGAGGAATTGATGCTTTGATTGGTATTAGAGTTTTATTCGAGAATTCGATGAACTGAATTTATAAATTGGATTTTTTTTTGTTATCTGTGCTTCTGAAAAATGACAATTTTTAATATTCAAAAAATATATCACACAACACAGCACCCTAGAGAAAATATATATATGTATGTATAAAGCAAATCAAATCGTTTTATAAAAGGTGTTTGTTTAACTTGTTATAGTTGGCTTCGTTTTGTGTGAATAGCACAAAGCTGCGAAAAAACAAAAAAAAAAAATAAAAAAAAACTCTCGTTTCCATAGATTTTCCTTGAAAAAAAAAAATAGACCACACACTTTATTCAAGGATTTCCCATTGGTATATTTATAAGAAAAGAATTTCTTCTCCCAGCAACTCATCTATGCTATAAAATTTAAATTATTTTCATATTTCTTTATACTTGAGAATATTATTTTGTTGGTATTACAATTCTTCGGGAATACAAACAAAAAATATATATACTTAACCACAGACAGTTATTGTGGTTCTTTTGAGAATACATATATCTACCTATTTGTTTTTCTTATTGAATTAACATAAATGCCATAGAGACTGAAGTGCAAAAATAATCAAATTTTATGGGAAACCATCGAATGCAGAATATTGTATTTTTTTTTGTCCACCGATAAAAGCTTTGAAATTGTCTTTAACAAAATAATAATCAAAGTGGACATTTTTGTTAAGGTTTCGTGAACATTTGTGGATAAGAAATTATTTTTTTTTTAAGATGATGTCAACAATTAGAACAAATTTAATAAGTACATAAATAATAGTGAAGAAATAAATAAAAAATATTGAGGAAATACAGGCTTTTTTTTATGTAAACAAAAAATGTTTTTGAGATTTTAAAGGCTTTACTTTCAGTACTAAAAAAAACTAAAAGTACTAAAATATACTTTTAAAAAAGGTGCAAGAAACGGTTGAAAAAGGACCGTCTATAAAAATAAATTTAAATTTGTATTTGTTAAATTTGGAAAAAAATAAAATAAATAGAAAAAGTTTAGTACAAATATTTTAAAGGTGATGAGAATTTCAGTCATTATTTCTTTTTAGTAAACTTTTAATTCAAAATAGTTGAATCCTAATTTTTTGGGCTTAAGATCTTTTTTCTTTAATTATATTTAGATAGATAACCGACGTTTTGTACGTGTTTACGAAATTCCTTAGGTCTACAATTTGAAATGATATCAAGTACTGCGCAGGTTTATAAGTCCAAAATGGCAATTAGGCCTATCTTAGTTATGAGTTCACAAATAAATTGTGAACCACCCCAATGAATCAAAAGCTCACAATTTAGACATAGAAATAAAACGGTATTCATATCTTTAAAGTGATTGATGGCATTTGTGTAGAATTTGTTTCTTAAGAAAATGGCATCTAAATTTTGGGCAAGAGTGGAAGGATCAGTTACAAATTTGTGAATTTTTGCCCCAAAAAAGTGAAGTTTGAGATAACAATTCATTTAAAGTGGAATTTCGGCCAAATAAATTAAGTTATAAGCAAACAATTGATAACTGTATCAGGTGGTTCATAGCTGGTTTTTGGCCTAGGAACTTATACTCATGTCCCAGTGAAAGGAACAAAAAAATATAGACTTAATAATCTAATGAAAATTAAATGTATGTCCATAACGGCACTTCTTATTAAATTGCATTCAAAGCAATCCCTTGTAACGCTACTGTACTTACTTTATTTCTTGAAACAAGTCCTTAGTTAGATATTAAACAAATCATTGCATTTTAATATTATTTCTATTTTTATAATACTATAATTCACACCTTTTTTCGAATTATGATTAACACAGCATAAACATACATACATATATAGCTAACAATACCAAAAATTAGGATCTGTCACATTGGAAAGTGACAGTGGAATCCCAAGTCCAAAGTAGTTGGGAAGTAAGTTACTGTAGCTTAGTGACGTCTGCTTTCACTGTAATTACGTGAAGTCTGTGTTTTATATGTGAGTTTAAATCTTAGTCTGTAACTAAGTAACGATTTTATATAATGAGTGAAAATCTCATACTGTAATTAAGGAACGTCTAACTGTAATTTTGTGCCGCTCCCAGACTGAAATTAAGTAAAGTTTAAATCTAAGACTGTAATTTTGTGACATTTGATATCCCAGACTGTAATTAAGTGAAGTCTGCTATTTCAGTTTAAATCTAGGTCCGTAATTTTGTGACGTTTGATATCATCTGAGATAGTAATTTAGTGAACAGTTTAAATCTCAGACTGTAATTTAGTAACGTTTGATATCTCAGACCCCAATCAGGTGAGGTATGCTATATCAGTTTAAATCTCAGACTGTAATTTTGTGACGTTTCTACTTCATACTGTAATTTATTGTAATCTGCTATATCAGTTAAAATTTCAGACTTTTATTCAGTGAAGTTTGATTTGTCACACCGCTATTTAGTAGTTTACATCTCAGACTTTAATTTAGTAAAATTTACTACCTTGGACTGTAAAATAGTGATATCTAGTAAATGAAGTACCTATTGCGTCAGTTATACAACTAAGCTATAAGAATAGAAGAAAGTTTTAACAGAATTAAATAGAACTTGCTAACAAAAAATCATAAAAGAATGTAAATCTTCATAGACTAAGGATTATTGGTTCTTTGGTTAATTAAGGACCAAAATGGCATAATTCAGCTTTTGACGAAAAGCCTCTCCAAACAATTTAGTACCTACATAGTAATAACTAGTAAAAACTAAATAACAAATTAAATTTGTTTTATGGAACTGATTTGATCAAAAAGTATACAAATTTAGTACAAGAATCTTTAGTACAAATATAGAATTTCTCAAAAAAAAAAAAAAAAAAAAACCGATATATGGACAAAATATTTAAATAAGTTAAGTTGGTAGGGTAGGGTAGGTACTTAAATTTTTCTGCAAAATTGATTGAAACAAATATTCTGGTTTAGAAAGACTTCAAAACTCTCGAAGTTACACATCGCAAACTTTCAGCTTTTTTTCAAGCTATGCGGCATAAAAAAATGTTTAATGTTCATTTCATTTATACTTTTTTCACAACATTAATAATAATGCTTTTCCTTAATTTGAAAATTTAAAAAAGACATTTTTTATAATCGACACTATTAATTATAAAAGAAAAATACATTATTCACTTTCGAAGCTTTCCCATCAGTATCCATAATTATTCTCATGTAAATTTTCTAGAAATTCTAAATTATCTCTCAAAAAAAACAATTTACCTACATGTACGAGTATGTACCTATAGACACTAATACTAATTGCTCAACGATTAAAAACTTCACGTTAAAAATTTAAAAAAAATGTATGCTAAGCTCTTACACGAAGAATATATACACGCCTCAAAGATTTTGTCTCAATCTTACCAATTTACTTTCCTTCAATTCACGATTTCATCCCATCATCATCATCGTCGTCGTCGTCGCGTTGTCAGTCGTTTTGTAAAATTTTAGCTTCGTGCTGCATCTTATTTTCATAATGTATTCCACCCCCTCCTCCCAAAAATTGAATTTTATTTTTTTAATTTTATTTCAAGATTCATTGAAGTATCAGTGATGGATGATTAAATAGGAAGACATATAGAGGAAAATTGCCTAACATCAAGCATAATAATAACAAATTTGAATATAAAAATACCTCTCTTTACTTTTGTAGAGTGAAGAAGAAAAACTACTATAGCAACACTTTTATGTAGACTTTCCCAAAAAAATCAGCATTATTATTATTTTTTCCACATTATGTAAAGATGGAGAAAAATAAAATCGAACAACAAATAGAAATCTCAAGGACATACTCTCTTAGAATTAGCATCAACAAAAAATAAACATTAAAATGGAAATTTTGTATATTATAAGCCAACAAAATTATGGAGAGATAGGGAGAGAGTGAGAGAGAGAAAGTATAGGAGTCATCATCAGTGGAAAAAGCATTGATGTCTTTGTAAAGGATACCACTCAAGATTTATCAAAATACATTTATTGTCATTGGTTACAAGCAATTTTATAGCATATTTTTTTATACACGTTTACTTAAATGATGAATGGACGATTTTTATCAAGGAGCAAAATAATAGCAACAAAAAAATAACAACAACAACTAAAACAGGAATATCTTTCAAAAATAAATTTATGATAAATTAAGACATGTGTGGATTTTTTGCTTTTTAATGAAGGGATCCTGTCGTCGTGTCGTCGTTTTAGAAAGTCTTCTTTCATTTTTGTTGTATTTCTATTAGATAAAAATATTATGTTGGTAGGCAATAGTTACTGAAATTGGATTAAATTACTTATATTGACTAAAAGGTCACGAAAAAGGAATAATTATTAAATTACTTATTTCAAAAGAAGTCGAATTAGCAACCAATTTTAAATTTAAAAAATCGTAACTTTTATTTAATACAAATAACTCATAAAAAGCTTTAGAAAAAAAATGTGAAATAACAAAGAGATTTAAAAAAAAAAAAATATTTTTTTATATAGAAATTTTTTTAAACATTTTGGAGAAAAAAAAATTGGTAAGTACACCAATCGTTAGTATTTAGTAATAGGAACAATTGTAATTATTGAACAACTCTGTAAAATAATTTAAGTTGAAATGAAATAACGGGTGATTTTTTAAGAGGTTTAGAACTTTTTTAAAAAAAAAACACAAAAAATTCGAAAAAATGAATGAAATATTTATTTGAATCGATAGTTTGAACCTTGCAATTTAATGTTTAAAGATAATTTCATGCAAATGTTGACCGCGGCTGCGTCTCAGGTAGCCCATCCGCTGAGTCCAATTTTGGCATACTCTTTCACACATATCGGCCGGTATATCACGAATGAATGCATGGATGTTGGCTTCCAGTGCGTCAATCGAAGCGGGCTTGTCCCTATAGACATAACACCTTGACATACCCCCACAAAAAATAATCTAATGGTGTCAAATCGCACGATCTAGGCGGCCAATTGACCGGCCCGAAACGTGAAATTAACTGTTCACCAAACTCGCCTCGCAATTGCGCCATTGTTTCGCGTGCTGTGTGGCATGTGGCACCGTCTTGTTGAAACCACATATCATGCAAGTCAAGAACTTCCATTTCGGGCAAAAAAAAAGTTTGTTATCATCGCTCGGTAGCGTTCACCATTGACAGTAACGCTGCGATTCGCATCATCTTTGAAGAAATATGGCCCAATAATGCCGCCGGCCCATAAACCGCACCAAACAGTGGCTTTTTCGGGATGCATTGGTAGCTGTTGCAATGCTTCTGGCTGATCTTCACTCCAAATGCGGCAATTTTGCTTATTTACGTACCCATTCAACCAAAAATGAGCCGCATCGCTGAACACAATTTTTCGATAAACAACATTTCGAACCGAGCACGAATTTTGATAGTAAAATTCAATAATTTGCAAGCGTTGTTCATTTGTAAGACGATCCATGGTTAAATTGCAAACCAAACTGAAGCTGTTTGACAGTGACACAAGGTACTAAACACACGTCAGCTGTCAAAACCAGTGTTGCCAAAACCAAACCAGCTTAAAAATCACCCGTTACATATTAAAAATCTTAAAAAAAAAAAATAATTTTGAAAAACATTATAGACCCATTTCCAAATAAAGAATTTTCAAAAAATTATTTTATTTTTTTTTTGTTTTAATCAAAATGTTTTTTTCAAAACTTGGATATAAAATATTATTACGACTTATTTGAAGATCATGACATAGTAAAAAAAATGATTCTATGGGAGATGCCGTTAATAATGGATTGATTTAAAATTTTTGACAGATCATACTGATATTAGCTCAGATAAAAAATTTAATCAAAATCGTACGGGTTGTTTTTTGTGAAAAATGAGGTTTTCCTTAACGTTTTTTTTTAACACTTGTTTGGTAAGTACAGTTATTTTTGGTTAAAAGAATAATTTTTATATAAAATCTGAGATATTATGTTAAAAACCTCCTGGGTGCCAAGTTTAATAAAAATTGACCAGTCAACCAGTTCTCAAACAAAAATTTTGAAACTTTTTTTAAAATTCAAAAAAAAAAAGTTGAAAACTTTGGTATTCAATACATTTAAAATTTTTTTTAAATATTCTTTATAAAAAATTGCTCAAAATCAGTTGAACCGTTTTTGAGAAACTCGAAAATAATAAAAAAAAAAAAATGGTTCTATGGTAAATACCATTTATAACCATTTTTCGGATTTTTTTCAAAATGGTAGACTTTATTAATTGCATTATATTGATTGCAAAAAAAAACTGTACCTTCGGCAGATACCGTTATTTTGGTCTTAAAAAATGATGAATGCATTGCAAATTCTTTTTTGGGTCAAAATTATTTCGAGAAAATCAAAAAATCCAACAAAAAAAATTGTTATATGGATTTTTCGAACGAAAATTTTTAACTTAAAGATAGCCTATATACAAAAATAAAATGTCTGTTTTTTTTTTTTAATATTTGGGGCAGGTTTTTTAGTTCCAAAAAAATAAAAGATTAAAAAAAAATGTGAGAGAATGCTCAAAACCATTCTTCAAACTCGGTTACTAAATTTCTACCATTTGTAAATATTTTTAAAGATCCGCCTACCGTGACACAACACTTTTCTTGTAGATGCATATTTGGATTTTCTCATTATTTTTTGTTTGAGAGCTTTATTTATCCTTAGGTAATAATGAGTTATTTATTATTTTTTTTTTTTTGAAGATCCGCCTACTTTTCTTGAAAATGGTATTTTTCATAAGATGTGACAAAACACTTCAGCGAAAAATGGCAACCCTTACGCATATGTTGTCATGCTGTAAACCAGTCTTGGAGAATCGATTTTGAAAAATTTATTTTCAAACTAAAAATTTTTAATTCTTGATGTGGCTGCTAACTTACAAAAAATATAGGTTCTAATGAATTTGTATAAAAAAAAAACAGCAAAAATGTATTTCACAAAAAAATATGTTTGTATATTTTTTTAAATATTTTGCAAATGAAATAAAGTTTTTAAAAAAATAACTACCTATTAAAATTATGATCTTTAATTATTTTTCATCTTTGGAGCCATTTCTTCATTTCTTTTATATCTAATATAATTTTTTTTTAATTTTCTTTATTAGCTGATTATACATATTTGTATTATTCTAAGCCCATCACAATCACATCGTATGAATTAGTAAATAATAGGTCACTCAAGTAACTCATAAAAATATTTGTAATTTTCTGTCTGAATAAAAAAAAAAAACAGTGATTTTTTCAAGAATACACCTTCACATCAAATTAAAAATACTCCAATCTGATAATCTCTCTCTCTATCACTCCTCATAATAATGTCCCCAAGTTCTCTCATAATATATACAACAAAGGTCATTGCCTGATGCGCTCAGTTTAATGCCCTGTTAATTGGTGTGCATCATCCGAATATTTGTTTCTCATATCACCAATCAGCACAAAAATTCAAAGGAAACACAACGAACATAAAAAATTTAACCTAAACACAAAGTAAAAAAAAAAAAAAAAACAATTCATAACAAAAAAAACAAAAACATTCAAAAAATGTTTACAATCTTTAGAAACAAAAACCCAGCTCACAAAAAAAAAAAAAAAAAAAACGGATATCATGTGTGCAAAAAATTGTGCGCATGCAGCTGTTTTTTTTTCTTTATTTCGAGGAAACCAAAATTAAACAAAAAAAAAAAAAATAATCAAATTAGTTTTCTCCACATGTTTAGTGATGTTTCTTTGATAGTGAAACAGCAGACACTCTAAAATGTTGAAGAGTATCTAATTGCATTTTCACAGAGCGCGAATAAATGCAAAGCAAAAAAAAAAAAACTAAGCAAGCGCACAGAAGATTCAAGTCTAATTAAAAAATATTTTTCCACAAGTGTGTTGAGTGACAACACTGGGAAACCACATACAAATAATCAAAACCAAAAAAAAAAATCAACCTCACAGATACTCCTACCTCATTGAAAATTAAAAAAAAAAAATATAAAAAAAGAAAACAACAAATTAATACGAATTTCATTGCATGCGCTTAATAAAGTGCATCATATCTCTTTTTCTCGGATTCGGATTTAGTGGATGTAGAGAGAAATTAAATCAAAATCAAACCAGCCGCGCACGTCATTATTTTATGGAGCTTCTTATTCATCTTTTCATGCATCAACTTGTTCAGTGACGGATGAACTGCTGATCATAGTAAATTCATGGTAAGGGCCCAGCTAGTGGCCCTAGGACTCGACAAATTTTGACCCATAAAAGAACGAATTTTTAATTTATTGTTCATTTTGAAATACCTACATATTACGTTTTTTTCTGAATTGTTAAATTTAACAGAGCTGCAAGACTATATTCAACCGAGAGATATATTTTTGAAAACATCTTATAAATAAATAAATTTAACAACTTTACTCTGCGCCTTTCAATATCTTAATCCAACACTGCAAAAAAAAAAAAAAACTACAACAGCGCCACTATACCATTACCACCTCCACACACATATCAACAATACAAACTGTCAGATTTATGACAAATTTACATAGTTGAGGACTTTTTAATTTTGCAGCGCATCAACAAAGTATACTCCTTCTCGTACAAAACACATCCAGCTTATTTAATTAGCTAATTGCTACCTCAAAAACTAGTCATCGCGTTTGGTAAAAAAAAAAACAGAAATTAAAAAAAAAAATTATAATTATATGGTGTGGATTATAATAGCAGAGAGAAAAGAAAAGATACACAACACACCATACGGTCGGTCGATGGTGATTATGATAATATGCTGCTGATGGTGGTGATGGCCATGGTGGTGTTGTGGTGTGGTTGATGATGATGATAATGACGATGAAGAGTTTTCATATTTTTTTAATTTTTTTTTTTTAATTTGTTATTGCGGGATTAATGTGCGCATCGGGATGTTTTAGATATTTTGAGTGAGAGTTAGGAATTTAAAAGAAATCATGTCAGTGACGATAGATTGCAGAAGCAGGAATTGTTATTTGATTTGTTAAAAGCTAAATTAAGTCAAATTGGAAATTAATTAAATGAAAAAAGTATATTTCTAATTTATTTATTAATGCATTTTGTACCACAATAGTGTAGTTAACAAAAAAAAAATTAATTTAATTTAATAAAAAAATAAGAAAAAATATAGTAGGTACGTAATAAGTACTAAACCTACTAAAAGTACACTAAATTGTCAATTTAAACTGCAAAACCAAAACAAATCAAAAAAAAAATGGTCAATAATATGTTTGTACTAAAATTGATCTAAAAATTAGAAACGAACGGTTGTTTAGTCTGTTGAGAGTTCAATTAAGTCAGATGGGAAATTAATAGATGAACAAGTATTTTAAATTTATTATTGCATTTAGTACTAAAAGTGTACTAAATAAAAAAAAAACGTACTCAATTTAATAAAACACGGACAAATTATGAAAAAAGAAAAGATAAAAAGTACATATTATATTTTCATTTTGTACTAAAACAGTTCTAAATTGTCTATTTCGATTCAAATAACAAAATAATAGAAAACAAATGTTACAGAATAGTATACAAAATAGAACCAATCACATTTAGTCAAAAATATGTGTGTACTAAAACTTATCTAAATATTAATTTATAAAAATTAAATAAGATACATGAAGCAAATGAACGAGAAATTATAACTTCAGTGTGAAAAAAGTCAATTGAGTAGGTACTAAAAGTGTTCATAATCATGAGCATGACTATTGAGTTCAGAGTCCAAACAATAAGAAAACTTCAAGCTGAATTGAATGCGAATACATCACAAGCAATCTAAAAATATTGCTCTATTTTAACTTTAAAAGATTGAATGGATGGACCGGGAATTAATTTTTGAAGTTGCTGTACTGAGTAGAGGTGAAATGAGTCTTTCTATTCATTTAGCTGGAGTACTAAAAAAAATTGTATTCTACCTTGAAAAAAATTGAATTGAATATCTGGAAGAAACGATGTCACCAGCAGAATTAAGCTGATCTCTAAAATTTAGTATACAGTTATGGTCTTATTTTTAAACGTTGTCTAACTTTAGACAACTGTCCAACTTTGAAAAATGTGTTAAAAAGAACCTTGTTTATTGTTGTCTTATAGCTGCCCAACTTAGAAACAAGACTAGATTGTCTTAACCGTGAATATAAAATACATATTTATTTTAATTAAATAAAGCATATTTTCATCAATTTGAAAATACATAGTTAAACAGGGTCTAAGTAGACAAAAATCTAATAAATCTAATAAAAATCAATTAACTATTTCTAGTTACTATTTAAGTACTTGGTACTATTAGGAGTTTTATTTTAACTTTTTATAGCAATTTACCATTATTTAAAAACCAGAACTATTTGGAAGTAGGTACTAAAACTATTTAGACACTGTTTAGCTAGACAATCATCTAAGAAAATTAAAAAAAAATCGACTGTTTTTAAACAACTTAATAAAGGAATAAAAAAAAAGATGGGAAGAAAAAAAAACAGCGATAAATTTGGTTGTTTCAACATTTAGTTCTAATATTGTACTAAATCACTAGTATTCCTGTATAAAACAACTTAATACTTGCTCTGATAATAGAAAGTGTTTTAATCGTCAATTAAAACTTGTTTTTCTTAACATTTCATACCCATATACATTTTTATAGTTCTATAAAATAAATAAATCACCCACAAAAACGCACTTTTTTAAACTATACACTGCCACTAGACAAAAGCAATCATAAATAAATTTTTTTGCAAATCAAACAAATAAACCTTCACAAATCGCAATATTTTTATTTCTTCTTCAATATGCCTTTATTTTTTTTTCGTCGTTATAAATATATTATTTTAATATAAATTGGAAAACAAATATTAAGTATGCCAAAAAGGTGCTAAAATTCATATGGCAATGCAATAAAACTCTACTGACGCCACTTGAGTTAAGTTTTTTTTTTTTTTTTTTTATTTTGAGTTATGGTAGGGCAGTTCAATCAATATATGTACATACATATATTGGCTCACTAAAATGAATCACATGAAAATGAAAAGATACAAATAAAATCTTTGTATATGTATATCATTTTTGTTTTTGCAATTATTTTATTGTTACACTAAATAACAAAGTCGCATATGAATTAATTATTCGATTTTATTATATTGACTGAAAATGATAAATATGAATTGAATAAAATATGCAATGCGTGTAGAGAATTTTTGTTGCCAAAAGCAACCGTCGAAAAAAATTGAAATAAAAAAACAAGATACAATCAAAATCAACAAGTATCTTATGCCTTTAGCTAAAGTATTTCAATAATTCATATCTTCGGAGAATATTCAGTAAATTAAGAAGTTTTTTGTTTTTACATCGTAGATATTAAAAACAACAATGTAACACCACCAAAAATTCAGTACACAAATTGTTTTGACTCAAATTTACACTCAAGGCAAAAGTCACCCCATGATGTGAACAGAAAATTTGTTTGAAGTTTGGCCATGCTGTTTTCAAATGTTTTTGAAAATATTTCAAAATTTTCCAAAAATAATGATCATCTATCTTTTTTTTGACATGAAATTTATTTATTTGATTAGAAAACATGTTTTGATAAAAAAAAATATTCAATTTTGTTGTGCCAAGCTCAACAGGGAATATTTTTGTGTGTCTCCTCCCTTTCGTTAAACTTAATGAACTAGAATGAAAATGGAATTCATTATTATTGATTGTGAATTAATGAAAAAGAGGAATAAACAGAAAATGGATGGGAGGGATGTATCTTTCTATAAAATGCGTGTGTCGTCCTTGAACAGTGTCTATGGCACATTGTCGTCTGAGGGCATTTCAAGAGAGATTTCCAAGTACATAATTCATGTTTCATTAATGTTGTTTTGTTTTTTTTTGCAACGTTTAGATGAAACACTGATATTTTGTTTTTTTTTTTCAGTCTTTGCACAAACAACATAGTGTAATTATTTTTTCGATACCTGATATAGTTTGTTCATGGGACTGTAGTATCTTTTATGATATAACTGAAAAAGTAATAATTTTGAATTGAAGTGTGAGTCTTTTAATTTAATGAAAAAGCTGATGACACTTTTCAGAAGCTTAAGGTAATAATAAATAACAAATTTTTGTATTCTTAGAGATTAAAAATATCTGTAACAAAGCCACAAGTTCAATCACACAAAATGACTATGACCTTTTGTTGGAACGAAATACTACAATTCTACACCTCATTGTCCAAATATATGTGCTTCAAAAAAGTAACATTTCGATAAACATTAAAATTACAGTCGTAAAACAAATACCAGTTTTTGGGCGAGCTTAATGAGTTTCAAAGAGTTCCGTTCAAGTATTTTCCAATTTGCCTTAAATATCAGTTATTCAGACTTTATCGAACGAAAAAAAATAAGAATGAAAAAAAAAAATGAATAAAATAATATAAAATAAAATAAAATAAAATAAAATAAAATAAAATAAAATAAAATAAAATAAAAATAAAATAAAATAAAATAAAATAAAATAAAATAAAATAAAATAAAATAAAATAAAATAAAATAAAATAAAATAAAATAAAATAAAATAAAATAAAATAAAATAAAATAAAATAAAATAAAATAAAATAAAATAAAATAAAATAAAATAAAATAAAATAAAATAAAATAAAATAAAATAAAATAAAATAAAATAAAATAAAATAAAATAAAATAAAATAAAATAAAATAAAATAAAATAAAATAAAATAAAATAAAATAAAATAAAATAAAATAAAATAAAATAAAATAAAATAAAATAAAATAAAATAAAATAAAATAAAATAAAATAAAATAAAATAAAATAAAATAAAATAAAATAAAATAAAATAAAATAAAATAAAATAAAATAAAATAAAATAAAATAAAATAAAATAAAATAAAATAAAATAAAATAAAATAAAATAAAATATTAAGAATTGTTAAAAAAATATTACTGAGAATATTTCCCAATTTTTAATTAATTTGAACGATAAGATTATATTTCATTGAAGAAGGTGTGTCAGTGGGTGGAAAATAATGATGTTTTTCTATGCTATTCATTTTCATATGCCTGAGAATTTCATCAAAATCTGCGTTGAGTGGTTCAGATTTGATGGACTACTTTTTGCTCTCTTATTCATAATACACCACTTAGCGACGAGCTAGAGATCGAGTTGACTGGAAAGGCATATAACTTAAGGCCCACAAGCACCACCATTTGAAGCACCAATAACATACAAAATTAACAATGAAGTGACACAGAATTTTTGAGTTGTTGATATTGGGGCAATATATACATAAATAAAAATTGTTCTTACTATACTTTATTATTTTGTTAAAATTTCCATTAAAAACATTTCCATTTATTAATAAATTTACCCCAACTCAATTTTGTAATCTCATGGAAAATTCTCAAATTAAACTCATGTACAAAATTAAATTTTACAAGTGGATTAAGTTTTACTTAAATTACCTTTTCAAGTACCTTTCTTTTAATTTATCGCCAACAGAATAAATCAACAGAAAAAAAAAAAAGAAAACAGATAATAAAAAATGAAGAATTATAAAAGTTAAAATAAACATAAACATTAAAGAATAATATAAACATCAAAAATATATCTTTATATTTTTTTTTTCTTTTTAATGGCAAAATGAAATATCACTGCACTTAAAAATTAAATATCTTAGAAGACAAAGCTATATAATATTGCATGTTAAAATGCAATTAAATGAAAATATTTTTTAAAGCAAAGAAAATAAAATGCAGTTACTGATTCACTGCAGTTTATTGTTTTTATTTTTTTTTTCTGTAATACAGACATCATTCTCTGATGTATCTGTATATGGGCTGCCTCTTTGTTGCCGCCTCTTTTACTTAATTAAGCTGTGTCTCAATTTATAAGTTGTCAAATAAATAAAAAATGAAATAAATATTATTCTGATGAATATGTAACTTTGATAAAGTAAAATATAAGAAGTTTAAATAAATTACATTGAGTTGGTTTGTATGTATTATATTTTTTTTAAGTGAACGATGGACAATCTAGCGATAGTTTCACAAAAAAATATAAAATTAACTTCAGTACGATGTTTTTTTAAATTTTTAGTACAAGTTTGACTTCAATTCATAAATTTCCTAATATTCTAATCAAAGTTTTCTTGTCTTCCTTATTATCTTAGATGACAATTAAGCTAAAATATCTTTATTTATTTTATTTTGTATTCGAAATGCATTAACATTTTGCAATCAATAACATTATCAGACAAGTTACAACATTTTTAGAACTATTTTAGTACCTACTCATATTAAATGATGCAAGGGAAACGTGTAAGTATTTTTTTGCATTTCTTTTCACACATATGTATACCTACTCGTAGTTACTAAGTAAGTTCGATATATTTAATAAAAAATATACAAATTATTATGCATTACACGTATAATCTGTAATTTACTACGCGTTTTGAATTGATTTTATATTTTCTTATTTTATTCGGATTAATATGAAGCTAACGAACTTCTTAAAACACGTCCAGACGATTTACCTATTTCGGTAAACATGATGTAGGTATGTATATTGTATGTATACGAGTAGATAAAGCCAAATATCCTACATTAGGTGTGCAGCAAGTTAACTGTTCAAAATTAAAATTCTTCACCATAAAGCTATATTGATGCAAAAAGTATAGGTAAATTTAATGCTTATTGAGAGAATGTATTTTCTTCTTTAAAATTTATGAATTCATATTTTAAACGTCACACGAAAGTATTTAATAAAAATATTTAAAATGACAAGGAATTTATTGAAAATTTTTAAAATTAAAATATCAATTAAAAAAAAAAGGGAACACGAGTACCATGTCAGAAGTACATAATAACAACAAATGAAGAAAATGACATTACCATGATAGCGAAGTCGAAAAAAGTGGGTCTCGTATAGTTCTATCTGTCTGTCCTTTCGGCTGTAGCCTAAAGGGGTGGATCGATTTTCTTTGAACTTGGTACCTAGCGGATTTGGGCACTCCCCCAACACGTATTTTTCATTTTCTAAGACCAAACAGAACAATTGAATCTTATTTTTTTCAAAAACGTGCCCACAACTTAAAAAAAAAAAAGTAATTTTTTTTACAAAAAGGTTACCATTTAATAAAAAAAAAAATTCCGAAAAATGGTTATAAATGGTACCCCCTCATAGAACCACATTTTTTTTTGATTTTATCAAAAATGGTTCAACTGAATTTGATCCATTTTTGTATAGAGAATTTTTCAAAAAGCTTAAAAATTGCAAACGAAAATTTTCAATTTTTTTTTTGGTATTTCAAAAAAGTTTAAATTTTTTTTTGAGAACTTTATAATTCGAAAACGACTTTTTTTTGACATTATCTAGCAGATCTTAAATACAAATTATTCTTATAGCCAAAAATAACGGCACCTACCATACAAATGATACTAAACAGGTATGGAAAATCTCTTTTTTCTCAAAAGAGACTCCTACGATTTTGATTAAAATTTGTATGTGAGCTATTATCAGTACGATCAATCATATTATTGAAAAGAAAATTGTATCTATGGTCTAAAAATGGTATCTCTCATAGAACCATTTTTTTGGTCTTCGATTATCTCATTATCTGTTCAAGCAATTTTGATGAAATTTTTCACATATGAGCTTTTGATAAGATCAAATAATATTGCATATCAAAATTTTCAAAAAAAAAAAAAAAAAAAAATTGAAAATTCTATATTTCGAAAATGGGTGGTTAATTTTTTTTAATTATTTTTTTTTTAACTCCGCTTTAATAAGTTCTTAAAAATGACGTACCTACAATTTTTTTTTTCTTAAAAATGTTTTCATAATTTTATATGTATAAAGAAAATTACTTTTTTAAAAAGCGCTCCAACGATTTTTAAATTGTTTTCTTATAAATTGAGATTTGTGTAAGAAATCAGATGGTGTACATTATGTTGGTGTCGAAACAGTTTCAGAAGTTGTTTAATTAATTTATTTCTTATTAAATGGATTAAATTTTCAGTCTAAAGTGTAAGTACATAAGAGCAAGTTCGTTCAATACAGGCGTGCATTTTATTTTTGTTTACTCTCGAGCTAAATTCTCCAACTTTGGAAAGGTCTATTAATCCAACGACATACCTATCAGAAAAATATTTTGATAGCTGTTGTGGTAGTTTAGTTTAAATGTATTTCTTTATTTATAAAAGAAATTAAAAACAGAATATAATCAAACGTCTAATGAGAGATTTTGGACTCATGGATATTTGATTTTGAATCACACTGAGAGATAGATCGAGGGGTCTTTTGACTTGTTTCTTATTCAGATGAACTGACAATGAAAAAACTATTATATATATTCTTAAACCAAACCCATCTTGAATCTGACCTATGGACAACCCCTAAATTAAGCAGACATGTTGAATTTGTTAAATTGTTACAAATTTATTTATGTAGGTACCTACCTACCTACTAAATATTTATAATTTTTTTTATTTATTTATTCGATATAAAAAAAATTCCTTTGTTTTTTTATCAATTTTCAAGTTTAAAAATCAGCTTCTTTGTTAAACCTTTAAAAAAAATAATCTGTGTAATATTTTCTTAACGATTTTATCTACAAATACATCTTCACCTGCTTTCGAAAAAATAACACTTTCAAGAATCTAGTACAAGGTTTAGCAATAAAAAAAACAAAATAAAATAATAAAAAATGATAAACAGAACAATAAAAAAAAACACAAATTTGATTCGAAAAAAAAAAATTAAGTTTATCTTTATAAAAATGTATGAAGGTATTAATTTTATCTCAATATTAAAACAGATGTTTCAGCCAGCCAGCAGAACCTACAATCTTTTCTTAAAACAAACACTATTTTATTTTAGATAAATGCTAAAAAAAAATATCCATAGAAACAAATTGCAACAAAAATGACACATTTTTTAAAGTATATTTTCATTCATTCATTTTTGAAGCTCACACATTTTAACTTGAAAAAATGCATTTCTTAGATGAAAAACAAGAAGGAAAAAAAATAATCGTGCAATCGAGTGAATACAAGAAAAAAAAAAAACACCAGACAATGATGGGGAATGTATTTTCCCATAAAAATTGAAATTACCAAAAAAGTATCTTTTTTTTTCTTCTTTCCTTTTATTTAATATGTATTTCTTCTTGTATTCCTGTGTACGACATGGTTTATGCATTATGTTAAGAAAGTTTTTTCCTCCTCATCCTTTTTTGATGAAATAAAAAATGCAATTGGTCAAAGCAAATTACCAGCATATCCTTTTAAGTTGAAATTAATGTACGTGCATAATGTATATCTATGTACATATATATGGCTAAAAGATAGTGTATCTTTGGCAGGATAAAGTAATTTAGTTTAGGTATCTAATGCAAAAGTTTTATACACAAAACGAAAATTCTGTATAAATTTTAAGAAATTTTATAGTAAATTTTTGATTTCTTAAAAACATGCAAGGTAACGAGGTTCTACCCTTTAACCATCGCACAGTGGCCCGTTAATGCAAATCTAAGGGCAATCATTTGTCGGGTTGATCTATAATGCAAAACTCTTAACTTTATTGAATTAAAACATTTTTGGACCATTAGAAATAAAAAAAAAATGGTTTGGACGAATAATTTAGCTTGAAAAGGCAGTGAAAGTTTTTTTTTAACTTTAAATTGATTAACAAGAAAATGACGCGATATTCTCGCCTTCAAATTACCGAGAAAAAATACTTGTATATTCTTTCACATAATCCTAAAAACTCAGCTGCATAAAGTTGCATAGTTTTTCCAAAACTATTCACAAACAAAAATTTAATTTAAAAACAAAATTAATTTACTGATTTTTGTGTTTAACATGTAATTTCAAGTGTTGCCGTTGATTTTCAATACTTTTTTTTTCTAATTCAAGACATTTTTTTTATAAAAAAAAATCCATAAACCATGAATGCATCCCTTAATTCATTTACCAAAAGAAAGTCGTTTCTGAAAACCACTATCGAAGAATCTAAATGAAACTCCAAGAACAAAATCTTTAAAAAGACTGAATTTGACTTGATTGTCAAAATATGAAGTGAAACGAAACTCTGGATGAAATGAGAACGTAATGTCAAAAATTTGAAAAACATTTACACTCTGGAGGTATATGAGAACATATTTAGACAACTTCTGGAATGCGTTTATAAATAAAGCGATGTTCAGCTATTTAGACAGTGGCTAGCTGAACAACTGTCCAAGAGTGTTCAAATGAAATCATAAATAGGACCGTTACAGTTTATTAATTTAGTTTACCAACTTTTGCAACTCAAATGCAAAGAGTTGTGAATATAAAAAGTTAAATAAGATTTGGTAAAAGCTATGGATATCGCCAAAGATTTAAGTGATGAATTTAAAAGGATTATCCGATTTACATAGAGATTTTTTTTAGTTGTCTTCGTTTTGAACCAGCTAAACACACTACAGAGCCAAAAATTGGATATTTCAAGCGAAAAAGTTGGGAAATTGTGAAAACCCGAAATTGCATGCTTTCAGGGTTGGATGGTGTTGATATCTGAAAATTCTATTTTGTATAATGGAATAGAGAAAATATTTATTCTAATGACAAAACACTTCGGAATTGACAATACACAATTTTTTTTTCCTCAATAAATTGTTAACGAATGGCGGCGTTACGCTCTCAAACTGCTACATTTGTATATACATACATATTATTATTGGGGCGTGCCAAAAAAAATTCATTGTAGGTAATGGGTTTGTCCTATAAATTATGTAAATCCTATAAATTTATTTTCACTTTTTAAAATAGTAAAATAGATGAAAAATTCCGTGCGAAGCTGGCCGGACCAGCTAGTGATATAGGAAATATTTAATTGGTACTTTCTAAACACAAGCAAAACAAATATAATTTATGTTTTTTTGTTTTATTATTATCGACCATTGTTGTATCGATTTGAAATTGCTTAAAATTTCTAGTTTTAGTTGATTTATGTCAACAGAAAAATTAATTTAATTTAAAAAAAATAAACATGCGATAAGAATTATCAACGAATGCATTCAATTTTAAACCACTTTTTTTTTTTTAAATAGCAATATCATGAAAATACAATAAAAAGCATCGGACCAAGCACAGAACCCTGAGGAACTCTTATTGGTTTGAAACTCTTGGAACTATATAGATAGTTATTTTTTTTTAATTTAAATTCAGCAATTTTTTTTTATCTGAGATGCAAATTTAAGTCCAACTTAATTTTCCATTGAATTTGGAGGTTACGAGGTTTTGATAAGTGTGTTAACGATATATAAATTAATCTTTATGAAAGGAAATTGTTTAGAGAGAAATAAAAATTAATACCTAAAACAAGACTATACACTTCATTTGTTTTTTTCTGAGTGTATCTATTGCATGTTTTCATTTAGTCGACAAGGCGACTGTCTAGGATACTTTTCAGGATTATCTCACACACATCCTGCCATTGCATTTCTATCTATAAACAAACTTTTTTTTTTTTTTATTCGCAATTCATTTTGCAAGAAAAACTTTTTTATCTCTCTGCAAGTCCAGTTTGACTTTGGATGGATTCAAATATGTATTCTCCTTAATTCCATATAGATTGGATGAAAAGTTCCCCCAAAAAAATAAAATCCATTTTAAATGGATGGGTGAAAAAAAATAAAAAAAAAATACGAGTATTCCCAAATGAAGTCGTAAAAATTTATTGCATTTTATATGAATCTGTGCATCGGAGTTTCTTGGTCGTCCGTCGTCGCCGCCGTCGCATTCGTCATCTGTGTATATTTCATCGTCCCTCATTTTTCTTTATCCATATCATTCTTCTTTTTCTTCTTTTTCAATTGCATTTTGTCTTTTTTAAAAATTTCTCTTCTTGTCATTTGCTTTAATATTTTCTTCTGTTGCACTATGTTTTCGTTTTTTGTTTTTTTTTTTCTTTGTTTTTGAAATAAAAAAAAATGGGGTGCGGTGCGGTTAAGCAGTAGAAGCAGCAGCAACAACAGAAGCAGCTTCAGATACAGATACACGAACATATAACAAAAACACCAACAACAACAACAACAAAAAAAAAACAGAAAATCCAGGGGAAGAATATAATAATAATAAATTTTGCCTTGGGGTAGGTCGTGTGCATTTTTCTTCTTACACATTTATTATTGGTTAAATCTTCTTTCGCTTTTCGTTTTGGTTGTATTTTACTGTTTTCTGTTTTTTTTTTTTTTTTGTGCCTTCATATCTCTTACACTATAAAACGACAAGCTTCGTTCCACAATTATTCACCCCATCTCCCGGATCTTCCGGTTGAAATGAAATGCGGTGAGATTAATGGAGTTTCAGTTTTTCTCTCTGTGTGTATATTTATTTATTTTCTTTTTTTTGTTCGCTCTCTCTAGATATGTGTACATGGATTTTGTGTACAAAAAAAAAATGTATCTACATCTACAAATTGCTCAGGGATTTCAGTTAAAAGATATATGTATATATTTTATTTTTTTTGTTGTTGTAGATTTTTTTAATTATTTTTTTTTTGTTACTCTTATCCAAGCGTTTAATACCAAGTTTTATAATATTTGCTGGTTTTTAGTTTTTTTTTCTTCATGTTTTATTTTTTTTTTATTTATTTTATATTTCAGATGTGATATGGAGAAGATTAAGTGTGTGGTATTACACACTAAACAAAGTGGGTGGGTGGAACAACAGCAACAAAAAAAGAAGGAAATTGAAAAATTGTCGAATTGAAGTGGAAGGAAGTTTTTGTAATTCTTTCTTTTTTTTTAAATTTATCAGAGATGAGTAATAGCTTTATGTTTCCAATATTAAATTTTTATTGATAACGATTTATGAATTTTGTCAAGTAGGTATAGCATTGTGAATATGGTAATAAATTGTAGATTCTTTTTTCAAGTGATTTAGATAGGATTTTTGTTTTTTACGTTTTTTTTTTCTCTTTAAATGATTGATGGTTTGGATTGAATACATCAACGTTTGAGTGATGGGATTTTTGTCAATATATTTGTCCTTGAAAAAAATTGTATTTAAAAAAAATTAAAAACCTGTTGACGATTATTTTAAATTGAAATATATGAAATTTTCGTTTGTTGATCTTTTTAATTAAATATGTATAGGTATATACATACATATATGTGATTTAAGTAATGACTTAAGTCTTGAAATTATAGGAAAACTAATTAAAAAATAATTGATTGAAAATCAAACTTGAAAAGATTATATTGCATAAATTTTGAAATTTAAATTTTAGGAAACATTTTAGATTTTGTTAATATTTTAATTTATAAATTTATTGAATTATTTAAGATTTTGTTTTTTTTTTTTCAATTTCCTGCAAATAAATTAATGAAGACTTCCTTTAACTTATAAAGCAATTCTTCAGTGTAGAATGAAATTAAGTATCTCAAGGGGAGATTTTACTTGGTATCATTACTGGAAAGTTATCGAATTATGTATCAAAGTCTATTAATAATAACTGACAGTTCGATTGACAACTAACAGCTTGGTCATCAATTGCTTATGTTTATTATTATTTAAATCCACTTGGAATATTGTTGATGCAACAAATGAGACCCGCCTGGAGGCATAGCAAGTTTTTGCCAAGTTTAGTCAAGGCCCTTGAAATGAGAGTAGTGAAACTTATCAAATACTCATTTGGCCCTTGTTAGTAAAAAATTGATGCTATCAGAAATACCCCTATACAGAGGTAAATACATTTCCCAGATCGCACGGTGGCGTCTACACTTTCAGTCAGACATAGGGTCAGTTTTTAAATAATGGATTATATTTATCATAAATTAAATTAGAGCTAACACAGAAGCGTTAAAGATTAACTTTCGCTTTGGTTTCGCAAACTTATCTTTACGCATATTTCACATCGCAGTTTTTTATATAAAATTTCATTATTTCGCATTACATTACTTCGCTAATAATTATTGTGTCCCATGTTCCTGACTTGGCAGATTTTGTTTGCTTGTTTTTCATTTTGGAAAGATTATTTTGCAATTTCTTATATTGCGATTTAATTATTTCCCATTTAGTTGTTTTTGTCATTTTCTGAGAGGGTTATCTGGCGGATTTTGTTTGGGTATTTTTCATTATGCAATGATCATCTCGCAACTTTCTTATCTGTCATTCAATTATTTCGCATTTAATTGTATTTAGCATTTTTGTTGCCAAGTTTTTATTTCGCTTTATTATCGTTTCGCAAAACCATTTCTTCGCATATTTCGCATCGAAATTTCTTGAATCGCAATCCATTACTTCGGTAATTATTATGTCGCATGAGTAGGCATCATCTGGTGAATTTTGTTTAACTGATTTTTCATTGTGCAATGATAATTTCGCAATTTCTTGTCTAGCAATTTAATCATTTTGCTTCTAAATGTATTTGATATTTTATGTTTAGAATGCTTTTTTCGTTTTAATATCTTTAGTTTGCATATTTCACAGCTTGATTTCTTGATTCAATTGCAATTTTATTGCTTCGCATTATATTACTTTGCGAATTATTATGTCGCAAATTATTATTTCGTAATTTATAAGGTACTTTGCTTATAATTTTTATTGTTTTATATATTTCACATATATTAAAATATTTAGCTATGAAATTATTTTGTATTTTCATATTTTAGGTACATATCATCTTAATAAATTGCAAAAAAAAATTATCAATACTAAGTTTCACTCTTACTAAAACAAAAACAAATATGTACATACTTCTTTCAAACCAGTGTTATAGATTTAAGAGCTACATTTACAAATTAACTGAATGCCAGTGCCATAAACGCAAGATAATGAAACAGCAAGATAACAAGAAGGAATAATAACGAGATAGCAAAATAGGAATTAATAGTTAACTAAATAAAATTATTGCAAAACAAATTGCCACTTAATAAAATGAGATAAAAGAAACTGCAGGAGAACTTTGGCGAAATGATCAGTTTTGGAGTTAATTCCAAAACGAAAAATGAAAATTTGCGAAATAATTATTGCAAGTCGGTTAAAGTTTATTTTGATAAATAAAAAATTAAAATTTGCGAAACAACTATTGCGAATCTATTAAAATTTATTTTGATAAATGCAAAGTAAGATCCGAAATGATTTTCGTCCAAAAGACGGACACACATTAAATTTATTTGTTAGTTATTAAAAATCGATTGAAATGGAAGTGCGACATCCATGGGTATATGGTATTTAGCTGCACAAGCATCAAAAAGCTTCGGATATGAACGTATTTAATGAATGAATGTGAACCCTCTGAAAAAAAAAATAATAGGCAATGAACGTTAGATCTGTACGTGGAATGCGAATTCCCTTTATAGGCAACATCCATCACAATAATCAGCGAAGGCTTAAAGACTTCTGCAAAGCAGATATTACCGCAAGAGAATTTAAGTTAATATCTCAAAAACGTTTTTAAGGAAACAAAAATTCTTTCGCCTTCATAATAAAAAATACTTATATTTTAAGAATTACTCTATTTTGTATTAATAAAATGAAATGTTATATGAATATACCTACTCTTCAAAAACCCTATATAGCCTTTTCAAAAACGAATAATTTTTATTATTATATTTTTGGCCTGGTTATAAAATTAAATTATACGGTGCGTACGTACAACACTTCCTTAAGCCTCAGCAGCACTTTCTTTCTCATTCTCTATATAGTCATAAACTATTTTAACTACTAGAACACAAAAGCAATTAAATTGAAACTCATTACTTAGACAATTAAATTTTCTAATTGCATTTACTTGAAAACAAACTTCATGCGGCGGAAGAGGGGGGGGGGGGGGTTTTATTCTAGTCGTGCTTCAGGTTCTTAGAATAAACTGGTATATAAAGTGTTGTGTGTTTACATTGTTGTATTTGAAGTGGACGTACGTGGTTGCGTGTGAATATAATGAAACACGAGGATTGAAAATGACTTCTTTTTTCTTGAAATGCGACAAAAATAAGAACTAAATAAAAATACAAAGTGGTAATACCTACCATTACTATTATGGCAATGGTAATAGACACAATTTTGTTGAATTAGTAAATTAAACCACAAGTGTAAACATCATAATCATCATTTTCATCATTTTCATCATTATCTTTAATTTTAATTTTATGCCCCTGCTGCATCAAGTTGAAGGGAATATACTGTATGTATACTCGTAACAAGTTAATGCGAAACATACAGTATGTTGCACTACTTATTAAGTTAATTATCACTTAATGGTGTGTAAATTTAGTAAATCGTTTTTTATTTATTTTTTTTTTTATATTTTGTCTTCTGTTGACTGGGTGGTCGTCATAGACGCTGCAACTGCCAGCAGCCACACTACACACAGTGGGAAAGAAGTTTTTTGAAAGTGGAAATAATTGAATTTTGTAATGTTTTCTTTTACACTTGGAGACTCTTTTTAAATCAATTTTTGGGAATTTATAAACTTTCTACAATGTTCATAAATAGCAAGCTTATTAATAAATTTAAATTAAACAAGAATTATCTTTAATGTTAAGTTAAGTGGGTAATTTTATAAATAAGAAAAAATTAGAAGTTAATTCGCCTTATTTAACTAAAACACGCAAATAGGTTAACGAATAATTAAGTTAAAAATACTAAATATATTTTTTCAACGACAAATGCTAGTGCGGCACATATGCAAAAGTTCACAAATTGTGAAAAAGTTTGTCTGCAGACTCTTTGGCGACAGCATAGAGTTCTTGTTGAATGTAGTAGATTTGACATATAACGTCAATAATCTGTCCATAATTGCTAATTAATAAATATTTAAATTCTAGAATTAATTTTTGATCAATGTATTAGTTGATTTGCGAATTAGGAGATAATTAATTTTTTTTTTATTAATAGAGATGTAAGTAAATGGACAAAAATTGAGATTAAGAATTGCGACGTCTTATAAGACACTTACATACATTTATCATTGTCTTGATTTAGTTTTGGAATTCTATACATTTATGAAACAAAAAAGGAAAGAATAAATTTTATTAAAGGACTAGCAGACTTGCTTATGAAAAACACCTACAGACACACCCATTTTCTAGATTAATGAAGAAAGAAATTAAAAAAGAAAATAAGAAAAATAAAATCTTTTAACAATTTATTTTCACAAATTTCAGTGCGATTGAAGATTGTGGAAAAAATATATGAAAATCTATAAAAAAAAAAATTGTTCTAAAAAAATCCACAAAAAACCGCTTCGTAGTTTAAAATATAAAACTTCTATTTATACTTTTGGACTGGAGTTAAATTTAGGCAAATTATTTCATTTTGTTAAGTTTTAATTTTGATTGTTTCGATGAATTTTAATTATTAGGAAGACCCACCCATCTTTGTAATAAAAATCAATTTTAAATATTTTGATGCAAATTTGTCATTATTTTATTAAGGATGACCCACTGTATGTCATTTAAGAATTGTTTTTCATTAAGACGTGCGATAGCTTTTTCGTCATAAAGTGAAATTAAGTCGAAGGTTAGTTTTGTTGTCTATGTTGAGGAATTACCGGTAGACATGATAAGTCAGGCAATCTAGGTTTGCACAGACTTTTCAGGTTTTTGAACTTGAAATAATTTGTTGTTTTTTTTTTTATAAGAATGTTTTTATAATAAGTTAAGTTTTATAACAAGTTAAACAAAGTACTAGCCATAGAAAAGGGAGAGAAGGCCTATGTCATCACAAAAATCTATTACAAACTAAATTTTTGTTTTTTTTTTTTTGTTATTTAAAATCGAAAAAGTCAAAAAAATAAACTCTAAATGTCTCAAAACTTAGAAAAATTTTCAGAATGAAGTTTCTTTACCGATGGTAGGAGTTTTTTAACATTGAAAATGTTTATAGGGTCGTTTTGATAAAAGTATGGTGTTACCAAAATGAACAAAGATAGAGAATGAACTCTAGCGTATAGGGGGAGAAAGATTGAATTTTTGGTTGGTGTTACCAAAGAAACTACCAAAATGAATAAAATGGAGAAAAAAACACAAGTGATGAATTTCAGCCAGCGTACCTACATGTTGATCATCGCCAACCGACGAGATTCAGTGGAGGATGGTATAAAATTCGAAAAATGCTCGATTTGAGCCCACTTAGAAGCCTATAACTTTAGTTATAATTATTGGATGTTCAATATTAAGCTAGATAATTAAAGTTTAAATGACAGGCTACAAATCTGCATAAAAATTTTTGCAAAATCGTAAAAAATTTCATACTAGAAACTTGAAAAATTGTCTTTTTAGAACTATATTTCATCACGGCAAAAGAAAAAAAAACAAACAGAATATGGCTGTATGTATGTAGATACATACAGACATTGATATATTGATAGGAGGGAGAAGACGATGGAGTGTGTGCATTGTGTGCAATAAAAAAAACACCACGTGGCAAACAAAATTGGCTTTGCATTGGGCATAAAAATGATATACATTATGTAGGTATGTATGCATGTAGTAGGTAGGTATGTGCATTGTGCATGAACATTTGTAGTAGGTATTTTACAAATAATGAAATCCTAAAGGTTGGATTTGGTTGGTTGGTTTGGATTATAACTTCTGTTCTAATAATCGGATGTTTGAGGTTAAGGTCTTAAAATTGTTGGACCTAGAATATGCATAGTTTGGGTAAAAACTTAACTTACTTCTAAATCAAACTTATAACTTAAGTTCTAAGGGCCAGATGCTCAAGGTTAAGGTATGTTTAGGTAAATCAGGCGAGAGGTAGAAAATTAACTTAGCAAAGCAACTAAAATATTATAATCGAAAAGGGTCGATTTTGTAAGCTGATATATTCTGTTCTAATTATCGGATCTTTGAGGTTACGGTCTGAAAATGAAGGTAAAATGTCAGACTCGAAAATGCTTTTGACAAAACTTGACTTACTTCTAAATCAGTTAATCAGTTTAACCTAGAATATGCATAGGTAACTACTTGAACCTCTTATACAAAATTATAACTTAAGTTCTAAGGAACAAATCATCAAGGTTAAGGTCTTGGTTAGCTTCTAACTTTTATTCTAATAATCGGATGTTCGAGTTTAAAGTCTCAAAATTAAGGTAAAATATGACAAAAGAAAATTTGTTGTATATCAACCTAAAGAACCTAGAATATGCTAGACAACGTTTGGGTAAAAACTTTGCTAATTTCTAAATCAATTTGATTGTTTAACCTAGAATATGCATAGGTATACCTACTTGAACCTCTTATATAAAATTATTACTTAAGTTCTAAGGGCTAGATGCTCAAGGTTAAGGTATGTTTAGGCAAATCAGGCACGAGGTAGAATTAACTTAGCTAAACAATTGAAATATTATAAACGAAAAGAATCGATTTTGTAAGCTGATATATTCTGTTCTAATTATCGGATCTTTGAGGTTACGGTCTGAAAATGAATGTAAAATGACAGACTAGAAAATGCTTTTTACAAAACTTTATTTACTTCGGAATCAGTTTGATGGTTTAACCTAGAATGTGCATAGGTACCTTACCTACTCGAACCTCTTTAATAAACTTAACTTAAGCCCTAATGGTCAGATCTTCATGGTTAAGGTCCTCAAATGCAAATAAAATTATAGGCTTTATCTTAAAGTAGTCCATAAACTATTTTTGGTTGTCAACTAAATTGATGCTTGCCGCTCGGCCACACATTTCATAAACTCAGTTAAAAGAATACAGCTCCAAGTCTCAAAAACATTATTTTTGTCTAAAATAAATTACGCGACTCGATATTGTTAAATTGATTAAAAGATGAGTTCAAAATATTTTTAAATAAAATATTATAGAATAAAAACAATTAGCAGTGGGGCTTCGCATCAAATTCTTTGTAAATTTTGTCTCGATTAAAAAAAGGTTTACCTGGACAGTAAATCAAATGTCTTGGCTTTGAAATACTTGTAAATCAATTTGAAAAAAATTAAAAATCTTTTGATTTTTTCATCAACTGTCAAATTGATCAAATAACAAGCCAACACACGGGTTGATTTGAATAATAACCGACTGAGTCGAGAACTAAGTTGAACCGTATATGATGTATGCTTTAATCGATCTGTAATAATTCAGTTACCTTTCTGCAATACGCAAAAACGTCAAATACCTAGATTTACGTTAAGATAGATGGTATGTAACTTTAATTTCGTGTATAAGTGCTGTACCGGTACGGATGAAAATGAGTATGATTGTGTAATTGCAAATTAAGCTACAATTAAGACTAAGATCTTATTAAAAAAATTAACAACATTAATTTAACCGCCAACCGGGAAGTGACACTAAATATACAAATTGGTACTTCAGACTGTAGAATGGTTTCTAAGACAGTTTGTGAAGTTATATTGCAACAATAGTATACAAAATAAAAATCTCTAAGATTAGGCATGATTTTGTTTTATCGACGTAATACAAGTCATTTTCAATGTCCCCATAGTTACTCTATGAGTGAAATCTGTAAATTTTTTCTTTTTCATTTGGTATTTCAGTCAAAAGAGCCCTTTGGAGTTTTGGCAGTACAAAAATTGTGCAAAAGGAGTCTTTTCTTGTTAAAAAAGTTATGTTGATAAGAATATTCACAAAAATTATAAATTAATTTTTTTTTTGTAATTTATAGAATTAGGATCAGAAAGAAAAGTCAACAAGTTGTACATTCACCCTTTTGGACGCGTTCTTCATATTTTTTAAATTTTGAAAATTACAAGGTTTGGCATTCAAACATTTTGGGAAGCAGAGCACAGCTTGGTATGGTATGCTGCACAAAAATTAAATAATTAATTAGCAGACCAATAATATATCAATGTAGCGGCAAAAAGTTTGGAAAGGTCAAAGTTAAGAATATCCATACAGTAAAAAAAGATAAAAGTTTGAGAAGTTCCACACTGTTTAGAAAAAATAAACTGTGAGAAGCTTCATTTAGCTTGAGAACTTAGGCAAAATATTTAACCACCTCAAAATTAAAGAAGCTCAAACCCCTTATGAAGCTCAAAGTCTCAAAACTCGAAGTTTAAGAAACTCTGAAAAGTTTGAGAAGCTTTCAAATGTTTGTGAGTTTAGAAAGCTGACTAAAAATTAAGAATTATCAAAGTTTGAGAAGCTCAAAGTTTCAGATATTTGTAGTTCAAGGAAATGCCCCAATTTGAGTACAAGGCCTTTTTTATTCAAGATTAGTAAACAAATATTTCTATTCAACTTTTTTTAGAATTTAAAATTCAAAATTTTGCACATCCACCCAGTGTCACGCCTATTTTTCTTGTAAGCTAATATTTTTTTTTTAAAGTTCACTATTAAATTAAATATGATAAATAGAGTTTAAAACAATATTTGAAATGAAAAAAAAAAAAAAAAACAAAGCATATGATCAGAATAGATGATAATAAGGTGAGCAAGTGCTCGTGACAATACAAGTGGAAAAGAATTTTCTGCTGCGAGGATCGGACTTTTGAGCACTTAACAAAAAATAAATTTGATGGCACAAAAAGCTCGTGTAGAACTAGGGTCTAGTGATTTACAACTCCAAATCCTGTGTGCGTGTTATAGACAGGAGTGAAGGGACCTTTAATTTTCTCCCTAATGAGGATCATTTCAATACGAATTTTTCTCTTGACTCTTTTTTTCCTACCTCAACTTCTAACAAGAAAAAAATATACAAAAATTTAATCAAAAAACTTAAAATTTCTAGAATTTCGCATCACTAACAAAATCATACCTAAAAGTAATGAATTGACACTGAATTTCGAAGGCGGAGGCTTGCTTAAAAGTTTATAAATAAATAAATTTGTCGGCGCGACAGCTCGTATAGAACCAGGGCCTAGTGACTTACAACTCCCAACCATTCCTGTGTACGTGTTATTGGCAGGAATAGAGGGGACCTACAATTTTCTGCCGAATCAGAACAGCTAGGATGAGAAGCACTTTTTCATGACAAGAGATACTCTTAGAGGATTTGTCAATTCCTGGCAAGAGACAGTAACCCGTGAAAAAGTTAAAAGTTTGAAAAAA